>CM041776.1:66273397-66373360 GCA_023374045.1 Limonium bicolor
CCCTTCACTCACGGGGACACAAACTCTACGTCTTCGTTCGCTTTGCCTACGTACAAGGAACATATATCTCTTCTCTGTTTAGCTCTGGACGACACCGGTGAGTAAGGCAAGCACACTTCTCCTCTGGTTTATGCTCTTCACGACGCCGGAGACCAGAAAATATACATGCTCATTTTCTTCTTCCACATACCGACGAACATAAACAAGCATATGTGTATGAGCGCCTCCTTCATTCTCTCCCTTCTGGATATTCTTGCAAACCCAGTTGGCGAACAACTCCATCAACTTATCGCCGGAACTACTGCCACACCCAGGTCGTCTTCATTCTCTTCATTTACGAGACAACTCGATAGAACTGCTACATGGCCTTATTTCATCTGCATCACCTGTTGAAGTTTTGCAAAGTCTACTGGTGAACGAGGAACATACCTTCACCGCTTCTCATTCTCTTCACTCCGGGGACATACGTGCTTCGCCTGAGAAAACTTACGCTGAGGAACAGGACGAGAAGCAGCTCCCACGCCTTCTTCATTCTCTTCACACTAACTGACGAGCAGGGAGCATGCGCTCTGTCTTTCTCTTACCCAGCCGGCTAACAAGGAGTATATATGCATGCTCAATTTCTTCATTCTCTTTACATGGCTGGCGAGCTAGCAACATACATGCTGCGCCCCTGCCCTTCTCCTCACCACTGCTGGCGAACAAAGAGCATGCGCCGCACCTCTCCATGTTCCTTCTCATCATGGAAGTCGCATCATCTGCTTCCTGGAAGTATGGTTCGTTCTCTGACCAGTATTTTTCTCTAACATGGATCGGCATCTGTTCTTCATTTCTCTTTGTGTGTTTTAATGACGTATCTCAAAGTTCCAGTAGATGAGAATGCTCTATCTTCATGCCTCTGTTTAGTTCATGACCACTTCGTTGAATGTTTAATTACAATGCTCTTTACTTTTTTTTTTTTGGGTGTTCGTGTATATTGAACCTGTCTTAGTTTGTGCATCATGTAAATAAAATGGTGAAGGAGGATATTTGAATTTAGGCATTTGGTTTTATTATTTCATTTCCCGTAATGAGTTTAACGTTGTCCGCTTTTTTTTTAGGGATAAGAATTTGGCTTAACTGACATTGTATAACTTGAACATATTTTATGCCTTGCCACACTGATTTTAGATTGACGGTCGTCCTTTTGTTTTCTTGTATAAAAGTGACTAGCGACCCAAATTTAGGACTCAGATTTTGCTAGTTTTAATTTAAGATTAAAAAATAGATACAAGTAATATAACATTTGGGTGTTAGAATTCATAACCGGATGGTAATACCATTTAGTTTCCCTCTTGTAATAGACTTTTGTTTGTTTTCGCTTTCTCGTTTTAACCTTTATCGTGGCCATAAAATAAAAGGAAATAGAAAAGGATTTTTAGAATTAAGTAGCAACCCATTTTGAATTTTCGTTTACTTGTTTGTTTGTCTTCAATTTTAAATTCATGATTATTTTTCTGTACCACATGTTACATATTGTATAGGCTAGTTTGGCAATTGTTGGGCCCGGCCCAATATAGAGGCCTAATACCTAGGAAGCCTTAGATAGCCCATAGGACACCCCTTTGTAGAAAAACCTTAGGTTTGGGTATCCTCAATGCATACGGGTCCTAGACACGGTCCATGTGAGGAATACCCATAATCTCCAAAAATTTTCAAACCATCCATAATGTTAGAATAAAATGCACAATCAACATTCTAATAAAAAATTCATCAAATTTCATTCCAAAAATTTGTCAATTTCAAAATCTAAACATCAATTCACTTCAAATGCTAAATAAAGCCCATTTCAAAGCCCAATTTGAGGCTCGTTCTAAAGCCCAGTCCGAGGTCCATTTCAAAGCCCAACCCGAGGCCCATTTCAAAGCCCAATTCGGGGCCCATTTCAAAGACCAACCAAGGCCCAATCCGGCCCATACCTTGACCAAGGCCCAATCCGGTCCAACTTTGACCTGGTCCAATTATTACCAACCCGAACTTTGACTTGGTCCAACTTTGACCAATCTGAACTTTGACATTGACCCAACTTTGACCCGTTCCAACTTTGACCTTGACCCTAACTTTGACCAACCCAAAATTTGACCCGATCCGTTTTTCCAACCCCAACCCAAATTCCATTCAAACCAAATTCCATTCTAATTCAATTCAAATTCAATTCAAATCCAAATTCAATTCAAATCCAAATTCAATTCAATTCCAAATTCATCTCAATTCAAAGTCATTCAATTCCAATTCATTCAAACTTCATCCAATTTCAACTCAATTCAAAAATTCATTCACTTCGAAAACCCATTTCAAATTCCGATTCAATAAATTCATTTCAATCCCAAATAATTCCCAACTTCATGGACTCAAATCATCCCTCAAAATCCAATTACCCCCGCACATTCGAATGTCTCACAGACCCGAGTGTCTCACAGACTTTGTTATTCCAATGATTCGAATGTCTCACAGACCTGAGCATCTCACAGACCCGAGCGTCTCACAGATCCGAGCGTCTCACAGACTTCGACATCTCAAGGTTTCAAACGTCTCACAGACCCGAGCGTCTCACAGACTAGCATCCCAAACCCGAAACTTTGAACCCTTCTAAATCTCAAACACCTCAAATATCTTCAAACTCCACAAACATCTAACTCCCAAAACCCAAATCTAGTGAACTACGTAAGGTCTGATCTCAACAGGGAGTTGAGTACGTAGGCAGCCCATCTAGGGTGCGACCCCATTCCAAACAAAAAACCATTTTCCCTCTTTAAGGTGGCTCTCATATCTCTCAAAACACTCAAACCTTCTTTGGCTCCCACAAGCTTCAAACCATCAGACTCCAAGTCTTGTCTTTTCACTCAACCCCAGACTTTTCCTAATTCTCATCCGAATTCACCCATTCTTCTTCTTGGCGCTAGCTTGGCAGAAAAGCTCGCCTCATCCACTCTCTTCCTCAGCCCCCACTCAATCCTATCCTTTGGCTTTAAATGAATCTCTCTAATAAGGTTTTGAAAGAAGGCAATCCCGATAATTGGAGACCGAGGTTTCCTCGGGCACCAATCCGAGGTCGTGGTCGTTGCCACTTCTAAGGGGTGTAACCCAGTGCGAACCCACAATAGAATCTCTGTAAAGGACCAGATAAGCCCTATCCATAGGCAACAATTTCAGAATCAACCAACGGTTCTTAGAACCCTTCTCCTCCCTTCCTAGTTCTTTAGGTCAAACTAGGTGGCGACTCTAGTCAACTCCGCCTTATAGAGGCATAAGTTCGCGTGGAGCCCATAGAGAGCGGGTGTAGTGCTCACTAGCATTCCCCTTATGCTTTCTGGGAAAGACGGACGATGTAGTAGGTATTTGAGGGATGCCAGAATAACGGGTTTTCACCCTCCACAGAATGGCAGATTCTAGGATCTCGGCTTTTCAGTCAAGAGCCATATTTAGATAGACCCCCCTCATACCGAAAAATCACCCTCCACACTCTCGTCTCTATCTATCTATTTAATATGTTAGGCTAGTTTACGTTTACTCTGGGAATAGTTATTATGTATCTGTATTAATTATGCAATATTTCTACTGGTTTATTTATATACAGTTTGTTACGTTTTAAAAGTCATCTCTCCTTTTTAATAGATCTCGCGAATTTATTAAATTGCTCTACTAAGTCTATTTTGATCAGACCAGGTGATAAATAGACGGTTAATTAAGGCGTAAAACTGGAGGAAACTTGTTATGATTTAATAAGTTAGTATTCAGTTGCAATGTAATTCCTCAATACTCCTCTGCCGTTCGCAGGCTTTTGCTTGAACCTTGATTAGAACCTTGCATTACAGGTGAACGAGTTCTTATGAGGCTATGACTTAGTCCTTAAGATAATTACAGGAACCTTGCCAAATTATTAAACCAGTAGAGATAGCTTAATTATGCAGATTATATTAACCTGACCCAGAGTTCCATTTTATTTATCTGTCAACTTAGTTTATTTTATCTTTTCTTTTTTTTATTTTACAAGTCAATTAATCCACCCCCCTCTTGTGACACGCTTAGTACTATTATATGTACATTAGTCCCACGGTTCGACATCCGGTTGCTTACATTTTCACTATACTACTGCGACTGGGATTTATTTGCAGCCCGACGTTATTTTTGGGTTTTAATTTCTTTCTTTTATGTTAATTACACCTGTTCTAACCACTCATTTATAACGTCTGCAAAATGGCACCGTTGCCGGGGACTAGTTTATTCTAGTCCCTAAGCCCCGGATTATTCACTTGTTTATTAGAATATTTTGTTTATTTTTTTGTTTGTAGTTTATATTAATAGTCTTTTATATTTTGTCTATTTATTTTGTTGTTGTTTATATTAATTATCTTTTATATTTTGTTTATATTATTAGTATGTGTGTTTTCTAATCTGTTATTGTTTCAGTAAGTAGCGTATTCGGAAAAAAAAAAGACGCGTTCCGAAGAGAGAAAAAAAAAAGAGAGACGCGTTCCGAAAAAAAGAAAAAAAAATTCTCTTCTTCTCCAATCTGCTCCAACTTCTTCAATCTGTTTCTACTTCATTTTATATTTTGTTTATTATTATTATGTTGTTTCTAATCATTTAATTTCCTATCTGTTTCAGTAGTTTCGTTTTATACAAAAAAAAAATGGAAATGGAACAGGTGTACGAGCAAGAGTTTGCTATTCACATTATTTACTGCTCCGTATGTGGAGGAGCTCATGATTATGCAGATTGTCTCATATTGCAAGAACAACTCTGGTTAGAAGATCAACTAGATTACCTGGAGAAACTCGCTCAACCAGAACAGCAACCAAAGGGCGAAATAATTCATGAGGTACAACACCCCACTACGGATGTAAGTTATTCTCTTTCCTTTACAGTCGCCTACCGCCAGTTTCCATCCTTCTCTGTGCTCTATCAAGAAGATGAGGATATTTACATCCTCGAAAATAAAGAGAAGGAATTGCCATCACCTCCCACCAAGATATCCAAACAAAACGCCATTATCACCTTCGAAGAATTAACTTCTCTGAAGATGATATTGATCAGCGTTCTTTCTGTGAGCCTCACCTACAAGAGGAGGATTTTTACATCCTCCAGTTTGAGGAAGAAAAATCATCACCACCGGGTCTTCTGTTAGAACTACGTTCCCGGCAGTACCTCCTCAAATACCAGATTTTGTGGAGTATTAATTTTCTTATTTTATATGCCGAGGTAACATTTTGTTTTGATCCAGGATAACAAAGCAGGCGTCTAGCCAAAGACGTTAAAGAAGGGCAGCTTCCGGGAGGCAACCCGGGTGTACTTTTATTTTATTTGCTTTTATGCTCTTTTAATTTTCAGGTTCTCTTTAAATTTTATTTTTGCTAACTTTTAACCCCGTTTGTAGTATGGTTGATTCTAGTGTCTTCTACAGGTGCACCTCCATGTGGATACCGCAACCAAGCTACGCTACTTGAGGCTGAAGCTCAAGTGTGGGGGAACTCCTTTTACAACTAGCAAAAATAATATCAGGGGAGTACAAGTTTCTTTAATTATGTTTTATTTAAATAAAAACTGCAGAGGAGCGTTTATATGCTTAGATGTTTTTTGTGATCTTTGTGTTATCTCTAATTATCTACTTGCCGAAAAGGTCTTCTGAAACCTTCCCTTGTTCTTCTGGTGAACAATGAGGACATTGTTCAATTTAAGTGTGGGGGAGTGTGCCCTTTTCGGTGACATTTTGTGCTTAAAATGTTTAATCTCTCTCTTATCATGCGTTTGTCCAATTCAAATATTATGGACCCTGTATATGTAGGTTGTTCTCTTTAAGAATAAATACTGTTATGAATTGTGGGATAAATGGTACAAATTTTAAAATTTTGATTACTTTTGAGGAGCATTTTATATGCGGTGTGACCAAATGATCTGCAAATGATTGGATTTTATTGCTCAGGGTTCCTTTCTGTCTTCTCTCTTAGGGATTGCTAAGGGGTACTTCTGTTTAAAAAGAAAGAAAAAAACAAATAATAAGGGACTTGCGAGACACCATTGGTAACCAACAAAGAGAGTTGAGTGTTCTTAAATACAAAGGCGTGACACCTACATTTTCTCATCCCTTATGCAAAATTGAAACAAATGCATAAATCTATTTTTCCTTTTGTTTTCTCCTCAATGCCCTTCTTGAGAGAAGTTGGCCATGGTAAAAGTTCTCAAAGTCACCTAAAAGAAACATTGAAGTACATTGGATCATACCCCGAAACTCTATATTTTATTTTTACCCTGAGCACACTATGCCACCAGCAGTTAATTTTCACACTCCTCAATAAGTTAAAAAGATCATGTTTATCCTACCCTTCATAATAATATTTGTTAGTATTGAGCATTCCCTACTTATTTGGGTACGTGATTTTGCTTGAGGACAAGCAAAAAGATGTGTGGGGGTGTGATAAGTGTCCAAATGAGCATGATTTATAGGTGTATTTCATATATTATATTAGCACTTTCTTGCTCATTTCTCCACTTCGGTTAGTTTTCCTCTAGTTTATGTTTTTTATTATCTCACAAATTTATTGGTTTAACATGAGGAAAACCAAGCTGGAAGTAAAGTAGAAGAACGAAAGCGCATAGACGCAAACGGCTCAGAAAACGGAGTCCAAACGAAGAATCTAGAGCCGGTAGAAGAAATAAGCCATGTCCTCCTGTTAAGAGGCGGACAAGACACAAGGTGTCCTCCTGTTAAGAGGCGGACAAGACACAAGTGTCCTCCTGTTAAGAGGCGGACAAGACACAAGTGTCCTCCTGTTAAGAGGAGGACAAGACACAAGTGTGTCCTCTTGTTAACAGGCGGACAAGAGAGGAGGAGACCGCCTCTAAATGGGCGGACAGCAGAGAGGAGACCGCATGTTATCAGGCGGTCGTGTATAAATGTCGAGCTTATCTTCATCGACCGACTGTCTGCAACTCGCAGCTGCAACTCGTCCACTGTCGCCGGCGCCTACCTTATTTCGCTCCCCATCTCCTACTCCTGTCCCCTGCAATCAATGCTTCAATCAGTGAGCAATCAATGAGCTCAATTCCTTCACGCGTCATTCACCTCTGTCTGCAATCATTCTTCCTTCTCCTGCCATCTTCCTTTCCCTATATAAACGCACGCAACTTCACCACAAAATTCATACACGAATCCATCCACGACCCAACTTCACCACTTCACACATTCATCCCATTTCTCTTCTCCCGCCTTCTCCATTTTATTTATTTTACAGTCCACCAAATTCACCTCTAGCCCTACGTACACAAAATAGCAGAGTGAGACGGAGTGATTACGGATGATTTCTATTACTCTCGTCTCTATCTATCTATTTAATATGTTAGGCTAGTTTACGTTTACTCTCTGGGAATAGTTATTATGTATCTATATTAATTATGCAATATTTCTACTGGTTTATATATATACAGTTTGTTACGTTTTAAAAAGTCATCTCGCCTTTTTAATAGATCTCGCGAATTTATTAAATTGCTCTACTAAGTCTATTTTGATCAGACCAGGTGATAATGACAGGTTAATTAAGGCGTAACGGAGGAAACTTGTTATGATTTAATAAGTTAGTATTCAGTTGCAAATGTAATTCCTCAATACTCCTCTGCCGTTCGCAGGCTTTTGCTTGAACCTTGATTAGAACCTTGCATTACAGGTGAACGAGTTCTTTGAGGCTATGACTTAGTCCTAAGATAATTACAGGAACCTTGCCAAATTATTAAACCAGTAGAGATAGCTTAATTATGCAGATTATATTAACCTGACCCAGAGTTCCATTTTATTATCTGTCAACTTAGTTTTTATCTTTTCTTTTTTTTTTATTTTACAAGTCAATTAATCCACCCCCCTCTTGTGACACGCTTAGGTACTATTATATGTACATTAGTCCCACGGTTCGACATCCGGTTGCTTACAATTTCACTACTACTGCGACCGGGATTTTTTGCAGCCCGACGTTATTTTGGGTTTTAATTTCTTTCTTTTATGTTAATTACACCTGTTCTAACACTCATTTATAACGTCTGCATAAGGACAACCCGATAACCTCACCATGGACAGTAGTCCTCCCGTACACACAAAGGTGCTCATTTCGCCAGAGGTCCGGAGGCCCCTGACTATTCTCTTATGTCTCGTAAGACGTCCATATAAAGGCCGTAGCCACCTGAGCCACGATCCAGTTTGGGCTCGTTGGGTATAAACCTAGAGCGGAACCCGACGGGTACCCCAGTGATCACAAATGCGCAACCAAGTAGTTCGTAAACTACCGAGATTCCTCACCTCAACTACCATCTCTCTCTCATAATGTTTAAGATATGCTCTTAGTCTTATGGAGAATAATTATTAGTTAGCTTCCCAATGGGTCTCACGCATACCTAGAAGTAATCTAGGTTATATTCATGTTCGAGATCCATGCTCTAGAGACCGACAATGTCGTGACTCATCCCTAAGTGTTTTACTTAGGTTACCATATACTTAATATTAATACTATGGTATTATATCAAGTAACGTCATGTCATCACAATAACGTATATGTATGTTTATAAGGATCTATATAGTCGACTTAGTGTTAGTCCCGTAGGACGCTCGTGCATAAATAATTAATGCAGTAGCACACAATCACATACAATATCCAAAACACTTAACACACAAGTGATATCAACAAATCCGATCCCCAAGCCCAAGGAAATCCTTAGGACAACCCGATCAAACCCCTTACATACCGTTCACCAAGACCTAGGATGCGCAGTGTAGTCCACTAGCTCGTCAAGCGTCCTTGTCTAAAGTATGATCTAACGGTATTAAAACTATAAGTCAGTCTCCATGACTAACTACATCCGGTATTTCCGAATAACAAGTAACCCCGACATTCATCCCGTTTTCTACAGTTGTTTGTTACGGTTTCTCTAAACCATGGCTTTGTTACTAAACTCATACGTCAAAACATTTCGACTGTTAAGTTTAATTTCATTATATTTCTTTAAATCTTATCCACCATCTAGTTTAGGTACATAACCTATAGCCGCATGTATGATGCATGATTTATTATTGTATTATTTCCCACCATCCATTATAATACATTGTATTATATTATCCATATCTTAGCAAATAATATTTGCATTCAAAAACTCATAACTTTATAGTTTATAAACTATTTCCATGTAATAACCACCACCATTATATTATATGGTTTTCCACCATATCATATATTGTAACACCCCTACTACGCACATAACTATACTTGGAATCGCAGCGGAAAATAAACAACTAACGGTAACTAAACGATTGGTGCTACAATGGCCGTCAACCACCCACGTGGCTAACAAGGGCTGAATAAATACAAATGTACCGGTCTGATGATCAGACTCCCGAGCATAGAACTAACAACCATATATATACATCAACATAATACCGAGTGTTTTACAAAATCCTTCACTGTATACCATCACTTGTAAACCTAACAGTTAATAAGACCACGGGAGCACAGGCGCATCCCGGCAAACATCCAAAAGTACTCCAAAAGTAACTACTCTCTAGGATCTAGAGCCACTCTGCCTCCTCGATCCTCATCCTGCAATAAAAATATGGAGCCCCCGAGGGGTCAGACCTTTGCTGGTATGGCTAACGCGCAGCCCATCGGCTACCGGGATACGCGCAACCAATTGTCATGATGACATGATATTTATTTAACACACAACACTACATATATACATAACACAGGATTGCAGCACATCATCACACACATCACAAACATACAATTCCTTTTAGGAAGAGAACCAACACAGTTAGTCCCCATTGAGAGCCTAGAGAATGTTGCCACGCTCATACTTAGCTCGTTACATAACTCGTTACCGTCCGGTTAGATTGAACGGTTAACTTAACACAAGGTGCCTCCTCGATATAGTGATCCAAGCACACCGAACAAAACACATAGTATGCCCCTGTGGCCCGACGTGAGTCAGTAAAATAGCCTTGGTTAAGCTAAAGGGAAGGTTAGAAACCAAATTGGAAACTTAACCATAACATACAGAGAGAATCGAACCGGTTATGACATCGACTCCCATACTCACACGCGTGGCCGGAACAGACCGGACTCCTCACTTCCCCCGTTAGCCCTTGTTAGTAGTTCATCATTGAACACAACACAATTCACAATCATAGGTCAAGTCTTGTTAGACCCACACAAGGGAAGAGAGAGTCACACTTAACAACATAATATATTTAACAACTGTAAACTCTTTACATGGTTAATCTTACAAAGTCATAAACACACAGAAAAACAACAACACACAAGCCGGTGTAAACCGGTAGGCAACAGACTGCAAGAAACCATACCTACCTCGGTCCTTGCCTCGACTGGTTTCCACCTTGGAAGATTCCTAAACACATTAGTAACGTCGGTTAATTAACGCACTAGTCCATTGTTAACATTATCTACTCAACACTACTAGTTTACTTTTACTTTACACTTGTTACAACTTTTCATCCTTTTAATTGCCTTTAAAACCCACCTAACATGTATTATATAACCTTATTATATCATTACTAACCAACTACTATTTTTAGATAACAATTCCCATCTTAAACAATAATTTTTGGTCCATATAGTGGCCTGTCCGAACTTGTGTCCGAGCTTCCAAGTTCGGACACAGCCGTGATTTTTGACAGAAAACAGACACATGTCCGAACTTGTGTCCGGACTTCGGAAGTTCGGACATGAGTCGAGGAAATCCTAACCAGAAATCCATACGTCCGAACATGTGTCCGGACTTCCCAAGTTCGGACACAGTTCGAGGATAATCCCTAAGAAATAACAGGTGCGTCCGAACTTCCAATTCGGACGGTAGTTCGGACACTACCTAAAATCCAGAAAACTGTAAGCGTAACAGGGCATGTCCGAGCTTCCAAGTTCGGACGGAAGTTCGGACGTGCCATTATACTCATTTCTAAGCTTTAAACACTTAACCAATTTCCTCCAAAGCCTCCAACACTTATAGTATCTACTCCTAGTTTCCCAAGTGATTTTCATGCCTATACTAACCATTATATCAAGATATTCCTTCCACACAACATCATTACTCAAACATCATTTCTTACAAACTAAAACTCCTTAAGTCATTCTTGAAATCCCTTTTTCTAAGCTTACACTTCCTCCTTATTTTACCAAAGTTAGCCTAAGCCTTCATCTAAGTCCAAAATGACTTTGGTACATACTAAAACCTCAAGATCATGCCTAAGTCCTTATTACACTCTAGAACACTTCCTAGTTCATCAAAATTCCTTTACAACATCTTGAACTCCTTATGCATTTTCTAATTTCGACATAGTTTCTCCTAGCATTTTGTTACACCTTAGCACATTATTTTCATCATTAAACATCCTAGAACACTAAGACACCAAGAACACTTTCTTACACAACTTCACCAAATTCACACTACATCACAATATAGTGCATAACTTAAATTGCATGGCACTTAGGCCCTAAAATGCATGGCTCTTAGGCCCTTAAAGTGCTTAAATCATAAACACTGAATTTCCACATATATATGCCTTTAACCTGCGATTACATACAACAAGCATATTTATTTTACTAGTCTCTTTGAGAACATTTACTAGGTCATTTACCATTTGCTCTTTAGGTAGTTTTAATAAGCAATTATAGCTCATTTCTCCTAAGGCATTAAACAATTAAGTTAGTAGATTTACCTCTTTTTCCACCACACTTCCTTCTTGTTTCCTTAAAAACCGTATGGTATTTTGATTCCTTGTCAAGTTCTAAACAATATACAAACATTATAATGAGTATTCAAGCTATAAGCTTCATCTCATTGTAAACCCTAATTTGACATTGTTTCAAAAACATTAATGTAGTTGTTTTACCTTGATCTTTGAAGAGAGTTTGAATATATAACAAGAGAGGACTCCACCTAGTCCATGAAGAGTTGAAATGAAGCTAGAACAAAGTCACACAAAGAGCTATATCAATGTGTATTTTCGGTTAAGGTAAGAACATGGAGGAAACATGATTTTTCTTTGAGATTCCTTACCTAGAAGCAAAGGAGAGTAATAATATGTCAAAATACAAGCTCAAGCTCCTTCAATGGTGGAACACCTTGGCACCGAAATGGAGCTCTTGGAGTTTTGAGAAGATAGGAATGAAGAGCTTGATGAGAGGAAGAGATTGGTGGTCTTTGTTTTTGATTTGGACAAGTGAGCTAGATTTAACAAGTGGTCAAAGTTGGACTTCCATGGTGGTAGTAGTATTACCGAGAGAGAACAAGGAAGAAGGAAGAAAGAGGTGGGAAACCGTGTGAATGAAGGAAAGAAATGAGAGTGAAGATAGGATTGCTTTTAAGGAGATATTTATGCTTATAAAGTAAAAAGTAAGTTAATTAGTTTTCTTTACTTACTTATTATTAACTAAGGAGTGGTGAGTCACACACTTATAAAACCGGCCCCCTTTATTAGTGTGAGGGTGTTTTAGTCTTTGTTTGTCAATTTAATTACTTAATACAACATATGTTATAAACTAGCTTATAAAAAGTACTATTCACCTAAACAAGGCACTTAGAAGTGAAATTTTTGATTTCCCACTATATAGCCACCCAAATGTGATACTATATAGTACACATATATATTTAAGAGTAATGATGGACATTTAGCCATTCAAAACTCATTTACAAGACAATTTTTCAAAAACGTGCTTTAAGACTTCTTAAAGCACATTTTGTGTTTTAACTTGTTTTCAAGCTTGGTTTTCTTTGGTAATTGGTTTAATAAGTTCATTAGTATATAAATGAGTCTTGGTAAGCTCATTAGGTCTTACTCAAGTTTATCCCAAGCTTAGAGCACATTTTGCTCTTATTGACTTTAAAGCACATTGTGTTTCCTTTTGTTTAAATTTGTTTACTAAGGTTTCTAAGACTCTTTTTAGTCTTATTACACCTATTTAGGTGTTTAAACAACATAACTAGGTTTGGGGTATTTCAATCTACCCCCCTTAAAAGAACTTTGTCCCCAAAGTTCATACTTCCACATAACTTAAACATTAGAACATGAGAACACATATTAACAACACTTCTATATCACATTAACAACATCTTACATCATATCGGACACATGGTCCAAACAACAAACATCACAACATCATTCAGACTCAGCGGTCTGTAACATTAACAACATGACAACACAACACAGACAATGTATACAAATACATGTCATACACATAACCGAAACGGCTCTACCCCCCTTAAATAGGGGTACGCCCCGTACCCTATACATACAAACACTAAGAAGTAAACAACGACGGGTACTTCGCCTTCATCTTATCTTCCAGCTCCCAAGTGGCCTCCTCAACGTCCTGGTTAGACCAGAGAACCTTCACCAGTCTCACAGACTTATGGCGAGTGTCTCGAGTCTTAGTGTCCAGAATCCGTACCGGAGTCTCCACTGATCGCATGGTCGGCTCTAAAGTTAGCCTTTCAGGCTGAAGCACATGAGACGGATGAGACATATACTTCTTCAACTGGGACACATGAAATACATCATGTACCTTGCCCAGCTCGGCGGGTAATCAAGTCTATAAGCTACCGGGCCGATCCGCTCCGTCACAACATAAGGACCCACATATTTTGGGCTCAACTTGCCCTTCTGGCCAAAACGAAATACTCCCTTCATGGGGGATACTCTCAAAAATACCTGATCGCCCACGGCGAACTCCAGGTCACGTCGGCGCACATCTGCGTACGACTTCTGTCTATCCTGAGCTGCTTTCATATTAGCCCTGATCTGGCGAACTTCTGCCTGAACTTGCTCAAGATACTCTGGTCCTATAATGACCGTCTCACTCGACTCATCCCAGCATAATGGCGTGCGGCATGGTCTACCGTACAATGCCTGGAAGGGAGACATCTTGATCGATGCATGATAACTGTTGTTGTAGCTAAACTCGATCAGATGTAACTTATCAATCCAGCTGGTCTGAAAGTCAAGTGCACATGCACGTAGCATATCCTCAAGTGTCTGTATGGTGCGCTCACTCTGACCATCGGTCTGTGGGTGAAACGCCGTGCTCAATTTCAGTTCAGTACCAATGCCTCTCGTGTAGACTTCCAATATCTGGATAAGAATCTGGTATCTCTGTCGATACAATCGTCTTTGGTACACCATGATGTCTACAATCTCTTTATCGAATAGTTCTGCCAATCTTGCCACTTTCCAGGTGTCCTTCATCGGAATGAATCGAGACACCTTGGTCAGTCGGTCAACTACCACCCAAATCATATTCAGACCTCCCCTTGTAGGCGGAAGCCCTACTACGAAGTCCATAGATATGTCATGGAACTTCCACTCCGGCACTGGCATTGGCTGCACCATACCACCAGGCCGTCGGTGCTCAAACTTGACCTTCTGACAAGTGAGACACCTCAACACATAGTCATTCACATCCTTTTTCATTCCAGCCCACCAGAAGTATCTTTTCATACCTTTATACATCTTTGAAGCTCCGGGGTGAATCGAAGTAGTAGAACAGTGGGATTCACTCAATATGCGCTCCTTCAGCTCAGCGCTACTCTCCTGGGTATACACAATCTGCCATTAAGCCTAATCAGGTCATCATCGTGGAGTCTGAAGTCATACTTCTGACCCTCGAATGTGCCATCAATAAGCTTCTGTCTAATCTCCATCATGTACTGATCCGTCATCTGAGCACTCCGCACCTCTTCAACCAAGCCAGTATGAGAGACTAGCGAATGGAGAGAGTGTGCTCGGCGACTCAATGCGTCAGCTACCACATTTGCCTTACCCTCTTTGTACTGTAAATTGATGTCATAATCATTCAGAAATTCAACCCACCTTCTTTGCCTCATGTTCAACTCCTTCTGAGTGAACAAGTACTTTAAACTCTTGTGGTCAGAATAAATCGTCACACTTACCCCATACAAGTGATGTCGCCATATCTTCAGTGCGAAGACAATGGCCCCCAATCTAAGTCGTGGGTAGGGTAGTTCTCCTCATGCTTCTTCAGCTGTCGGGAGGCGTAAGCCACGACCTTCCCGTGTTGCATCAACACACAACCCATACCCCTGCCTGATGCGTCGCAATAGACCTCAAAACCATCTGGACCGTCTGGTAATGTCAGAACCGGTGCAGATGTCAGAGCATCCTTGAGACTCGTGAAAGCCCTCTCACAGTCGACTGTCCACTCGAATGGTGCATCCTTCTTCATCAAGGAAGTCATCGGCTTCGAGACACTGGAGAAGTCCTTCACAAATCTCCTATAGTAACCTGCCAGACCGAGGAAGCTCCTGATATCGGTAACTGTCTTCGGCCTAGGCCAGGTGCGCACTGCATCTATCTTTGCCGGATCAACAGCGATCCCGGCCTCAGAAATCACATGTCCAAGGAATGATACTTGGTTCAACCAAAATTCACACTTAGAAAATTTAGCATACACTGATTCTTTCTCAATGTTGCAATACATCTCTCAGGTGGCTTTCATGCTCACCTCTCGATTTCGAATACACAAGTATGTCATCGATGAAGACTACCACTGATTTGTCCAACTGATCTTGGAACAAACGGTTCATTAAGTCCATGAACTTTGCTGGTGCATTTGATAAGCCAAACGGCATAACGGTGAACTCATAATGCCCATACCTAGTTCTGAAGGCTGTCTTTTCGATATCACTGTCACGGATGGCAATCTGGTGATATCCGGAACGTAGGTCTATCTTGGAGAATACTGATGCTCCCCTAAGCTGATCAAATAGATCGTCGATGCGTGGTAAAGGGTAACGGTTCTTCACCGTAACAGCATTCAGCTCCCGATAATCAATACATAGGCGGAGGCTACCGTCCTTCTTCTTCACGAAGAGGACCGGCGCTCCCCATGGTGACACACTAGGGCGGATAAAGCCCTTGTCGAGTAGGTCTCTCAGCTGCTCCTTGAGCTCTGTCATCTCTGCTGGAGCCATACGGTAAGGTGCTTTCGCAATGGGTCCGGTGCCCGGAACTAGATCAATCTCAAACTCAACCTCTCGTGCTGGCGGCATGCCCGGCAGTTCCTTAGGAAATACATCAGGAAACTCCGACACTACCGGCACATCTGGGCTAAACTCAGGGTCTCTCTCTATGTCCTGGACATAGCAGAGGTATACATCATTCCCTCGTCGTAACTCGTGATACATAGCCATGGCGGTGATGATCTGAGTCGAAGGCTCCCTGGGCCTCTGGCGGTAAGATATGGTAACCCCAGATGGACTCCGAAGAAGCAGTCGATGCTCGGCACACAGAATTCTGCCCTTGTGCCGCTCCAACCAGTTCATCCCGACAATCACATCAAAACCCAGTCCGTCGAACTCTATCAAGTCGATCGGAAACTCTTCACCCCTGATTTGAACAATAGCACCTCGGTAGTAGCGGGTACATCGGATCCGCTCTTTCGACGGGAGAGTAACCACGAAGTCTGGCATCTCTTCACCATCTAACCCCAGCCTCTTCGCAAATGATAGCGAAATGAATGTGTGTGAGGCTCCAGAGTCGAACAAGATCGATGCATCCACGCCATTCACTGGAAAGGTACCGGTGAGGATTGTGCCGCTCTTGCCGGCTTCTGCCTTATTGCAGACACTTAGTATACCTCCCGTTCCGAGTGCACAGCCTAATTCATTGGCAAACTAATAAGTATTGGGTAACAACACGGTTTATATGATTCAAACAACTCCACTTTATTCATTAACACACTCCTTTTTACAACATTCATTGGCTTATACTGTCGCCATGATTCACACTTACAACATCCTTAATACATACTGGTTTGTCACATAATTATACAAGGCTTAAAACTGTCTGAAGGTCAAATTCAAACGTCCGGGTTTCATGTGTGTGGCATTGATCACTGCCGACGGTGCGGTATTCAGTTTGATCTTTCTGATGCCATGGTATAGCATCCTTGATTGCCCACCCATGATTAGTACATCTCCCGATTTCAGCAGTAGCTTCTTTGCGAGGTCAGCACGCTTCTGCTCGCCATACACAAACACTGCGGTATCACCAATGGACCAAGACACCACGGGTACTCCCTTACTTAGAGACTCGGGTGACTCGTCCTTGTCTTGGTGTATACCTAACCGTCCACCTTTCTGGTAGAAGTTTACAATGCATAATCTGCTTTTACACTTGGAATTGAATCCGTTTCAACTTGTTGAGCAATTCCCACGGCGTGGTTAACGACCGCATGGAACTCCTCTGGTATACTTGATACTGTTGCTCCCATCTTCAGCTCGAACTTCTTGATATGACTTGGTGTAAGGGTTCCAGTCCTTACCCATGCACATCATCTTCAATTGCATCCTTGCTCCGTTCGGGTATTCGGGTGTGTAAAACCCTCCTGGTTTTGCTCCAAGTTCGTCGCATCGTCTGATGATATGGATTTGTGCCTCCGGTGTCAGGTATCCATTTAAGAGTATCATACCTGGCTGGATACCTGACATTGCTCCAACGGAAAGTCGGTGATGTTGATGGTGGTTTCTTCAGGGTTTGGTGTGGGTGGGATTGGATAACATATATTGAAAGTTCCTTTAAGTTTAGAGTACTCTAATTAGGTAAATCTCACACTATACTTTATTTATTCACTCACATGGTTGTTTATTTAAACTCACTCACACACATGCATGAAATGCGGTATGCAGACACTTATTTCATTTAACAATTTAGGCGGTACCTGGTCTAGAAGAGGGCCCTGGCGCCTCAGACCGGTCCACCACATTCAGGGTGGCCTTGTTGGACCCCGACCCCTTCCCCTTCTGGGACTCCGTGTACCTCTGATCTGGGGGTGGCTGGTTCGCCGTCTTCTGGCCATCGGTGGTCGCAGTGGCCTTACCCTTCCATTGCCCCTTGGGCCTGAAGTTCCTACTGTTCGGGTTCTGCCAGCATTCATGGTCGCGGTGACCCATCTTCTTACAGTACCGGCACTGAACATCATTACCCTTGCAGTCCTTGCCGGGGTGGTCTCCGTTGCACCACTTGCAGTAATAGTGGCGCTCCGGTCCAGAGCCCGTGCTAGCTGCTATCACAATACACCATTAATACTTGTTCACAACTTATTAACATATACTCTAACTTATCACACAGGATTAGACAATTACCCTTAGGTGGGTAAGAACGTAGGGGCTTGGCCGCATACGCATAGGTGAGCTGCAGAGGCTCCTCAGCAGTGGTGGTCTGGGTCTGGCCCTTGCCACCCTGTTGCTGTCCTTTCTGGGACTGGGGGTATGATTTCTTCTTCTTCCCTCCCCACTGCCCTTGCGTGCCTTGGCCCTCGTTCTGAGCCTTGCGCTTGAGCGCACTCTCCTCCTCCCTCAGACGGACGGTGATCTCCACAATAGCAGCGGCATGATAGCACTCCTATATTTAGGGTGTCAGTTATGCCCCGCCAAATAAACTCACAACACATTAACACATTGTACACACTTATTCACATTACACTGTAAGTTCCTTTACCTGCAAGGTGGTATATCCAGTAGGCCCCATGCCGTAGCGTAGGCGATAGTTCAGTCCGTTGTAGAAACGGTTCACAAGGATCCGGTCTGAGTAACCCCCAGATCCGGTAGCAGGTGGATAAGTCCGATGAAGGCTGAGTAGTACTCATCTACCGTCATCTTATCCCCTTGTCTCAGTTGTCCAACTCCAGGCGCTTGGCCTCTTGCACATGTATAGGGTAGTATTTGGCTCGCAGCAGAGCCGTGTACTCCCTCCACTGAAACGTCGGATCAGCAACTCTACCCTCGCGCACAAGCTTCCACCAGTTTTGTGCCGAGCCTTCAAGTAGTAAGCAGCAAGTCGTACCTTGACCTGCTCAGGTGGTGCTAGGGTTTCGAAGGCGGTCTCCATCTCGGAGATGTATGCCTCGAGCTTACGGGGATCGGTCTCCCCACTGAATGAGGGCGGCCTCAGATCAGCCAACGCCTTGACCCAATTGGTCTCTCGTGGCGGTGGTGGTGGTGGCTGAACTCCGGCTGTTGCCCTTGCTGTATAGCAGCAACTAAATCGGGTACCAGCTGAGCTACGGCGGCTGCAACTGCCTCAGCCATGGTCTGTGCCGTAGTATCATCACCCTGGTCACCCATACTTCCAGTACCCCGCGCCCGCGGCCTCTACCTCGTGGTCTACCTGCCATCTGAATTCATGAACATCTCATTAGCATTATGCTTGCACACTTATCGGTCCAACGATTATAACGCTTCCCGATAATAAGGTATCTCCACACTTAGTTAGTGGTCAACCTTTCCAAATCTGTTCACTTAGGTATCTGTAGTTAGGTTTCCTAACTCGGTATATCCCTAAGCTCGGTATTCTAGTCATCAGAGCGATACTTCGCTCTGATACCACTTTTGTAACACCCCTACTACACACGCACATAACTATACTTGGAATCGCAGCGGAAAATAAACAACTAAACGGTAACTAAACGATTGGTGCTACAATGCCGTCAACCACCCACGTGGCTAACAAGGCTGAATAAATACAATGTACCGGTCTGATGATCAGACTCCCGAGCATAGAACTAACAACCATATATATACCATCAACATAACCGAGTGTTTACAAAATCCTTCACTGTATACCATCACTGTAATCCACCATAACAAGTATATAATACGCCACGGGAGCACAGGCGCATCCCGGGCAAACATCCAAAAGTACTCCAAAAGTAAACTACTCTCTAGGATCTAGAGCCACTCTGCCTCTTCGATCCTCATCCTGCAATAAAAATATGGAGCCCCCGAGGGGGTCAGCACCTTTGCTGGTATGGCTAACGCGCAGCCCATCGGCTACCGGATACGCGCAACCAATTGTCATGATGACATGATATTTATTTTAAAACACACAACACATACATATATAACATAACACAGGTATTGTACACATCATAACACACATCACAAACATACAATTCCTTTTAGGAAGAGAACCAACACAGTTAGTCCCCATTGAGAGCCTAGAGAATGTTGCCACGCTCATACTTAGCTCGTTACATAACTCGTTACCGTCCGGTTAGATTGAACGGTTAACTTAACACAAGGTGCCTCGGATATAGTGATCCAAGCACACCGAAACAAAACACATAGTATGCCCCTGTGGCCCGACGTGAGTCAGTAAAATAGCCTTGGTTAAGCTAAAGGGAAGGTTAGAAACCAAATTGGAAACTTAACCATAACATACAGAGAGAATCGAACCGGTTATGACATCGACTCCCATACTCACACGCGTGGCCGGAACAGACCGGACTCCTCACTTCCCCCGTTAGCCCTTGTTAGTAGTTCATCATTGAACACAACACACAATTCACAATCATAGGTCAAGTCTTGTTAGACCCACACAAGGGAAGAGAGAGTCACACTTACAACATAATAATATTTAACAACTGTAAACTCTTTACATGGTTTAATCTTACAAAGTCATAAACACACAGAAAAACAAACAACACACAAGCCGGTGTAAACCGGTAGGCAACAGACTGCAAGAAAACCATACCTCGGTCCTTGCCTCGACTGGTTTCCACCTTGGAAGAATCCTAAACACATTAGTAACGTCGGTTAATTAACGCACTAGTCCATTGTTAACATTATCTACTCAACACTACTAGTTTTACTTTTACTTTACACTTGTTACAACTTTTCATCCTTTTAATTGCCTTTAAAACCCACCTAACATGTATTATATAACCTTATTATATCATTACTAACCAACTACTATTTTTAGATAACAATTCCCATCTTAAAACAATAATTTTTGGTCCATATAGTGGCCTGTCCGAACTTGTGTCCGAGCTTCCAAGTTCGGACACAAGCCGTGATTTTGACAGAAAACAGACACATGTCCGAACTTGTGTCCGGACTTCGGAAGTTCGGACATGAGTCGAGAAAATCCTAACCAAAATCCTACGTCCGAACATGTGTCCGGACTTCCCAAGTTCGGACACAGTTCGAGGATAATCCCTAAGAATAACAGGTGCGTCCGAACTTCCAATTCGGACGGTAGTTCGGACACTACCTAAAATCCAGAAAACTGTAAGCGTACAGGGCATGTCCGAGCTTCCAAGTTCGGACGGAAGTTCGGACGTGCCATTATACTCAATTTCTAAGCTTTAAACACTTAACCAATTTCCTCCAAAGCCTCCAACACTTATATAGTATCTACTCCTAGGTTCCCAAGTGATGTTTCATGCCTATACTAACCATTATATCAAGATATTCCTTCCACACAACATCATTACTCAAACATCATTTCTACAAACTAAAACTCCTTAAGTCATTCTTGAAATCCCTTTTTCCTAAGCTTACACTTCCTCCTTATTTTACCAAAGTTAGCCTAAGCCTTCATCTAAGTCCAAAATGACTTTGGTACATACTAAAACCTCAAGATCATGCCTAAGTCCTTATTACACTCTAGAACACTTCCTAGTTCATCAAAATTCCTTTACAACATCTTGAACTCCTTATGCATTTTCTAAATTTCGACATAGTTTCTCCTAGCATTTTGTTACATTACACTAGCATTATTTTCATCATTAAACATCCTAGAACACTAAGAACACCAAGAACACTTTCTTACACAACTTCACCAAATTCACACTACATCACAATATAGTGCATAACTTAAATTGCATGGCACTTAGGCCCTTAAAATGCATGGCTCTTAGGCCCTTAAAGTGCTTAAATCATAAACACTGAATTTCCACAATATATATGCCTTTAACCTGCGATTACATACAACAAGACATATGTTATTTTACTAGTCTCTTTGAGAACATTTACTAGGTCATTTACCATTTGCTCTTTAGGTAGTTTTAATAAGCAATTATAGCTCATTTCTCCTAAGGCATTAAACAACATTAAGTTAGTAGATTTACCTCTTTTTCCACACACTTCCTTCTTGTTTCCTTACAAAACCGTATGGTATTTTGATTCCTTGTCAAGTTCTAAACAATATACAAACATTAAATGAGTATTCAAGCTATAAGCTTCATCTCATTGTAAACCCTAATTTGACATTGTTTCAAAAACATTAATGTAGTTGTTTTACCTTGATCTTTGAAGAGAGTTTTGAATATATAACAAGAGAGGACTCCACCTAGTCCATGAAGAGTTGAAATGAAGCTAGAACAAGGTCACACAAAGAGCTATATCAATGTGTATTTTCGGTTAAGGTAAGAACATGGAGGAAACATGATTTTTCTTTGAGATTCCTTACCTAGAAGCAAAGGAGTAATAATATGTCAAAATACAAGCTCAAGCTCCTTCAATGGTGGAACACCTTGGCACCGAAATGGAGCTCTTGGAGTTTTGAGAAGATAGGAATGAAGAGCTTGATGAGAGGAAGAGATTGGTGGTCTTTGTTTTTGATTTGGACAAGTGAGCTAGTTTAGCAAGTGGTCAAAGTTGGAACTTCCATGGTGGTAGTAGTATTACCGAGAGAGAACAAGGAAGAAGGAAGAAGAGAGTGGGAAACCGTGTGAATGAAGGAAAGAAATGAGAGTGAAGATAGGATTTGCTTTAGGAGATATTTATGCTTATAAAGTAAAAAGGTAAGTTAATTAGTTTTCTTTACTTACTTATTATATCAACTAAGAGTGGTGAGTCACACACTTATAAAACCGGCCCCTTTATTAGTGTGAGGGTGTTTTAGTCTTTGTTTGTCAATTTAATTACTTAATACAACATATGTTATAAACTAGCTTATAAAAAGTACTATTCACCTAAACAAGGCACTTAGAAGTGAAATTTTTGATTTCCCACTAATATAGCCACCCAAATGTGATACTATATAGTACACATATATATTTAAGAGTAATGATGGACATTTAGCCATTCAAAACTCATTTACAAGACAATTTTTCAAAAACGTGCTTTAAGACTTCTTAAAGCACATTTTGTGTTTTAACTTGTTTTCAAGCTTGGTTTTCTTTGGTAATTGGTTTAATAAGTTCATTAGTATATAAATGAGGTCTTGGTAAGCTCATTAGGTCTTACTCAAGTTTATCCCAAGCTTAGAGCACATTTTAGCTCTTAATATTGACTTTAAAAGCACATTTGTGTTTCCTTTGTTTTAAATTTGTTTACTAAGTTTCTAAGACTCTTTTATAGTCTTATTACACATATTTAGGTGTTAAAACAACATAACTAGGTTTGGGGTATTTCACTTATACTTATACTTTACTTACTTACTTTTCCTTTACTTAGTTTCTACCTTCTTACTTAAGGTTTACATGCTTACACACATATACATATACATATATGTATGGGTATACATATACATATACTATATACAGTTACTATTTAAATTAAAATATATTTTTTTTTTTGGTCAGGACCGGACTTGCGACCGACCCTGGCAAGTCCGGTCCATTCCAGTAGGTTTCATCGGGAAAATTTTTGGTCGACCGGACTTGCATGTCCGGTCGCAAGTCCGGTCGATTCCAGTAACATTCTTACGGAAAATTTTTCTGCTCGACCGGACTTGCAAGTCCGGTCGCAAGTCCGGTCGATTCCAGTAGCATTCTTCTGACGGGAAATTTTTCTGCTCGACCAGACTTGCAAGTCCGGTCGCAAGTCCGGTCGATTCCAGTAGCATACTGACGGGAAAATTTTTCTGCTCGACCGGACTTGCAAGTCCGTCGCAAGTTCCGGTCGATCCCAGTATTTGCATTTTAGTTTCTGTTTTCAGTCCTCTTTCACCCATTACTTCCCCATTGTTCCTACACTTAATCCTACAGTTTTAACACCATTTAAACCTCCTAATACACCCTAGTTCATCTCCTAACTCCTTACACAATTTATACTCATTCACTCATCTAATTTTCTAAGTTTCAACTCACACTTTCACTAGTTGTTTCCCTAGTTGTCTATGCTACAGATTTTAACACTTACTCTCCTCTTCTACATCTCCCTCTTCTAATGTCATTTTTAGCACCTCTAATGCATTACAACTTCATTAACTATCTCTCCCAATCTTCCCTCTATCTATCTATCTCAAATCTGTTTTGCAACATATATCTCTCACCTTAGTCACCTACTTTAATTCTCTAAGTGTTCTAATCCTAGGCAAATTTTGCCATAGTCTCCCCTATAATTTTATACTCTCACCACATATTCTAGTTCCCATTTCAACACTATTCCACCTGTTACAATAGACATCAAAAAAACACTCCCATACACAAATACTAATACCAAACAACCCTAAAATTTCCTGCACTCAACAATTCCATTCCCAATCTGTTTTGTAACACAGTTTTACATGTCTTTTAAAGGCTTCCAAATACTTGTATTCTCTCACACATTATACTACTAATGCATTACCATTTTTCAATACCAATTTTCATTACTAAAAATCTGTGTACATATACAATTATATACAAGGCTACACAATGAGCATCTTTACCTTGTTTCTTCTCTAGCTTTTCTTTCTCTCTTTTCCTTCACTCTTTCTCCACCGATTTTGCTAATCCAACTTCTCTAACTCTACAACCCATTTACATATACATTTCAATACACCATCCCATACTAAGACTAACCTTGAACATAATCAAGTTCTAATGCACATTCTAGGGTTTAGAATTTATATTACCTTGCAAGGGTTCAAATGGAGCTTGGAGTGGCTCAAGAACAATATTTCCAACTCCACCAACAAGCCAAAATCGGCTAGAACAGAGGAAGAACAAGGGTTTAGTTCATGAATCTCGTTTTGCCCATAAGGGCTGGAAAAAGATGGAGTTTTCGAAATATTTTTACCTTAGAAGAACAAGGAGAACAAGGGCCTTCTAATGGTGGTGTTGAAGCTCCAAATGGGATATACCCTCAAAATCGAAAATGATTGTTTTTGGATTTGGAAAATGAAAATGTAGCTCTTGAGGAGAGGATTACAATGGTGGTATTTTTATAATTTTTGGAAGTGTGTGGAGAGAGTTACAAAGGAGAGAAGGTGAGGTTTTGTGGGTTTCTCTTCTTTCACCATGGAATTCGATGGAGGTAGGGGAAAGAAGAAGAAAAGAGAGTGTGAGGGTGTGTGTTCACGTGAGGAGGAAAGAAATGAGATAGGAGAGAGAGAATAAAGGTGAGTGGGGTGTTTATATTATTTGTTTGTTTGTGTATAAGAGATGAGTGTGTGATAGAGTGTGAGAGGGGGGGGGGAATCCCATCGATCACACACATACACACCATTACTTTGCTTTTTATTTCAAAGTGGACACATAGGTTTTGTGTTATTATATTTCTACCCCCACAATTTCCCGTTTTTGACAGTTTTACTAATTTCTCGTTTTATTTATTTTATGGTCCTAAGCTTCACTAATATTTATTAATGATTATTTAGTTGACCAAAACTGTTTACGAGTCTATTTGACCCGCTTAAAGACACGTTTTCCCGGTTACCTCGAAAAACGCGCTTTAAGGTTCGGTAATGTTTTTAAAAAGTTAACACCGTTTTAAAGGTCCGTTTTCTTCGGGATTTGTTCCCTGATAATTATTTACACTTAATTAAGCTTCTAAATTACTTATTAGCCTAATTAATCACTATTTTTAATTACGGGGTATTTCACTAAACCAAATAGAACGGGAACCTCCAAGGAGTGGAGAAGTACCCAGATCTACGACAGCCATGTCTAGACCACCAAGAAGCTACCTAAAGGAGCGAGTATACCAATTGTAGATCAATAAGATCAAGGGAAGAGTCAACAAGACTATCAAATGGCGAGTGGAAACCATACCGTGATCGGTATAGGATTACTCAAAAACCACCAGTACCACGCACTTGCCATGGCAAGTGCAGTAAGAACATGAATAGGTGAAGGAGCACTAACACGCCACAGGTACATAGTAATGTACCGTGACGGGGATGAAGCGACTACAGGAATAAACATCCTAAAACAGGAGGAATGAAACCATGGGAAGGCCTGACGGCCTGACCACTACATTTAGAACACGCCAGTCAGCGGGAAGCTGGATTGATCAAGATTTCGAACATGGCTATGCCATGCAGGACTTCTTTCAACACCGAACTGTTATTTTTCAAAACCAAGTTTCTTTCAAAACCACAAACTTTCTTAAACCTTGGATTTCAAAACCAAACAACAAAATCACGGTGAGTATCATAGAACGATACAAGAGGAGTTGGCAACAGAATACTTCACCTAGGCGTGTGACGAACACTACGAGTGTACCCGTTACGGGATGTGGGACAACCACACTCCGAAGGAGCTTGCGGGCCCGACATATAGTTGGGTAAGTGGTAACGTATCAATATGGTACCCCACGTATTATACATGTAGTGTGCGACACACGGGAAGTAGTCAACTCCGTTCTACGGACCATGAGTGAGTTCAATCAGAACAGCTGGACACCTCAGACGATCAAGTATCAAGGAACTCAGAGAATCCATCTGGAGATGAGGAATAAGAACTAGGAAGTGCAAAGAGCACATACTAGTAAGTATAGACATTGGATATGTCTCAAATAATCCAAGCAATTACCTGACAGGTGGATGGAATGCCCAGCCTAAACACATTAAGACGAATGCCTAATGTGAACCTAACAATACTCAACAAACGGGACAGAACTCCCAAGAGCAACCCCAAGATTACACAAGTATAATCCATCATTGAAGGGGATGTCAAACCTAGTCTTAAGCACTAGGAGCAAGTGTAAACAGTTTACCCAGAACGGGAGACGTTATAACCCAAAAGGGGGACGACTCAAGTACGATGCCACCAGACGGTACAGTGGACAACATATCATAAACGTTAGCCGGATGTAACGGCATGATTCAACAGCACTCAGGAGCAATCCTTGAAGGGTGTCTGAATTGCAACAGTCGAACAAAGCGTCAAGACAAGAATACAGGAGCTGGAACGAACACTCGGTTAAGACACCGAAGGGATTTCACTTAACAGGAAATGCCCTAAATTACTAGGGGGCACTAATTAACACCAGAGGGCCTAAAGGGGTCTCCTATGAACGGAAGCGTGATGTCACGACTTACCTGGAGCCCAATATATCTCAACCTATGACGGTATACATGGCATGGAAACATGTATAAGCAGTTGCAAAGAGCATAGCTTGCAGCAATATGGCCCTAAAGCCACAAACCTGATGAGTTGTATAACCTTAAACGGTTGCAAAACCCACACCGTTGGTAACAAGACTTGCAAGGGGGATTGCCTCATACGACAAGAAATCAACAACTGGACCATAAATTCAAACCCAACATCCTGAGTGGCTTGGAGTAATGGCCAACTCAATGTCACTGTCACTAGAGCATCAGCCTAGTATACAGTTGACGGAGCTCTTAATTACCGCCATGCCTTCTGTAGCAATGGTAGCACAGAGGCATGAGAATCATGATAATGCCAACATTGGCCTAGTCCACACTTGGACACTACGAGAACCCAGGGAAGGTACCCCTCGTAACCGAAGACCACTAATGCGGTGATGATGTGAACCCTTAGAAAAGGCTTCCATCTACTATAACAATAAAACCACGCAATAGATATTGCCAAGGGATGATGGGATAAGGAAATGAGATTTCCAAACCATTACGACTTAAGGGAGTAAGCATACTCCATATACACCCAAACATATAGTGGACCATTGTGTAAACACCAACATAGCAAACCTTGTCATTAGACCTATGAGTGGAGACAAACCCCTCAACAAGAACTTTCATTATCAATGAAAGAATACTCTCAATTGGAGAACGGGACCAGAAAACCCTTGAAGTTTCTTGGGATGTCCCGGTGACGTACATACAAAAGTAAAACTACACAGCTGGAGCCTATAACCGATGCTCGGCACTGGGAAGATAATAGTAGTCAAAAGCGATCAATGTGTGTGCACATTGCACACCATGAATGACCAACGCTCAAGAGAGCTTGTAACCCGATAAACCACTTCATCCTCGGTCAACCAAGATACTTGGTGAGTTGTACCATAAATGATGATGGAATGTGAGGTAAGCTAACCTACACATGAAACCTAAAATGGAAGAACATCTCCACATTGGGAAGATATTAATATTGTGGTATGCTACGACAACCGTCATACACACGAACATTGGAAACCCCAGGGTATTCATACCATAAGGAATGGTGCCAATGACAATGGCAATGAGTAAAGAGAAACTACCACAGTAACGGAGTCAGTAAAAGCAATGTTGTACAATGAGTAAGAATACGGTGCGCAACAAGCGACCGCTATGAGGAAGTAGTTATGCAATGACACGGAGTATAAGTATCACATGACACACAGAAATATTCTTTCCTATCACATAAGTGACTTACAGTCAAGCGTTTACGCCTCTGCACTCTGTATGACTGAGTGTTTTGGTATTGCACTTGTGCAGCTAATGATCTAATGGGATGGCTAGGGATATGGAGAATGTAAACCGTAGTAACCCTTCTTTTCACCAACAGACATGGCACAAGCCAATTAAGCAAGCTTAGCAACAAACGTGCGGCCTAAGGCCAAAGAAGCACGAAGAGTGTGAAACACACTAACAATCACAGATGTGAATTCCAATGGAATAAAAGGTGAAAGGAGACTTAAGAAAGTCACTAGGACCGACGCATATCAATGCAAGGTCATACAAGTAAAGGACACTTGTACCGAACCAGAAGAACTGGTATAACTTGGAAACTAGTGACAACAGAGGAAGCACTACAACTGAGTAGTGACTTAACCTCGCCCGACAATAAGTTGGAAGAGCTTAGCGAATGATCGTGGAAGTACAAATAGTGTGTATACTAGATTGCCAGAGAGCTGGTTATAAACCTACAACTCATTGAGTTCAAACACGTAAAAGAATACCGCATTTGTTTTAGTAAACCTTATTCCCATAATAGACGGATAAGAAGGTGATGTATAGCACATTAATGATAACACGAAGGGTAAGTAACCCAAGCTATCAGGGTCAGCAGCAGAAGCTAGTGGGCCCTAGCTAGGAGGCAATATACCTAGTAAGTATAATAGAATGGCTGTTAATACCTTGAAGCTGGTTAGGCTAGAACCGAATCAATTATGAGTTAAATAAACTCATATAGGAATCTTGGTGCAAAGACTAAACCATTGGTATGGTTAAGACCCTTTGACCAGAGCATAGTATATAGTATACAGCAGTGAAGCTAAACGCTTCGGATTGCCCGAATTAAATAACCAATGTTTAATATTAACATATGGGAGATTACGTGGGCGTATCCCTTTTAAGGGGGGTAGAGCGAAACCGCTTAATGTAAGTTTTGTGAATAAAACACATAAACCATAATGTGCATAGCACAAATGAGAACCAAATTGATGATTGATACTATGTTAAATAAACATAAGTACTCATTCACATTGTAATTATGGTAATTAGGCATTAGACATGCAAATACCATAGGAGGAGTATACCCATCTTGTAACACCAATGTAAGAGTATTAGTAAAAGAAAAGTAATGAGTAGTGGACGGAGCCCCACAAGTATTGTAACCTTTGAAGAAGTAGTACGAAATGAATGAGGATAGTAGATGAATGAAGTTTATGAGTAGTGGAATCGTTAGTAAAATATTTGAAACAATTGAAGTCAACTAAATCTTAGAAGTGTAGTATTCCTTAGTTAGAATATAGGAGATGATGGTGAGTAATGGATGGAAGTAGTGAAGGTTGATGAAGTGAGCATTTAGGTATCGAATCACGGAGTAAAACATTTGGGGAAGTAGAGTGAGGATGATCGATGGATTGATTCCATCCTTTGGAGATGTATGAATTCGTAATCACGACTAGAAAGAATAAAAAGATAGAAAATGAAAACAATTAAATTATTTGTTTGATTGAACCTGATGTGGGAAGTCGAACTTGATCCTGATCAGATCAAGGGAAACCGAACACAAATTGGGGAGGAAAGATAGTTCAACACTGATGCTGATCACATCAGGGTCGAATGATTCTTGAAGCTCCCCTCAAGTGGTCACAAGAATCACACATAGGATAGAAGTAATGAACATAAATTGGAATCTGGAGTTGTATGTTTTAGAAGGATTTCTATGTAGCCGTGGGAAGGATTTTCCATAGACTGGAGACTAAGTATCTGCTAGAAGCTTATACCGGAGAAGATAGTGGTGTAGCAGGTTGTATTATTCCAAGGGCAGTGGGACATAGAGGAGTCCTGTGTCTAGATGACCTGAGTGCCTGCGGGATCGTAATGTGTATTGCATTGCTTTGGGGATAGCTTTGCACTGTGTGAATGTATAATGTTGTAATAAGAAACCGATGGTTGGTAGTAATGCAGATTGGAGTAACTATAGTACATTGGTATGGTATGGTATGTAGGGACCCTGAGTAATGGATTTGGGAAGTGTAAGGAGGAAGAAGGTATGGCTTTGGTATTAGACACGTAAGAATGAGTAAGCATTGTAAACCCATAACCTCGAACAACTTTGAGGACAAAGTTCCTAAGGGGGGTAGATTGAAATACCCTAAACTTAAACATAAGGATTAAAATTAATCTAATACGTATTTAAGGGCCTAATGGTACCTAATTAATACTGGTAAGGAAAAATAAATCCAAAAGAAAAATAAACGCCCAAAAAGCGGAAAATGCTAAATAAGCGTTAAATAACCACAGGAGGTATGAGACCTCGGTTAGAGTATTATATGGATTCTAAAGGTTTAATAAAACCTAAATAATATGTGGGAACAACTCCCGAAGAAAACGGATCCAAATAATGAATTAAAACGCTAATAGAGCTTTAGAGCACGTTTTTCGAGAAAACCCGAAAACGTGACTTTAAGTGGTCAAACGGACCCGTAAAAATTATAAATCATTAAATAATTATTATTAAGCATTTATGGAAGCTTAATAACCAATAAAAATAATTAAACAAGAAAATTCCGGAAAACGGGCCCGGTTAGTGAACAGTACCTAAACCGGGTAAAGTAACGAGCGTTTTCTGTAAAAGACGAAAAACGCTCCAACTAGTATAACTGTAGGGGGACCGATTTTTAATAGTCAAATAACTCCCTCACACACACATGTAACTAGCTAATTAAATAAGAGAGCCAAAAGCAAAAAGCAATAAAGTAGAAACTACTTTATCCCTTCCCTCTCTCCTCACTCACTCATTTCTCTACTCTCTCACCTCTCTCCTTCCTTATCCCCACCGATTCTCCCTCCTCTCTCCCTCTGGTTGGGCGATTTTGTAGAGCTTCAAGAAGCTCCCATGGCAACTCCACCTTCTACCTCATGCTCATCCTCATGTAAGCTCCAAATCAAAAAAAATTACATATTTGAACTCCCCTCATTCTCCTCTACATTTCCCTCTTTTCAAAATTCGAAAAGGATGAGTTTCATCTCCATGGGTTTTCCCCATTTGTAGAGAAAATCACACCATTATGGAGCTTGGAGTCTCCTCTTTCCAACAAGGTAAAAATCTACATGAAAAACCCATGTTTTCTTCACCTTCCTTCATAACCGATTTTTGCTCCATTTGTAATGCTCTATTTTTCTCTCTCTTTGGAGCATAATATCAACCTTGCAATGGTGTGGATTCACCTTCTTGAACCAAGGGCTAAAACCCCTTCTAAAACTCTCCAAAGGTAAACCCTAGAATTTTTATTTTAAACACTTCAATGAACTAGTGTTAATTTAAGGGTTAGTAGTTTAATCACAATTGTTTTGTGTGTTGGATGATGGGAATGGAGTTTGGCAACTCCATTCCCCACATGGCCGATTGGGCAAGAAAGGAAGAAGGGAGAAATGAGAGAGAAAGAAGGAATTTAAGCTCAAGGTAAGAGCTCTTTACTAATGTTAAGTTTTAGTGCATTAGAGTAATGGGAATGGGTAAACCAATCTAAAGAACCCAACTAATGTATTAGTAATGTAATTGTGGAAGTTTGAGTAATTGTGCAATAGTATGTGAATTGTAGGCCTTGGAGCCAAATGGTTGTGTATGAGTATTAGTATTGATGTTTGATGGAGTATTGGTGTATTGGGATGGATTTATATATTTGCTAAATTGCTGGTAGAACCCTTGTGGTTTGGCTAGATTAGGAATGAGTTTGATGAAAAGTGCATATGTGGAGAAGTAAGAAATGTAGAGGAACTATGTCAAATTTGGTAGGAATATGTATATGTATGGATGACTTGGTGAATGGGAAAACCAAGGTGTGTATTGGAGTTAGTAGAGATGTTTAATGACTATGAAGTAGTAGTTGTGGTAAGAGAATGAAAGGATATAAAATCTGTAGCAAGAATTGTTGAATGGCATTGGAGAAACTAGGAGGATTTAGGTACTTGACCTTGGGAGTGAGTGTTGGACTTGAAAAGGAGAGGCAATGCATTGTAGGCATTGGAAATGGCTTTAGGAGAGGAAATGATGTATGGAGGAGGTGGGGAACCAAAATCTGTGGCAAAGAGGTATTAAATTGCATTGTAGAACTAAGAAGGGATGGTGTGCAAGATTTGGCAAGAGGAGAGTTGGACTTGGGTATAGGTAATGTAATGGCTTGGAATGTATTTGGGATGCTAGTAATGGTATTAGAAGTAGAAGTATTGGATATGAGCATTGGGCTTTAAAATCTGTAGCATAAGTGTAACAAAAACTGTTACAAGTGTTGGAAGAGAAGTGAGGGAATTGTGTAAGTTGTTTGATGGATTTAGCAATGGATTTGGTGGATGAATTAAGGTGATTTAGAATGTTTAAATAGTACTAAAACATGTTAGGATGTATGTAGGAAGATTGGGGAAGCAATGGGTGAAATTGGGAAAAGAAAATAAAGGCTGTAGCAAGTTCTGCTACCATCCGACCCAGAGTCTGGGTCGGACAGTGGGTCGGACGGGGCTTAGGCAACGGCAGTAAACCTTTCTGGAAGGGTCCGACCCAGAGCGTGGATCGGGCGTGGGTCGGACAGGCAAAAAAAAATCAAGGACGAAGTTACTGACTTCGTCCGACCCAGAGTCGGGATCGGACAGTGGGTCGGACGGAGTCTGGACCACAGGACCGAAACTTACTGGAACGGTCCGACCCATAGGTTGGGTCGGACGGTGGGTCGGACGGCCCCAACTTATATAAAAAATAAAATAATAATAATAATATAATAAATATAGTACATAGTAATCATATGTATGTATATATATATAGATATGTACATATATATGGGACTTAGTAATACACCATTAATGTAACACTAATGGTAAAGAAATAAGTATGTAAATGGGAAACAAGTAAGAGGATTAGTTAAGGAAGATAAAAGTATAAGAACATTAAGTAAACCCAAAGTAATGGGAAACGGGTAAGTACGGGAATAGAAGCTATGAATGTATTGTAATGCTTAGAATTGATTGAACCATTTGGCATGTAGTCATTGGTTCGGGACTAGGACTCGAGGAACAAATAAGGAACTATGGAGCAAGGGAACACCGATAAAGTAAACCAACGGTGAAAGGTATGATTTCTTCATGCCCTGTATCCTAATCTGGTTACCCCGATTTGTGTGCTTATTTGATCACCTAATAAGATAAATGCATGAATCGGATTATATTGCACTTACTCGTGCTTGTTTACATTGTTCTTGATATTTGTCTTGAACAATAGTTTGTATAATTCATGAAATATATGAATGATGATGACTTGTATTCGAATCTTGTATTGTACTTAAGTATTGTATTGCATTTTGTATAAATGGGTATTGAGCATAGTAATTGTGTATGTGGCTTGTATGAATGACTTCTGCTAATTCCTAACTACCTAACTCCTAACTTAAGTGAGTAAACTGGAATGAGTAGAAGTCCGATATAGCTTCGGCCACGCGTGAGGATGCGGAGTCACAAGAGGTTGGCTTCAATTCCTGACTCTTAAACTGGTCCGCGGCCCAAATCCCTTAAATGGGTAGCATCCCGGATTGGTGAGTCAAGTAAATCCGGAGGTGGGACGGAGTAGTCCCCAGGGCCGGAGGTCCCAACGACTTAACATGAGTAAGAGTAAGAGTAAGTAAGTATGTATGAGTATGAGTATGAGTATGTATGCGTATGTATGAAGTAACGAGTAAAAGAGTAATCTCCACCCGATTAACCTGGGTGGACCAATGAAGCTAACAAGAATTGTATATTGTGTATGTAATTGTATGTGTAATTTGGAAAAGGTGAGTATGTATTGATGGTTTATTTGTACTTCTTGTATGTAATGAAGTGTATGTATGTGTGTATGTCTTGCGTAATGTATTGTAATATTATGTATAAGAGCATGTATGCATGTATGTTGAATGAAATCAACCGCATGTATTCGACCAAGTGGTCGGCGTACCCTCACTAGTACGCGGGGTATGCGGTTATCATGCTCGGCGAAAGCTGACCCCTTCGGGGGAACGTTTTTAGTGTGCAGGTACCGAAGCGGGTGTGGTCAAGGTAAGAGACCGGAGGCACACCCTTGTATTTAGAAGCAAGTAGCTTGTGAGGAACGGGTAGTAAGTAGTCTCTTAGTGAGTACGTATGAACTTGGAAGAGGTAGTATACTTGTATAAGGATCTTAGTAAACTCGGTATGTGGATTATATTGTTGTATTGAAGTATTGTATCGAATGGAAGATTGTAGCATTTATTGGTATACGGAGTGTGTATGGTAGATATGTAACACTCGGGATTCCGGTCCATCAGACCGATGCTGTATGTAGTAGCAGTAGCCTTGTTAGTCACGTGGGTGACTAACGGCTTTGTATCACCCTCATTATGTAAGTATGTATCCGCTGCGTGTATCTGATGTGTAAGGAGATTGGACGGTAAGCACAACATTAATGGTAGGGGTGTTACACAACCGGATATTAATGTTCTCGTTGGGTTTGTGTTTTCTTTGCTCTAACCCACGAGGCTTAAGGATAGCTACTAACTAAGCTTGATACTTATTAAGTTAAGGAGAGGATTTGTACATTGGTGGTTGTTGGTTAATACCCGTCAAGGTTTAACTAACACTTGGTATTTAAGACTTTCACTAACCATAACTTGGGGTGAGATGAGGAATCCGGAATGGTACCGGCACATGTGTATTGGGGGAGGTCGGTATCTGAATCAGATCCGACTTCCAAATAAGACTTGTCATTAGACTCGTCGCCTAGGGTCAACAAACCGACCCGACCACCCGGACTACTGTTTAATGTGGGAGGCACATTAAGGATGGCGTGGGGAGATCAAGCCTACATCCCCAACAAATTAAGAAAGGTAGCTTATTGCCGGATAGTGCACTGCTACCGGCTAGGGTTAACCAAGCCCTACAAAAGTAAGCAACCAATTAAGGGCTAACCAATCTAATAATGGAACGGTTGGCAATTATAAGGGTAAGGAGATTGTGGACTTAAGGAGTTAAGATCTAACTCACTTATGGAAATACCCCAAACCTAGGTATGTTGTTTAAACACTAAAATAAGGTATATTAAGACTAAAAAGAGTCTTAGAAACATTAGTAAACAATTTAAACCTTAGAAAACACAAATAAATACCTTAAGACAATAAAGGCTAAAATGTGCTCTAAGATTGGAATAAGCTTGGTTAAGACCTAATGAACTTACCAAGACCTTATTTATATATTAATGAACATATTAAACCAATTACCAAAGAAAACAAGCTTGAAAACAAGTTAAACAACAAAATGTGCTTTAAGGAGTCTTAAAGCACGTTTTTGAAAAATTGTCTTGTAAATGAGTTTTGAATGGCTAAATGTCCATCATTACTCTTTAATTAATATGTGTACTACTTAGTATCACATTTGGAAGTCTATATCAATGGGAAATCAAAAATTTCACAACAATGTGCCTTGTTTTAGTGAATAGTAACCAAAATAAGCAAGTTTATAACATGTGCCAATATAAGTAAGTTAATTGGTCAACAAAGACTAAAACACCCTTAGCATATCATGGGGGCCGGTTTTTTATAAGGGTGAGTCATCTCCCCCTTGTTGGTTATCAAGTAAGTAAAATTTATAAAGCAAAACACTATTTACCTTTTACTTTAAATATCTCCAAAAGTGACTTAAACTTCATTCTCTCATCTCCCTCTTCATTTCCACGACTCCAACCTCTCTTCTATCTCCTTCTTGCTCTCCATTCACAGTTTTGCAATAGTACCACCACCATATATGATCTTCAACCTCTTGTAACTCCTAGCTCACTTTGCCAAATCAAAAACAAAGACCACCATTCTCTTAGTCTCATCAAGCTCTTCAACCTTGTCTTCTCAAAATTCCAAGAGCTCCATTTCGGTGCCAAGAGGAATCTCCATGGGAGGAGCTTGAGCTCATCTTTTCACATATTGTTGTTCTCCTTTGCTTTTAGGTAAGGAAACTCAAAGAAAAATAACATTTCCTTCATGTTTTTATGTTGTCCGAAAATCACCATTAATGGTGCCCTTACCTTGCTTGTTTTAGCTTCATTTGAATCTTCCAAGGGCTTGGTGGAGTCCTCTCTTGCTACATATCCAAACTCTCTTTGATATCCAAGGTAAAACAATCATCTAAATGTTCTAAGGCAATCTATGTATTTAGGGTTTACAATGAGATGAAGCATAAAGCTTGTATACTCATTTCATTATTGTATATTGTTTAGAAGTTGACAAGAAACCAAACACCCTTACCGATTTTTAAACAAGGAAACAAGAAAGAAGTTGTGAGGAAAAGAGGTAAATATGCTAACCTAATGTAGTTTAAAGTCTTAGGAGAAATTAGCTTATATTGCATATTAAAACTACTTAAGGAGCCAATGGTAAATGACTTAGAAATATGCTCTCAAGGGCTTAGTAAAAGGCATATGTATTGTTGGGTGTAATTGCAGGTCAAAGGAAATATATTAGGAAATTCAGTGTTTAAGATTTATGCATCTTAAGGCCTAAGAGCCATGTTATTTAAGGGCCTAAGTGCCAAGCAATTTAAATTATGCACTATATTGTGATGTAGTGCTAAATGAGTGAAGTTTTGTGTATAAGATGTTCTTGATGGATTTTAGTGTTCTTGATTGTTTAATGGTGAAAACAATGTTTTTGGCTTAGTAATGTTCTAGGAGAGTTCATGTCAAATTTAGGTAATGTACAAGAAGTTCTAAGTGTTTAAACAAGATTTGGTGAACTAGGAAGTGTTAGAAATGTTTAGGTATTTTACTAGAGGAGGAGTAATGTCTTGGGTGTTCTAGGAAACAAAAAAGACCTAGACATCAACTAGAAGTTTAGGTTGTTAAGAAAGATGCTTGGGAGATGATGTTATGGTGAGGAGAAAGCATTTTGGGATAGTGATTATCATAGGTGAGAAACACAATTTAGAAACCTTGTAAGAAATGTTACAAGTGTTGGTGAATTTTAAGAAAAATTGAGTAACAAGTTAGATAAGGAACTAGGTGTGCTTAAGATAATATTTTGGCATTAGAATATACCTAAGATCATTTGGAAGTTTATACATTTAATGGGTAAGGAGAACCATTGCAACAAGATTTAGAAAATGTTCAAAATGTAAATCTGTAGTAGTGGTCCGGGACTTAGGTCTTGGATGATGTCCCAGACCATGCATTTAAAAGGGCCGAGGATTCTTACAACCGCCTTGGTCCGGTACTTAGTTTATGTAAGAAGTACCGGACCACCCCCTGATTTACCCCCGAGAGAATTTGCCTACATTGGTCCGGGACCAGGACTTGTATGAACCGACCACCCCATTAAAACAGGCCGAGGGTTTTGTTAAGTGTAGGTCCGGGACCTTAGTTGGGGACCAAGTCCCGGACCCTTTAAAAAGTTTTTTAAGGTTAGATAATGATGTCTAATGATGGGGATTAGTTAGTAATGATGTTATAAGTTATATAAGGCATGTTAGGAGTGTAATAATGACAATTTAAAAGGTGAGAAGTAATAATAAAATGTAAAAGTAAAATAACTAGTTAAGTGAAGTAAAAGTTAACATGGATTAGTACATTAATTAACCGACGTTACTAAATGTGTATAGGATTCTTCAAAGGTGGAAACCAGTCGAAGCAAGGACCAAGGTATGGTTTTCTTGCAGTCTATTGCCTACCGGTTTACACCGGCTTATGTGTTTGTTTGTTTTTCTGTGTGTTTATGACCTTGTAAGACTTAAGTCATGTAATGAGTTTACTATTGTTAAATATTATTGTATTGTATAGTTAGTGTGACTCTCTCTTCCCTGGTGTATGTCTAACAAGACTTAACCAATTGCTTGTGATTTATATATTGAGTCCAATGTTGAACTTCTAACAAGTGCTAACGGGGGAAGTGAGGAGTCCGGTCTGTTCCGGCCACGCGTGTGAGTATGGGAGTTGATGTCATAACCGGTTCGATTCTCTTTGTATGTTATGATTGTTTTCCAATTTGGTTTCCAACCTTCCCTTTAGCTTAACCAAGGCTATTTTACTGACTCACTCCGGGCCACAGGGGCATACTATGTGTTGTTTCGGTGTGCTTGGGTCACTATATCCGAGGCACCTTGTGTTAAGTTATCCGTTCAATCTAACAGGACGGTAACGAGTTATGTAACGAGCTTAGCATGAGTTTGGCAACAACCTCTAGGCTCTCCATGGGAACTAATTGTGTTGGTTCATCTCTAAAAGGAATTGTTCTTGTGTGTTATGTGTGAAGTTGTATGCAATACTCTTGCTATGATATATATATGTTGTATGTTTAAATGAATGCCATGTCATCATGACAATTAGTTGCGCGTATCCCGGTAGCCGATGGGCTGCGCGTTAACCATACCAACCAAGGGTTGCTGACCCCCTCGGGGGCTCCATATTTTTACTGCAGGATGAGGATCGAAGAAGCGGATGGCTATAGATTATCTAGGATGCATATTACTTTTGATTATTTTTGGATGTTAAGCCCGGGATGCGCCTGTGCTCCCGTGGCGATATATTTTGGTACCGTTGTAGTACAGTGACGGCCGTTGTCAGTTTGTGATGTACAGTTATGTTTATGGATGTAGTAACAAACTCGGTATTATGTTAATGTATTAATGGTTATTAGTTCTATGCTCGGGAGTCTGATCATCAGACCGGTACACTCGTATTTATTCTGCCTTGTTGACCACGTGGGTGGTTAACGGCGTTGTAGCACCAAATCCTTTAGTTATTATTTAGTTGTTTAATTCCGTTGCGATTACAAGTATTGTTAAGTGCGTAGTAGGGGTGTTACACTTATTAAGGGAACGCCTGAGTCGTTCATTTGCATTTGAGTTATGTATGTCCATTGTGGTTGTTGTTTTATTGCATTTCATATTATATTTGTTATGCTAATCAACTTCCATGCTATCGACAATTAGTCGTCGTAGCCCCGTTAGCTTGGGGGCCATGAGAGGTCCGTACCAGCATTCGTGCTGACCCCCTTTGGGGGCTGTTTTTACACTTGCAGGCAAGCGGCCGATGAAGTCACACCACGAGAGTAGGAGCGGGTAGCCCTAGGTGGGACTTTATTTTGAGTACGGGTAGCGCCTGTGCACCTGTCTGTTGGTAGTTGAACTTGTGACGTATTGTATGGTTTTGGAGATACTTTAAACTCGGTTGGTGTATGTATTATGGATATGCGGTTGTAAATATTTAAGTAACGATATTTCTTGTTGAATAGACCGTGGCAAGGTCCTGGTGTTGGTTTAGTTCCACTGCGACGTTTAGGTTTTATTTGTTAAGTTGCGATAACCACGATTGGCTTAGGACGGGGTGTTACATATATACTTTTATATTGCTTGTAGAATGATTACATATGGTATCGCCTAGATACAAAATGAATCATTAGATGTGGAACGTGGAACAATGGAATGTTATGGACATCTTGGGGAGGTTGTCAGGGTTTGTAGAATTGATAGGAAATGATGGTGCTGATGGATCACCTATATCCATATATGATTGAACTAACGCCACAAAGTGATGGCTATGTGCTGTATAAGCACAATACGATGTGTGTAAATGATATATCATATAGATATACATTATGGGAATGATGGGTAGTTATATATTTGTATACATACCTATTTGATTAAGCGACTTCGGGACGAAGTCTTTTTAAGGGGGGTAGATTGAAATACCCCAAACTAATAAAACATGGATTAAACATCTAATCACATTGATTAAGGCCTAAACATGCCTTAAAAGTCAACTGAGAACAACAGTGGTCAACACAAAGCAAGATATTGCACTCTTTGACTGTTTAGGGTAAATAAATACCAAAATGAACTTCTTAGGACCTAAAACTTTGTCCTAAGCTTATTAACACATTACTAAACATATTAAAATTGTTGGACAACACTCCAACACAAAGAACAAGCATTTACATGCTTCAAGGTCAAGTAGGGCAAAAATGTGCTCTAAGGAAACCTTAAAGGTCTAATGACCTCTAAATGATATAAAATTGGATAACATGATCAAATATCATGAAAGGAACACAACAAAACTGTTCTCAAAGAAAACAGAGCTCAGAAACACCCTGCGACTCAAAATGTGCACTAAAATTCCTTAAAGCACGTTTTTTGTGTATGAGCTCTAAGATAATGACTTTTTGTCATTTTAAAGACTGGAGTATATCATTTATAATATTAATGTGACATGATAGACTATATTTTAAAGTCTAAATCAAAGTTTGAAAATTAAAAATCAAAATGGGCAATTTAGTATGAATAGTAACCCAAATAGTGCATTTTTAAGCAAAATTGACCAAGTATGGTCAATGGTCAACTAATGACCCTTCTAACCCCTTGGAAGTCGGCAGCATGGGAGCATGGAAGACAGCACATTCTACTTTAACACTAAATATCTAAGCTAATTAAGTGAGTCATCATTTACTATTACATTTAATAACATTAAACTAGTTTAAAGGACAAAACTCACTTATTTCTTCATTCACCTTGCTTCCCAGCCAACACCAGCCTCTTAATTCTCTCTTTGGCTGCTCTAAAACCGTGGATAACACACCAAGAATAGAGAATAACACCTTGCTACCTAGGTAAGCTTAATTAGTCATTTTATGTTCATTTTCTTCACAATTCTTTCCTCTTTCCATGGAGCAAAGCATCGACCATTTCCATCAATGTTCTTAGGTTGTTTTGGAGGTTAAATGGAGAGCATATCTCGGCATTAACAAGGGAAGAAGGTGGAGAAATCTAATCTTGTTCTTAAGGTATAAAAATATGCTTTAAGCACATATCTTTTGATTCCCTTCAAATTCGGTTGTGAAACTTTGTTCCTAGCCTTATTATCTTCTTCTTAACATACTTATTCAGTTGGTATATCAAGAGCTTCAAGGTATAGCCAGATCCAAGCCAAAAACACCATTTTAGGCATTTTAAACAAGGTAAAAATTAGCCATCTTCTAATCTGAGTTATACCAGTTTAAAGCTTGGTTTCAGTAGCTCTTTTGATGCTCTTACTCTTGTGTAAATTTAGGCCGAAGTCAGCCTTGGTAACCTTGGTATTCTAAGGTAAATTTTACCTTGAAAATTGACATTAAACACTTCTTATGGTTAGATCTTGCTTGGAGACTAATCATGCCTTAATTGCTGTTTGAAAACATGTAAATGATGCTGTGGAAATTTTATCCTAAGCAGGCCGTGGCCAAACAAGGCCTTAACTAGGCAAAAACAAGGTATAAATCACTTAAACCTACACTTGGTACATTAATATGTGTTTATACATATGTATATATATTGTGCCGTGAGTGAATATGGTATTTAAGGTCTTATTTTGTCCTTAGGTGATTAAGGAATGGTTTAGTAAATTTTATAACTAATTAATAAGCATAATTGTCAAATTTAAGACATTATGTGGAAAATGGTAAATAAGGAAAATATATGTGTAAGGCCGAGAGTTTAAGGCTTTTATGGGCATTTATGTGTAATTTATTTTATAAGCTAATGTTTGTAATAAGGCCATGTACTTTAGGCCATTTTATTTATGCATTTATAAGCTTTTAATTAAGTTTAAGTGCTAAAAATAAATTACCGCAAGGAATTGGGGTTATAGTGTAATTAAATTAAATTTGGGGGCTATAAAAGGATATAGCCAAAATTTAGAGGTTTAAATGAGTTGATATAAAAATTATAAGATTATATAAAGTTTTGGGGTTAAATGGCAATTTCTGAAAAGATATGGGTATAAACCATAATTTGTGGAGATTAATGGTCAAGGAAATATTAAGGTGGTCAACCTTGACCATATGCTAGGTTTTGACCAAATTAAATAAGTTAGATAACTTATTTAAGGTTTTATAATAAGATAAGTATTTTATTGTAACAATTTTATAACATATGTGGTATATATATATTATTTCCAAAAGTTAAGGGTGTAAAATGGTATTATAAACACCCATAGGCTATTAGGAATTTTAGGAATTTATTGGGTTGATTTTGGAATTAAAATAAACTATATATGTATAATATATAGTTATTATGTCATTATGACACTTTGGAGAAATATTTGTGGCGGAATTATAAATACCGAAAGTATATGGGTTAGTAAGGGTAATTATAACCCTTTGGTGAAATTTGGTGATTTTTAGAATATTATAAGAGTATTTAATAAGATATGTGTATAATATATAGTTTTAATATTATTATAAAACTATATGTTATAAAATGGGCCAAATGGCAATTATAGAATAATATTGGGTCTGTTCGGAATTTATAAAATATAACCATAGGTTATACCATTTTATAAGTTAAAAATGTTATATTATATGGTATATATAACATGGTATAAATGATGGGGTGAATTTGTAAATAAAGGAAACTATGGATTATGGAAAAAGAATAAGGTTTAATATATGTGCCTATGCGGCAATATATAATAGTTTTGTATAAAAACTATAGGTTATAAATTAAAGGAAATAAAAATATCATATTATACGATATTAGTATATGGTATAACATTACATAATGTTATGTGGTCAAAATGAAATTAAAATAAATTGAAGGGCTGTACCGAATATTTAAGAGTTGGAAAATGAATTTTGGACTATGGTCTATAATGTTATAACAATTATATGGTTTAGATGGAATTAATAAGGAAGGATATTAACATTAAATAATGTGACAAACTATAAATAAATGAGATTTATAAACTAAGGTATTTATTGAATAAACCTTAGGAGTTGTAATTATACAACATAAAATGTTACATAATATTAGGATAATAATCTTAATATAAGTTGTATAATATAATACAACTAATGAGAATAATCATCTAATATAAGATGATAAAATGTAACATATAATATAAGAGTTTTACAACTCATGAAATTTACCTATATGGTATATATATACATATACAAGAAAAATGTTATAAGGATGGATATATATTATGGTTAGAAACCATATAATATGGTGGTGGTTATTTAAAAAAAATAGTTACGAACTATAGGTATAAGTTTTGAATGCAATGTAGTTTACTAAATATAATGGATTATATAATACAATGTATTATAATGGATGGTGGGAAAATAGTACAATATAATATAATAATGCATGCATACATGAAACTATAGGTTATATACCTACATTTAATGGTAGATAAGATTAAAGAAATATAACGAATTAAACTTAACAGTCGAAATGTTTCGACATACGAGTTTTAGTAACAAAGCCGACCGGTTTAGAGAAACCCGTAACAAATAACTGTAGAAATCCGGGGATGAACTGTCAGGGTTACTTGTTATTCGGAAATACCGAATGTAGTTAGTCATGGAGACTGACTTATAGTTTATTACCGTTTAGATCATTCTTCAGACGAGGACGCTTGACGAGCTAGTGGTCTACACTGCGCATCCTAGGTCTTGGTGAACGGTATGTAAAGGGGTTTGATCCGGGTTGTCCTAAGGATTTCCTTGGGCTCGGATTTGGTTGATATAACTTGTGTGTTATGTGTTGTGGATACATGTATGTGATTGTGTGCTACTGCATTAATTATTTATGCAGAGCGTCCTACGGGACTAACACTACGTCGACTATAGATCGACTTATATAAACATACATATACGTTATTGTGATGACAAGACGGTTACTTGATATAATACCATAGTATTAATATTAAGTATATGGTAACCTAAGTAAAATACTTAGGAACGAGTCACGACATTGTCGGTCTCTAGAGCATGGATCTCGAACATGAATATGACCTAGATTACTTCTAGGTATGCGTGAGACCCATTGGGCAGCTAACTAATAATTATTCTCCATAAGACTAAGAGCATATCTTAAACATTATGAGAGAGAGATGGTGTGAGTTGAGGTGAGGAATCCAGTGTAGTTTACGAATTATCTGGTTGCGCATTTGTGATCACTGAGGGGTTCCCGATTGGGTTCCGCTCCAGGTTTATACCCATACGAGCCCTATTTGGATCGTGGGTCAGGTAGCTACGGCTTTTATATGGACGTCTTACGAGACATAAGAGAATATTTAGGGGCCTCCGGACCTCTAGCGAAATGAGCACCTTTGTGTGTACGGGAGGACTACTGTCCATGGTGAGGTTATCGGGTTGTCTTAACATGACGCCCAACTGGTATTAATTTAACATGGTTTGGATGGATGGGGCCTTAAAGGCCAAATTAAATTAACTATGGGAACTGTATGCTACGGCGATTGTACATTGTACTCATACTGAAATTATTCGATATGTTCGATATACAATTGTTGTTTGAGATATTAAATGAATGTTTGGATTGGATGGATGGCTAAGTGTTTATGAATGTTTGGATGGAGGATTATGTATATTATACATGTATATTACAGTATTGATTATAACTGTAAAATGGTAAAGCATGAAACCAATCTAATAATAAGATGGTTAAAATGACTAAGGGACCATTAGGGTCTAGGCCCGACATACTCAGCGTCTATCGCTGATACTACACCATATGCAGGTTGTTGATTATCGCCGAAGCCGAAGTGCGGGAACAGGGTAATTAGAGTTTATTTTGATTACCGCACAGGGGATTTATTTGTATAAAGATATCAGACTGGTGAATGTATTAAGGTACAGTTATGTATATTTGGGATTTGGGTAGACGCTCACTTGTCGACGTTTATGGTTTATGGACTTAGTATGATGTATAGGAGTTTTCTCGTTATCACGGCGGTTAGCAGTTTGTTTATGTTGGAAGTTGGATGTAGTTTGGCTTCGTTGCTCGCATGGGCGAGTAATGTCCGGTGACACCCGAGTGAGTATTGTTATTGTTATTTATTCTTCCGCTGTAAGACTTTTTATTTATTGCTACGTGAGAGATTATTACGTGATTATGGAGAGGGGTGTTACAAAAGTGGTATCAGAGTGGAGTATCGCTCTGATGACGAGAAAATAGGTTAAGGCAGTGAGCTTAGGACTTGGGAAATTATGGGAAACGTTTGTGAGGTACGAGACGACTCGTCTTAAAAAGATAATGTGATTAGTAACGCAAATTGCGTGATATACTGGCCTTTAAAGGAAATTCAATATCTATTGGTTGTGTACGGAAAATTTACCGAGTATTTATGTGACATACTGTACTACAGATGTCTGGGGGAATTAGAGGGCGTGGTACTGGTAGAGGTGGAGGCGGTGACCCCGTGATGCCAGGTGTTGCTGAGACGATTGCTGCCGTTCTCGCACAGCTTGGTACTCAGATAGGAGGAGCACCAGCCCACCCGCCACAGCCCAGGGAAACGAACTGGCTGAAGTCAGTTACCGAGACCCGATCACCTACATATTCAGGGGAGCCAGACCCCGTAGCCTTAGAGCGTTTCATAGTTGAACATGAAAAGGCCTACGAAGCTTTACAAGTACCTGCCAACCAGAAGGTTTTCATTGTTGCTTTCCATCTGAAGGATGCAGCCAGCACTTGGTGGAGGTTGGTCAAGGACCATCACCTGGCTACGCCCGACTTTTCATGGGCTGCCTTTGTCGAGTTGCTGAGAGGGAAGTACTACCCGGCGCATCTCAAGCAGAAGAAGCGCCATGAGTTCGAGACATTGTCCCAGGGAGGTCTGACCGTGGATGAGTACTACGCTCGATTCATTGGTCTGCTGGACTTTATCCCCGGTGTTGATTACTCAGAGACCGTGAAGGTCGAGAAGTTCCGGGGGGGATTGTTGTTTCGCATCCAGATGGCGATGGGTGCTACCCTCTACACTACCATTCAGGTATTAACATGAAAGCCATAAATTCTTTACTTACTACATTACCGATTAACCTTGTAAGAACTTACCAATGAGATTCCAGGAGTGTTATGACGCTGCCTCGAGGACGGAGCTAATGCTCCAGACTCGGGAAGAGACTCTCGGGGCTAAGAAGAGAAAGAACCCTGAGGGAGAGTCTGAGGGTGGAGGAGCATCTCCAGGCGATAGCCAGAAGAAGGGAAAGTAAGGACTTATCCCATTCTAAATTGTTTACCATATTAAATACCTTATGAATGCTGACCCGAAACCTTAAACAGGAAATTCTTTCAAAAGAAAGGGCAGCAGGGTCATCAGGGAACAAAGGGTAAAGAGCCCGTCCTTCGGTTGACCGGCCCAGTTATTGATGCTCAGCCTCTGAGATCCGCACCTCCTAAGGGTGAGAACACCTACCTCTTAAATGCAATTGTGACCTTAACCTTATATCAACAGATTTTAATTTAAACTAAATGCTACCATCAGGCATCGGACAACCCCAGCGCCACTACTACTGTAAGCGTTGTGGGAAGGACCATCCTGGGGTCGATTGCGATGGCCGCAAAGTTGAGTGTCGGTGTTGCAAGAAAGAGGGCCACCGGGAGTTCGAGTGCTGGATGAACCCAGAGAGCCGTAACTACAGGCCACCAAGGAATCCTCAGAAGACCTCAGCTGAGGATCTGGAGTACCACGAGGCGGTCAGGATGGCCAGACATCTACTGATGCTGGAGCCCAGAAGGGCAAGGGAGTAGATAGGGCATGAGTACCCTGAACTCCGTGAGACCGCTGGTGGAAGACTTTGCTTACTATGTTATGTACTTACCTTGGATGTTAGACAGAGATATGTTATAAGTATGTGGGGGTGTGTCATTGACCACTTGCCTTTTGTGTATGACTTTTGAGACTAGTTTTGTGGACTCGATGCGAGTAACCTTGGAACCTTGACGGGTTATATATATATGAACAGGATGTTAACGCTTACATTATCATGTAGCCATACTCGACGACACAGAGTCAATGAGACCGGAGATTACTGAACCAGAATTTCCACCTGCATGGCGCACTTGCTATTGCAAGCGCTATGACAAACAAACCACTGAAATTTCCATCTACCTTGCGCACTTGACAGAGCAAGTGCTACAGCTGCAACTACTACTTTTTAGTCTTTTATTATATATATACCAAAAAAAATTATTTTCATATGTTTCATACAAACCTTGAGATTAGAAACCTATGCAACTTTGGGAAGACCGTTAGTCCAGCCACTGAAACTGAAGGAATTATACAACCACTGTGATTGTAAACCACACCAGTTTAGTTGTTCGAGAATTTTTAGACAGGGCATATTAGCCAAATACCATCAGTGTATACCCGCATTTAATGCTAATCACTACTAGTGATGAATGTTTAGTCCTTGTGGACAAGCATACCCTTTGTAGATGCACCACCGTCAGTGAGGATGGTTGGGAAGTGAAGAGCCAAGTTGCTCAAACTATTATGCAATCTGCAATACATCCAACTAAACGGATGAGGGAATATGAATTATGGATGAGATGTGATCAAGATAAACAGGGAGAAAAGGAATATGTGTTGTACTCAATGAGATCGAATTAGGAGAACCAAGTTTGCTAAATATAGCACAAATTTTACTTACACCAAGCTGAATAACGTCGGCTTATGACATAAATTACCACTGATGCCAATAAGGCAATAGCACTTACAACAAGATAACCGACAACACGGAAAAAAAAAAGAGAAGAGAGAAAAAAAAGAGGATATTCATCAAAGGGAGATTGACAACAGAATACTTCACAATACTCGTGTGACATACATTACCAGTTTACTAAATGAGACATGGGACGACCGCACTCCGATAGGAGCATATGGGCCTGGTAGACTTATTTATGAGTTAGTCGGGTAAGTAGTAATGTATCATTACGGTACCCCATGCAAGTAGACAAGTAGTGTTAGGAACACGAGAAGTAGTCAACTCTGTACTAAGGACAGTGATACAGATTACCTCGAAGATGGACGAGAAGAGCCGTAGTTAAACCAACGGGCTAGAGAAATCAAGAATCTTCAACAGAGAGTAGTAGACAGTACAAAGTGAAGACAAGGAAACCGTTCAAGGACAAGAAACCAAAGGAAAGAAACATGGAAAACCCATTATGGATGAATAATATGTAGAATCCTCATAAGGATAGAGCAAATTCTTGCAGTCCAGAGGAAACCTACCAGATGATGTGGACATAAACGCGTGACTATGCAATGATGAGAGACAAAGCTAAAATACTAGCAGATACCTTAAGCAAGGAACAATGGACTTGAAATGTACCACTCACATGATAATTCGCTCATCTTATCTGTGGACTTATTAGATATTAGTTGCTGAGAGTTTACGCCTCTACACTCTGTAGGACTGAGTGTTTTGGTATTGCACTTGTGCAGTTATTAATTTGGTGGGAATACTGAAAGATGTAATGGATATCAACACGAGTGTGTAAAAAAAAGAATTACAACAGTGTGTTACTCCGGAACAAAACCACCAGGAGACACGGATGACAAGCTTTATCTCCGTGGACATGTAGGCTGGTACGTCTTAGTATTACAAAGACAAGTGCAAAGAGCACTAAGTACTAACAATAGCCAATGTCAGATTATACCTCAAACTGAATATCAGTGAGAGAAGACACACGCATGAATGCTAGTGATCCAAACGAGAGGATTCACAGCAATGGAAAAAAAACGAGGCAAACTGAGCCTATGTTCATGGGTTTGCACCTCAGTACGAAGCGAGTGGGCCCATTAGAATGAACTTAGGAGAGAGCACAATAGTTCAGTGCCTCACCTTTTATGTATTGTGGAGCCCTGAAGGGCTAGAGTCATACCCGTCTCTCTGATATGAGGATAATCCACGAGTTGGACAACTCTGTGAGAGCCAAGTATCCAGCGCTCCTTGTTGAGCGGCTGTTGTATACTTGTGGGGTACGGGGGCGTAACCCTTTTTAAGGGGGGTAGAGCCTCTTGCTGAGCACGTGTGTGCACTAAATTTTGTTGTTGTGGTATGCGGGGCATACGAGGTTTGTTTATTTATTTGTTTTGTATGCATGACATCCGTGATTTGGTGGTGTGCGGGGCACACGAGGTTTTGTTGGTTATGTTTGGTACGCGGGGCGTACGTTGTTTGGTTTGTTTGTGTGTGATGTGCACTTATATGTATGTATCTTATGAGATACCTGTTTGAATGTTGTATATACACCCATGTGTGTAGTACTTTTCTTATGCTACTTGTGATATATATATTTTTATATTGCTTGTAGAATGATTACATATGGTATCACCTAGATACAAAATGAATCATTAGATGTGGAACGTGGAACGATGGAATGTTATGGACACCTCGGGGAGGTTGTCAGGGTTTGTAGAATTGATAGGAAATGATGGTGCAGATGGATCACCTATATCCATATATGATTGAACTAACACCACAAAGTGATGGCTATGTGCTGTATAAGCACAATACGATGTGTGTAAATGATATATCATATAGATATACATTATGGGAATGATGGGTAGTTATATATTTGTATACATACCTATTTGATTAAGCGACTTCGGGACGAAGTCTTTTTAAGGGGGTAGATTGAAATACCCCAAACTAATAAAACATGGATTAAACATCTAATCACACTGATTAAGGCCTAAACATGCCTTAAAAGTCAACTGAGAACAACAATGGTCAACACAAAGCAAGATATTGCACCCTTTGACTGTTTAGGGTAAATAAATACCCAAATGAACTTCTTAGGACCTAAAACTTTGTCATAAGCTTATTAACACATTACTAAACATATTACAATTGTTGGGCAACACTCCAACACAAAGAACATGCATTTACATGCTTCAAGGTCAAGTAGGGCAAAAATGTGCTCTAAGGAAACCTTAAAGGTCTAATGACCTATAAATGAAATAAAATTGGATACCATGATCAAATATCATGAAAGGAACACAAAAAAACTGTTCTCAAAGAAAACAGATCTCAGAAACACCCTGCGACTCAAAATGTGCACTAAAATTCCTTAAAGCACGTTTTTTGTGTATGAGCTCTAAGATAATGACTTTTTGTCAGTTTAAAGACTGGAGTATATCATTTATAATATTAATGTGACATGATAGACTATATTTTAAAGTCTAAATCAAAGTTTGAAAATTAAAAATCAAAATGGGCAATTTAGTGTGAATAGTAACCCAAATAGTGCATTTTTAAGCAAAATTGACCAAGTATGGTCAATGGTCAACTAATGACCCTTCTAACCCCTTGGAAGTCGGCAGCATGGGAGCATGGAAGACATCACATTCTACTTTAACACTAAATATCTAAGCTAATGAAGTGAATCATCATTTACTATTACATTTAATAACATTAAACTAGTTTAAAGGACAAAACTCACTTATTTCTTCATTCACCTTGCTTCCCAGCCGACACCAGCCTCTTCATTCTCTCTTTGGCTGCTCTAAAACCGTGGCTAACACACCAAGAACAGAGAAGAACACCTTGCTACCTAGGTAAGCTTAATTAGTCATTTTATGTTCATTTTCTTCACAATTCTTTCCTCTTTCCATGGAGCAAAGCATCGACCATTTCCATCAATGTTCTTAGGTTGTTTTGGAGGTTAAATGGAGAGCATATCTCGGCATTAACAAGGGAAGAAGGTGGAGAAATCTAATCTTGTTCTTAAGGTATAAAAATGTGCTTTAAGCACATATCTTTTGATTCCCTTCAAATTCGGTTGTGAAACTTTGTTCCTAGCCTTATTATCTTCTTCTTAACATACTTATTCAGTTGGTATATCAAGAGCTTCAAGGTATAGCCAGATCCAAGCCAAAAACACCATTTTAGGCATTTTAAACAAGGTAAAAATTAGCCATTTTCTAATCTGAGTTTTACCAGTTTAAAGCTTGGTTTCAGTAGCTCTTTGATGCTCTTACTCTTGTGTAAATTTAGGCCGAAGTCAGCCTTGGTAACCTTGGTATTCTAAGGTAAATTTTACCTTGAAAATTGACATTAAACACTTCTTATGGTTAGATCTTGCTTGGAGACTAATCATGCCTTAATTGCTGTTTGAAAACATGTAAATGATGCTGTGGAAATTTTATCCTAAGCAGGCCGTGGCCAAACAAGGCCTTAACTAGGCAAAAACAAGGTATAAATCACTTAAACCTACACTTGGTACATTAATATGTGTTTATACATATGTATATATATTGTGCCGTGAGTGAATATGGTATTTAAGGTCTTATTTTGACCTTAAGTGATTAAGGAATGGTTTAGTAAATTTTATAACTAATTAATAAGCATAATTGTCAAATTTAAGACATTATGTGGAAAATTGGTAAATAAGGAAAATATATGTGTAAGGCCGAGAGTTTAAGGCTTTTATGGGCATTTATGTGTAATTTATTTTATAAGCTAATGTTTGTAATAAGGCCATGTACTTTAGGCCATTTTATTTATGCATTTACAAGCTTTTAATTAAGTTTAAGTGCTAAAAGTAAATTACCGCAAGGAATTGGGGTTATAGTGTAATTAAATTAAATTTGGGGGCTATAAAAGGATATAGCCAAAATTTAGACGTTTAAATGAGTTTATATAAAAATTATAAGATTATATAAAGTTTTAGGGTTAAATGACAATTTTGAAAAGATATGGGTATAAACCGTAATTTGTGGAGATTATAAACTAAGGTATTTATTGAATAAACCTTAGGAGTTGTAATTATACAACATAAAATGTTACATAGTATTAGGATAATAATCTTAATATAAGTTGTATAATATAATACAACTAATGAGAATAATCATCTAATATAAGATGATAAAATGTAACATATAATATAAGAGTTTTACAACTCATGAAATTTACCTATATGGTATATATATACATATACAAGAAAAATGTATATAAGGATGGATATATATTATGGTTAGAAACCATATAATATAATGGTGGTGGTTATTTAAAAAAAATAGTTACGAACTATAAGGTATAAGTTTTGAATGCAAATGTAGTTTACTAAATATAATGGATTATATAATACAATGTATTATAATGGATGGTGGGAAAATAATACAATATAATATAATAATGCATGCATACATGCAACTATAGGTTATATACCTACATTTAATGGTGGATAAGATTAAAGAAATATAACGAATTAAACTTAACAGTCGAAATGTTTCGACATACGAGTTTTAGTAACAAAGCCGACCGGTTTAGAGAAACCCGTAACAAATAACTGTAGAAATCCGGGGATGAACTGTCGGGGTTACTTGTTATTCGGAAATACCAGATGTAGTTAGTCATGGAGACTGACTTATAGTTTATTACCGTTTAGATCATACTTCAGACGAGGACGCTTGACGAGCTAGTGGTCTACACTGCGCATCCTAGGTCTTGGTGAACGGTATGTAAAGGGGTTTGATCCGGGTTGTCCTAAGGATTTCCTTGGGCTCGGATTTGGTTGATATAACTTGTGTGTTATGTGTTGTGGATACATGTATGTGATTGTGTGCTACTGCATTAATTATTTATGCAGGAGCGTCCTACGGGACTAACACTACGTCGACTATAGATCGACTTATATAAACATACATATACGTTATTGTGATGACAAGACGGTTACTTGATATAATACCATAGTATAATATTAAGTATATGGTAACCTAAGTAAAATACTTAAGAACGAGTCACGACATTGTCGGTCTCTAGAGCATGGATCTCGAACATGAATATGACCTAGATTACTTCTAGGTATGCGTGAGACCCATTGGGCAGCTAACTAATAATTATTCTCCATAAGACTAAGAGCATATCTTAAACATTATGAGAAGAGATGGTGTGAGTTGAGGTGAGGAATCCAGTGTAGTTTACGAACTATCTGGTTGCGCATTTGTGATCACTGAGGGGTTCCCGATTGGGTTCCGCTCCAGGTTTATACCCATACGAGCCCTATTTGGATCGTGGGTCAGGTAGCTACGGCTTTTATATGGACGTCTTACAAGACATAAGAGAATAGTCAGGGGCCTCCGGACCTCTAGCGAAATGAGCACCTTTGTGTGAACGGGAGGACTACTGTCCATGGTGAGGTTATCGGGTTGTCTTAACATGACGCCCAACTGGTATTAATTAAACATGGTTTGGATGGATGGGGCCTTAAAGGCCAAATTAAATTAACTATGGGAACTGTACGCTACGGCGATTGTACATTGTACATCATACTGTAATTATTCGATACGTTCGATATACAATTGTTGTTTGAGATATAAATGAATGTTTGGATTGGATGGATGGCTAAGTGTTTATGAATGTTTGGATGGAGGATTATGTATATTATACATGTATATTACAGTATTGATTATAACTGTAAAATGGTAAAGCATGAAACCAATCTAATAATAAGATGGTTAAAATGACTAAGTGACCATTAGGGTCCAGGCCCGGCATACTCAGCGTCTATCGCTGATACTACACCATATGCAGGTTGTTGATTATCGCCGAAGCCGAAGTGCGGGAACAGGGTAATTAGAGTTTATTTGATTACCGCACAGGGGATTTATTTGTATAAAGATATCAGACTGGTGAATGTATTAAGGTACAGTTATGTATATTTGGGATTTGGGTAGACACTCACTTGTCGACGTTTATGGTTTATGGACTTAGTATGATGTATAGGAGTTTTCTCGTTATCACGGCGGTTAGCAGTTTGTTTATGTTGGAAGTTGGATGTAGTTTGGCTTCGTTGCTCGCATGGGCGAGTAATGGCCGGTGACACCCGAGTGAGTATTGTTATTGTTATTTATTCTTCCGCTGTAAGACGTTTTATTTATTGCTACGTGAGAGATTATTACGTGATTATGGAGAGGGGTGTTATAATTTTCTTTTGACATTAAGGAGTGACTTTACCTTGATTCTTGAAGGAATTCAAGTGCTGTTTTCTGACCTCCACAGCACAAAGAAAAATGGTTCAGTTGTAAAGAAAAATCAGAGGAGAAGTGCAGGCTTAAACACCCTTGGATGGTCTCTATTTTACTTTGTATTAAAGCCTTCTCATGGTGTGTCTTTGGTGGGGTTTCAGCTCAATGAAGAGGGATGAGGACAGCTTCTATGCGTGAGCAACCAAGGTATAAGGAAGGTGTCAACAAGATGTATTTTCGGACTTACAAATATGAAAAATGGAGAGGGTGGTTTAAGGCATGTTTTGCTTACTTTTGTGCCTTAAAAAGGTCCTTCTTGCTCCTTGTTCCTTCCAGCCATTTTTAAGCCTTCAATGGAGTGCTCTATACCTTAGGGAAATGGAGGAAATCGGTGGGGAAAAGTGGTTGTAAGACGTAGAAAAAAAAAAGAACAAGAGGAGCTAGCATTTACCTTGTCTTTTGGTTGTTGTATGCTGGTACCAACCGGAAATGGGGGATGGGATGAGCTTGCCTCTTTCTTGCTGTTGCAGTCAGTAATTAGAAGGGAAGGAAGATGGGTGGTGTTGTCGCTATGATGAAGGAAAAGAAGCTGCAGCAGTTTTCGGTGATGCTGGAGATGGGGAAAAGATGATGTCGTTGTCACGTGAAGGAAGGAAGAAAGTAGGGGCTGCTGCTAGGATGGATGGTTTACCGAGGGAGTATGGGAAACAATGGGAATTGATAGGTATTAGACAAGGTAAGTGTACTTGTATGTACTTTCTTATTTAGTTTATTTCTTAGGTAGCTTTTTGGTTCCCTTATCTCATGCTAGTCAACCGGCCAAGGAGATATTTGGGGGGAATTTTGAATTTCCATTTCTTAATAATGTGATATACAAGTTATATATATATATATAGGACTATATTTATTTGTTAAATGGTGACTTATGGTATTTTATTTTTTAATGTATATATATATGGGTATATATATTGTATATATGATTTGCTTAGACTATATAAATATTTATATAGCTAAATGAGTGTTATATGTGATATTCAATACATGTACTAATATGTTACATGTGATATTAAATTTAGGAGTTGATTTCTCTTTAATAATATTTTCTCTTTGATTAGAGATTTAGTGTATAATTTAATGTCCATTTTGGACTATGTATTTATACAATAATATTTTATGTGAGTATTACTCATTTAGATGAATAATTATTAATTATTCTCTTTATCTTAAATTAATTTCTTATTAATTAAGGTAATAATTATTTGGGGTATTTCAATATATGTCATTCCTGACGGTGGTTGTGGGGGAAGTTTTATACTCGCCCACCGGGTTTGAAGGTACTTGATTCAATATACTGCATTCTTGACAGTGGTTAAGGGAGTTCTATACTCACTTGCGAGTTTAAAGGTGCCCAAGTTAGTTATACATACAAGAGTCTTAATCTCCTTTAACAGGGTTCCTACATGCCCGACTCAATATACATCATTATGATGGTGGTTTATTAGAGAGTTCATTACTCTTTAACAGGGTTTAAATATACCCGAAATAATTTAAAATATTAACTAAAGGAAGATGATCCCATTATGCGGATTGTCCAATGATAAGTAAATTAAGGTCTAATCCGAGATTCTAAATTAATCTCAAGACCTATGAATGAATAGTATACTGACTCATTATTTTGATGTCTTGTTTCTGTTGGGTTGGATTATTATGTTTTGATTGGATGTTTGTGATACAAGTTGTATGTTGTGTGTTTACAACATTTATATATAATGTTGTAATTAATCAACTACATGTTAACGACCAAATAGTCCTGTGTGGCCCGGTAGCTTGTGGCCTGCACGTTATCATACCCAGTGGTTGTGCTAAGCCCGTTGTTGTCTAACCATTTCAGGTACATGATGGAGATGACACCCGACCGAGAGTAGGCGGGGTAGATTTTGAACTGGGTATACTTTTTCTTTTGATTATACCTTGGTTAGGAATTATACACTGTTATGTACATTGTAGTTAAGTCGGGAATGAACTTTTATTTTGGATTTGGATTAGTAGAACTCGATATGTTATTGTATGGATTTAAGTCGGTTTCGTTTTCAATCGATCAAACCGTTTAAGTGGAGTTGGAAAGTTCTATTTAGTCACGTGGGTGGCTAACGGCGGTAACATCGGGTTGATTTAATTTTTGTTGCGATTATGTTAAGTTTGGCGTTGTTAAATTACCGCTAATTATAGATTACGAGTTGGGGTGTTACAATTTAACTTTTTCGGGTTCAAATTAATTTCACTACCCTTCTAAGTTGTTATTTCTCTACTTATGTCATTAATTGCTTGTTATAAGGTTGATTATAATGCATGTTTCTAAATTTTTATTTTTATTTTTTGACATATTTTGACTGAAATTAAAATGAAAAGTGCAATTACGTAAACTAGGGTTTCGGAGCCAAATTAGGTCAAATTTTAAAGTGTCCGTGGGTACGGACATCCGTACCCATGAACCCTAAACAACTAAATTAGTCAGAATTTTCAAAATTGTTAAAGATAAAAAAAATTAAGAGTCTGGGGGCCACAGACAGGGTGTCCATGGGCCCTGACATGCACAAAAATACCCTAAATTTTTGAAAAATGTGGAATCCTGCCACCATCCGGGGGCATCCGTGGCTTCGAACGGGGCATCCGGGATCCCGTACGGGACATTTATGGGTACAGACCACTATTCGGGTGTTTTCTAGGAGTGTTTTCGACTAAAATTTTATAAATGTGTTCCTCAAAAGATTTTAAACACGTTAGTAAGTGAAATACTTCAATTTGAGGTCGAATTTGACACGAAACATAATCCATACGTTATTAGTTGGAAACCAAGTTAAACCCCAATTAAGATGTTGGGAAAACTCAAATCGACTGGAAATTTATATTGAGAACAGACCAGAGTTCAGGGAGTTAGAAAATTGGGTTTCTAACCTGTTTCGACCTTGGTATGCAGATGTACTTTCATGTTGGGATTTTTCGATTGCTTCAATGATGGCCGATCCGGTGGAGTTTTGACGCAAGCTTCTGCTTACGTGATTCGGGTGGTCTTCTTCATCTTTTGGTGGTGTTTTCTCAGACTTTTGATGGCTAGTTTATTGATGGAAGTTCAAATACTTTGTTTTTGTGGTTTTCGGTAAGATTTCGATTCGGGAGTGAAAAATTATGAGAGGCAGATTTATATATGTGTTTTTTAACTTCGTAGGATTTCAGGATATTCCTTATATAGGCAACAAATGAGATAAAAAATGTTCGGTAAAAGATCTAAGTTTACTGAAACTGGTCGGGTAACTTCTGGAAGGAATCTGGCTATGAAATTTTACCAGCATGTAAAGAAAGATATTTATGAATTTTTAAATGCAAATTATTTTATATTGATAAAAGAATAATTTTAAATCAATTTTCCATCAGATCTTTTCAGAAAGTAAAAGATAATTATTGGAAAATCCAAAATTCGAATGTTATTATGCTCCAAATATCATCACTTATCATGTGTTAAAATTTCATAACATTTCGAGTTGTTTTGGGCCATTTTCGAAGGAGATAGAAAAGTACAAAATGACTTGTATTTTCATTTAATTTTTGCGATTTGGGCTTCAAATAAAATTTGTTGGGCTTTGATTATTAAAGAGTTAGCTTATAATATATATTAAAACTAATTTTTCAGAATAAAAATTCCTAAAAATTACAAAAATGCCCCTAATGATGATCAAAACTATTTCGTGGTGCGTGGGCTAATCATGCAAAGATAGAAAATTTTGAGAACGCCCTCAACAACTCGTGATTCCATGTCATTTGACCATTTTGTCTCTCGTTGCATCGGTGCTTTTCGAGACTTTTCCTGAGGGTCAAAATGTTGGGTATAACACCACAAAAGATGTGTTTAGATGGTCAAAAGAGGGTTAATAAGATGCAGATACTTCATCTGCTTGCATGTTTAGCTCAACACATTCTACAAGAAGATTTTTCGAAAGGAAGCCATTAGCCATTAGGATCTATTAGAACATCGCTTTAAGCTCGGGATTAATGAACTAACTTTTCTTCCTGAAGAATTTGATGCACTTCTAGGAACTTACATCCTAGCAAACCTAATAATCCCTGATCTAGATCCACCTAACATTGCAACACAAGTTCACATGTTCGGTCTAAGCCTAACCCAATAGTTGGAAATGGTAGGACCCGAAGGATTACCTGTTTTGGCTCTTTCAAGTTATGTTTCCCCCGATACTTCAGATGAAAGCAAAAGGAATTTTTTTTATCTTTTCATACTATCACTCTTCCTTTTTAGGACCCCACACAAGGCTATACATCCTGGTGTTTTCCCGTTGTTATCTCATCTTACTGATAATTTTTTATTATTTATGTGGAAATGATATGGAAGTGAGAAAATTGTCTAATTATGAACTTTAATATGGGGAACGACCCAGTAAACCATGACATTATGGCCGTAAGATCTAGTTGGTCAGCCTGGTACCCTTAGGGTCCAGCTAAGCTCTAAAAAACAAATAAATGTGGTAAAAATGTGACTGCCATACATTTTCTTTTAAAATATGTATAAAAATTCCCTACAAAACAACCACTAGAAAATGTTGCAATACGCTACAACAAACATGCTACCAAAGGCAACTGCAAAAAATGCTAAACTAAACGGAGCCTAGTGTTATTGGTAGTTAGATCAACGGTTAGAGAAGTTTTTTTTTTTTTGGAAAGGGTGTTTAAGTTTGAAGTTATTTTAAGAAATGACACGAGTCGAAGAAACTCCATAATCACCTAAACTATATAGTCCCTCAATTCTGAATTATTCACTATTTGGACATCATTTGACTTCAATATTTAACATATAAGATAAAATAATTATAAATTTACGTTTTATAAATAATTCCTTACATGTTAAATTATATATTACAAAATTTAATTTTATAAAATTATTTTATCTTGAAGTGGAAAAATGTGTTATAAACCATCAAGACGCTCAGTGAGTAAAATGGAAGAAGCGGTTGCCAAGGACTCGCAGAACATATGCCAGCGCCTCTCTGGGAATACATGAAGCAGAATAACAGTTCTTGCCTGTTTAATCTCTAATTTTACATTAAAACAGAACTAGTTTACCTAAGGTTGTAAACCCTAGCACAGTGTACATAAAATGGAAAATGCATGTAGTTAGGTCACATGATACAGAAGATATTAGTTCTACAAGCTACTGTACTATCTCTGATGGAAGAGCCGTGATTGGTTCACAAGCAGCGTTAATGTAAATTTTACATAACCAATCCAACAGTGTGCGATTGGAGTGAATAAGGAAGATACAGAATCTGAGTGGCAACTTGATTCTGATGGCCAAGCAAGCAATGTAAGCTAAGCAGTTCATTATTAACCTCCATAACGAACCTTAAGGGACTCCGGAGGCTCCTCTTCCATTATCCCATCGCCAGTGGTTGCCAAGTACTCACGAATGGTTGTTTTTCTGTCCCCAAGGTAAGTGTGGTCTAGAAAGTTTTCATAAGCTTCAAGACAAAGATTCTTTGCTGCTAATACACTGAAATTGAGAGACCAACAATTATATATTAGCATAGTCATTCTTCTCAGTGGGAGACCAAGACAATGAAACAGATAGCTTATCAGAATTGTGGTCATTCGTCACAGTAAGAGACAAAGAAAACAACAAAACTGCTTATTCAATTTGTCATCCTTCTTCCGGGAGAGCGAGAAAACAAGACACAAAGGTTACCAGATTTTTCTCTCAAATCTGACTCAGTTTCGGCTTCCAGTGAGTTTTCTTTTTACTCTTTAGAGTCATGTAATACATTTCTCTTTAGATAATGTTTGTTTAAACTTCGCAGATGTTACAATCATTCGAAGTAGAAAACAAAAACTCAAACCAATCTTTTTAAAATTCTATGTGGAGTATGAAGACTTCATAAGTAAACGTACCAATGGCGAAGATAAATTCGACAAGGCAAAATGTCATTCCTCCAAATCTTATCTATTCCAAATCGTCCGTAGAGCTGATCATACGTCTCTTTGCTTCCTATAACATATTGATAGCCTTGATCAGATGTTATGGAAATAGAGTGCCCGAGAAGAGGAAAACGCATTTTATTTTGGAACATTCTATGACTTTATTCAATACCAGTCTAACATAGAGACGCAAAAGATTCCGCACGAGAGTTTCAGAAGGGAGAGAAAATGTGGAGTGGAGGGATTTTCTCATCAACCTAAGCTTTTTAAGCGCATAGAAAAACACAACTCCTTTCTTCATAAATGTATATCTAAGATATACTGGCACTAAGAGAATCTGAACTAAAGCAGGTCAACAGCCTAACAACAAGATGATAAAAGAATGTTAAACCTCACACATCCAGATGTAGAGAACGTACCTTTTAATCTGACATTTAAAAATTCCTCATTACTAAATCTAGCGCAGATAACCTGTGATAGGAATTACGAGAAAGTTAAAAAGAAAAAAGGAAAGAAACAAAACAATGCCTAATCATAAATCTTGAAAACTCTGGATTCATTGAGCAAATCTAATAAAATACCGAAAAAGAGTAAATGTGGTAGGGTGATTGTATTTAACAAACCGCAGGATTAGAGAAAGGCTGGCCATCCAAGGTTTCAGGACGAACCTGCAAGCAAAATACAAGTGAATGAAGTGCAGAATTAAAGCTATATTAGTAACTGTAAGAAATCTGACGTCAGATGCGTACTTACAGCCAGAAACCGAAACTCAAACTCCCTCCTTATAAATGATGGAATCTGCAGTTGACAACTAGGTCATATGCTCACCAGAAAGACATGAGATACAAGAAAACGCTTAATCAATGCCATCATTTGGGACTTACCTCAGACTTCTGAATCTCAAAGACTGTGACTATCAAGGCCTCACTATCAAAGGGCTCCACGCTGAGGCTTGAGATTTCCTAAGAACGTTTCAAATGAAACAAATTCTCCCGTTACGTTGTGAGTGACTGCAACAGAATACAAACTACAAAGGTAGCAATGTGCCAGATGTATCTTTGGCCTCATATTTTCTTCCTTTTCATTTTGAGTCATGCAGCTTCAGGTATCCTGTTAGCGGTATTGGTGATGATATTAATAATTCAGGGTGGTTGGTTTATAAGTGTAGAAGGGAATAAGTGGTTTGGGTTCGGTAGCAGCTGAATAAAGGGAGAACCGGTGACAGCTGGATAAGTGAATAAGTAGGAGGTCATAAATAGTAGTTAGAGAATAAGAGGAATATGCCACTGATTAGTAAAGCTACCGCTCGGGTAACTTGCCTTACAGGTAGATAGTTACATCTCTCTCTGAGAAGGCCCCCAATGGGGTGCTTGCTTTCTGAATTCTGTTGCTTCTATCTTGACTTTCTCTCACTCAGTCTTTCCTAACTCTAACAAATTGGTGTGGTGAGCGTGGAAAGAAATGGGAATGACCAACACAAGAATGGAGGCACGAATTGAATCGTTGGAGAGGAATCTTGAGAGAGGGGATAGAGCCAGCACTGAGTGACAAGAACAAATCGCACTAACAGAACGCAAGGTGGACCAATTTCAATTGCATCTGGAGCTAATTGAGCAATTAATCACAACGATCTCCGGCCGACAAGCGTCGCATTTGTCATCAACGGGAGTTGGCGATGGCTGCGGTGGTGGGGGAGAAGGCCACGGCGGAAGTCGCTTCTTCATCACAGCAAGAAAAGTAGAACTAGTTAGGACTAGGGTATTAAAGGGGTTAGTAGTTAAGTTGAGGGCTTAGGGGTAATTGTGGTTTTATAGTTAGTATTTATTATAAGTTTGAATAGCATTTACCATTAGTTTGAATAGGATGAGTATTGTCATTAGTACTTATTGTAAGATTGAATAACATTTATTATTACTTTGAATAGGATTAGGATTTTAGCATTTATTAGGATAGATATTGCGTTAATATTTATTGTAAGTTTGAATAGCATTTATTGATAGTTTGAATAGGATTATGATTTTGGCTAATATGTTAGTATAAATAAGGGGTGGGGGTTATAAGTAGAGGCATCGATGAGTTGAAAGTATTTTCGCCTCTTTGAGAGGATATTGGCCACTTCGGAGGAGTTACTTAGCATGATAGAGTTTGATCCTATCAATTGGTATCAGAGCCCGATTTTGGCAATTTCATGATGGTGGTGACAAGAAGTTCGGGCGCTCAAGGGGTGGAGGATTCACAAAGCGACGTGTTCACCTTGAACACTCGTGTGGGGGTGATTGAAGAGAAGTGGAGAACCTTTCAGTGACGGTGGTGGTCATTCAAAAGGATATCCAAACAATTCTTCAACTGTTGCAGCGTGGAGATTCAGGGAGTGGTGAAGATCAGCAGTTGGAAAATTTTCGGCACAATGCTTGGGAAGGCACAGAGAGAAGAATAATGGATAGGATTTCGTTGAATGAGAGAGGAATTTGTGAAATAAGCTAGAGAGATAGACGGGAGATGCGAACAGAGGATGAAGAAGCTTGAGGAAAACAAAGAAGTGAGATTAAGGAGGTGAGAACGACCACCAGCAGAACCTACGAAGATAGTCATGGATGCACCAATTACCCTGCGGGCAGAGATGGAGAAGGTACAGGTCGGGGAACACCAACAGCTACAGAAGGGACCAAAGACAATCGTCAAAGCGGAAGAAAAGGCGGGCAACCAAATCCTGGAGTTAGAATTGAAGGATTAGGATTTTAACATTTATTAGGATAGATATTTATTAGAGTAAATTACTCAGAACCCCCTTGAGGATTTGGGATATTACAGTTAACCCCCTTGTGTTTATCATAATTATTGGTAACCACCTCAAGGTTAAGGTATCTTTGACTACGAGCCCCCAAACTATAACTTTGTTATTAGAAAGTTAACTACGTGTTGATCTATCAACTTAATCACATAAATAATGCCAGGCTGGACAACAAAACTGCTTAATCAACATATTGGTAACTCTCTCTCATCCCACTTTAAATGCATTTTCGAGGCAAGGTTGACATTTTTAGGAAAATAACAATACAGATTAAGTAATGTTTTTTGTCCAGTCTAACATTATTAATGTGATTAAGCTGATAGGTCAACACGTAGTTAACTTCCTAATAACAAAGATATAGTTTGGGGGCTCGTAGTCAAAGATACCTTAACCTCGAGGTGGTTACCAGTAATTATGATAAACACAAGGTGGTTAACTGTAATATCCCAAATCCTCAAGGGAGTTCTGCGTAATTTACTCTATTTATTATTAGTTTGAATAGGATGAATTGTAAGATTGAATAGCATTTATTTTTAGTTTAAATAGGATTAGGATTTTAGCATTTATTAGGATAGATATTGTTGTTAGTATTTATTGCAAGTTTGAATAGCATTTATTGATAGTTTGAATAGGATTAGGATTTTGGCTAGTATATTAGTATAAATAAGAGGTGGGGGTTGTAAGCAGAGGCATCGATGAATTGAAAGTATTTCTTTGAGAGGATAATGGCCACTTCGGTGGAGTTACTTGGCCACTTCGGTTGAGTTACTTAGCATGATAGAGTTTGACCCTATCCTATCAGAACTTCCTAGTTTCCGCGGAGACGATCCTTTGTTTTGGCTGGCGAAGGCAGAACAATACTTCTCAATCCAGAATACATCTGATCCGATGAAGATTCATTGGGTGCTAGTGTGTATGGAGGGACCGGCACTGCACTGGAGGCGATGGTTTCAACAGAGAAAACCATCGTTGTTGTGGGAGGAGTAGAATTCATTGCTCGTTCATCTTGTGTGGCTGATTTGGCGGAGGGGCACTTGTTATTAGACCTACTTAACTATGTAATAGGGCTTGGGCATTATTCTTTTATCATTTCTCTTGTACATACTAATGAAGGGTATAGTTGTAAATTAGGCTAGTTAGCTTATTCTTTTAACCACCTTTGCCTATAAATAAGGCTGTAATTCTCCTTTATAGGCACATATCAATAAGAAGTATCTTCTAACTACATAGTATCAAGAGCCAATTTTTTTTCCAAACACGAGCCTCCCTTTCTCAAACCCTAACCCTAGCCTCCTATTCTCTAGATTTAAACTCTAACTAGTACCGGGTTGACGTTGCCGCTGACGACACCGGACTGACGCCGCCGCTGACGACGCCGGCTGACGCCGGACTGACACCGCCGCTGACGACACCGGACTAACGCCACCGGACTGATGATGCCAGACTAACGACACTACTAATGACGCCAGAATGACGACGCTGCTGACGACACTGGATTGACGAGGCTGCTGCCGACGTTGGACTGACGACGTCGCTGATGACGCCAGACTGATGACGTCGGTCTGATGATGCCGATCTGACAACCTCCTTTCAAGCGCGCTCCTCTGCCTACTCAACCTTCGCCACTCTTCATTGGCTTTACCGACCTCCACCATCTGTGTGAAAAGTGTTTGAACGGATGTGGTCTTTTGTCCATTGATATCTCCCTCAACCGGGTTCATCATAGGGTTTCTTCTTCCAGTCTTTATCGTTGCGTGAGCCTCTCCACATCGAGTTCCTATCATGGAGAAAGAATCTTCTTCAGCTGCTGGTGTTGCTAACACCTCCACTACAAATCTCAAGTTTAATCTTCCTGTTGTACACACATCGTTCCGCTTTAACGGAACCAACTATCTCACATGGTCTAAAGTTGTACTTACACTCTTGAAAGGCAAAAGACTTGCTAACCATCTTACAAATCTTCCACCGACTGAACAGGCCACGCTAGTTGTAGAGTGGGAGCAGAATGATTCCTCAGTTAAGGCTTGGCTTTGGGACTTGGACTCTAATATTGCTTGCACTTGCATTTTCCTCGACACTTCGAAGGAAGTATGGGAATATATAAAACACCGTTATTCTTCTGCTAAAGATGAAGCCTTTCTTTTTGATCTTTGGCTCAAAATTATGCTCATCAAACAAGAGACCCGTTTTATTAGAGTATGCTACTGAACTTCAACGACGTTAGGCAGAATTGGATCAGTATCAATCTCCTAAGTGGACTACTATTAAAGATACCAAGACTTTTCGGGACTATCTCAATCAACAAAGAGTTTATTGTCTCTTAGCTGGGTTGAATTCTGAATATGATCAAGTACGCGCTCAGATCTTGAACAACACTCCTCTCCCTGATCTTCGATCAATTGTTGCAACAATAAAAAATGAAGAAAGCCGACGTTCTGTTATGCTGGAAAAGGCCCCTATTGACAGCACTGCTCTTGCTGCAAAAATAGCTCCTACCAGCACACAGGAGTCCAAAGGGAACAAGGAAGGCCGCCGATGTACCCACTGTAAGCGCACTAATCACAACGTTGATCACTGTTGGCAGCTTTATCCCCATCTTCAACGAGAAAGCAAGGGTAAAGACAAGAAAAGTCACGGAACCGGTCAAAGCACTGGTCGTGCAAATTCTGCAAACTCCACTGCTATCACTTTTGATGAGTTTACACCTATCACTCCCGCTGAGTTAAATAAATATCGCATGATGTTGCGATCTCTTGAGGCGTCTACTGAATCTGGTCGTAGTTCGCTTGCTCTTCAAGGTACAACCTATTATTCTCTTCATACATCTCACAACTCCCCTGCTCCACAATGGATTCTGAATTCCAGAGCTACTACTCATATGATTTTTGTTTCTTCCCTCCTTACTCACTATCATCCTTGCTACACTCCTCAAACCTGGCTGCAAATGGCGCGTCAACTAATGTCGCAGGACACGGGGATGTTGTCTTATCGAAAACTGTTAAACTGAAGGACACCTTGCATGTTCCCAGGCTTGCTATGAATCTTGCTTCCATATACAAACTCACTACTGACCTTGGCTGCTTTGCTATATTTTTTCCATCTTATTCAATCTTGTAGGATCTATGCGCGGGGAGGATGACTGGAACTACTAAGCAGTGCGATGGATTGTATACCTGATGTCTCCAACATTCCAAAAGCTCTTGCCACTACTTCGCATACCACCAACACCATTTGGCTTTGCCATAGGCGTTTTTGCCACCCATCTTTTCATACCCTGAAGACAATGTTTCCCAAACTATTTACTAATGTCGATGTTTCAGTTTTTCAATGTGATGTGTGTGAACTTTCTAAGCACTCTCGAACATAATTTTCGCCAAGTAATACAAGAAGTACTATTCCTTTTACACTTATTCATAGTGATGTGTGGGGTCCTTCTGTTGCTAATATCTCGGGGGCACGATGGTTCGTTACTTTTATTGATGATTGTACTCGATTTATGTGGGTTTTCTTGATGAAAAACAAAAGTGAGGTCAGCACTATTATTTCCATCTTTTGTACCATGGTTCAAACACAATTTTCACCACCATAAAACGTTTCCGCACTGAAAATGCTACAGATTACTTCAATCAAACCGTTACTTCCTATTTTCTCTCACAAGGTATCATTCATGAATCTTCTTGTCCCTATACTCCTCAACAAAATGGGTTAGCTGAGCGAAAGAACCGTCATCTTCTTGAAATGAGTACAGCCCTTCTTTTTCAAACTCATATGCCCAAACAGTACTGGGGGGAAGCTACTAAGACCGCAAGTCATCTGATTAACAAACTACCTACTCGGATTCTTCATAATAAATCTCCTCTGGAATGTCTTCAGACATTTTTTCCACTTCACAAGATTTCTGCTAATCTTGACTTACGGGTGTTTGGGTGCACTGTTTTCACACATGTTCACACACCTCATAGAGGAAAGCTGATCCTAGATCAACCAAGTGTGTCTTTTTGGGTTATTCTCCTACTCAAAAGGATATAAATGCTATGACCCCACTACAAGAAAGCATTATGTTACTGCTAATGCTACCTTTCATGAACAAACACCTTCCTACTCGTCCTCCTCTACCCCTGATCCTACACCTGCTCCACATACAGAACCTTTCCACCAAAATCCCACTTATACCATTACTCTTCCCCATCAGCTCCTCAGAAAATGCCACCACCTCCACAAGATCAACCCCTCGCCTAACACAACCCCTGAAGATCTGCCTTTGACTCCTCCAATTGTGCGGGTATATTCGAGAGATCACCAATCCACACCGTGGCTGACACAGGACCAATTGTCCACCTCAGGTAATGATACTACTCCTAATACTTCCTCTCCCCCTATTGCCCTCCGCAAAGCTGTTCGTCAATGCACAAAGAAATCTGTTTATCCTCTGGCTAATTTTGTGAAATTTGACAACTTCTCGCCATCTCATGCGTTGTTTGTCGAAAATCTTAGTAATATTAAGATACCAAATAATGTCTTCGAGGCATTGAACCACGTTGAATGGCGCAAAGCAATGGAGGAAGAAATCAAGGCCCTGGAGAAAAATCAAACTTGGGTTATTGTTCCCAAACCTCTAGGCAAACGCATTGTTGACTGCAGGTGGATCTTCAACCTCAAGTACAATGCAGATGGATCTCTTGAGCGGTACAAAGCTCGGCTTGTGGCTAAGGGGTACACTCAAACTTATGGGATAGACTACCAAGAGACTTTCGCTCCAGTTACAAACTCAACACTATTCGTAATCTCTTATCTTTGGCTGCTCATTTTGATTGGCAACTTGCTCACTTTGATGTTAAAAATGCGTTTCTACATGGAGAATTGCATGATGAGATATATATATATATATATATATATGCAAGTTCCTCCAGGTTTTAATGACGCATTCGACTCTACTAATGTTTGCCGTCTTAAAAAGGCTTTGTATGGTCTCAAACAATCTCCGAGAGCATGGTTTGAGCGCTTCACAAGCGAGAGGGACAGTGGTCGGAGGCAGGATCGGTGGCTAATTCCAGTTCCGACACACCTCTTCTAAACACTAGTAGCAGAGTGACGTCTACGTCTTGCTCGTCATTTTCTTCCTCTCTCAACCGTGTCTATACCTTTCGGAAGACTCCAGAATTGGACAATCAGGGGCACCGACAGCAAGAGATGGTCGTTCGACGAAGGGATGAAAGGGAAAGGATAAAGCGTAAGAGTCGGGAAAGGAAGACATCCAAGGGACCTGGTCTTCGATTTGAACGAAATTGGGAACATCCTAAGCCAAATTCGAAATCAGCATTTCCAAGATCGCTGACCTTTGCTTGTGGTTAATTTCCCCAGTCATACACTTTTCGACGGTCTACCACCTAACGCTCTCAGGCGAGTTCATAGACACATCGCCACCCTTCTTCGATTTTTCACTTGGCGCGTGAGGAAAAAGGATGCGTAAGAGGTACTAGTAGCAGGAAAGAACGGAGGGTGCAGAAGGAGAGTTTCGTGAGGACACAGTGGACTTGCAGAGGTTCTGTTGATGTGGATATTGTGGTGGGTGAAGATGAGAAAGTTGATTTCAAGGGAGAGACTAAGTTCGCCCAACAATTGCAGAAGGATGAGACAGTGAATGATTTTGCTAAGTCAAACACTCTATCCCAGATGAGGCAGTACTTTCCTAAATTCTTTGTGCGGGATAAGTGGTTGTAGATCATTCGGGAGCACCAGGTTGTCATGGTGGTTGGAGCAACAGGTTCAGGAGACACAACTCGACACACGCAGTGGCCACAAGAAGATGGTTATATTACATCTAGTATAACTGGACTGAATACCGTTACATCGACCCCCCTTGACAGTCTTACCCCTAACATAATTTTTCTCTTTTTTCCAACCTTGAGGACAAGGTTGTTTTAGGGGGAAGTGATGTTAGGACTAGGGTTATTAAAGGGTTTACTAGTTAAGATGGGGGTTAAAGGGTAATTGTGTTCTGCACTCAATTAGTATAAATAGATGGTTAGGGGATTAGAGAAGGGATATTCAGACATTGGTAATCAAGACTATTGGCCTCTTGGAGGATTTAGGTAGAAAGATAGGCTGATCCTATCAGATTCAATCAGTTCCGACGAACTTATCGGCAGGATCGTCTGGCACTCACCCTGTGTGGTTGAATTATTAAAACAACACGATCAAGCACATACCAGGAGTATCCCGACTTGCGGGCACGAGGACTGTGTTTCAAGTGTAAACAGCCCTATGCTCCTACTCATTAATGCCCTAACCGCGGTTTGCGAACCCAGATCTTGGCAAAAGTTGGGGAATCTGAAATCTGCGGCGTGGAGGGAATCTTGACCAAGAATTGGGTGGACAACAGATTTTGATGGAAGCAAATTTAGTGATGCTGGATTTGCCATTATGTTCTTTAGAGGGATTTGATCAACCAGTCCTTTTTCGAGTCTGGTGCTTCTAGTCAAGAAGAAGGATGGCAGTTAGAGATTTTGCGTTGATTACAGAGCTTTAAATAAAGCTACCATTCCAGATCAATATCTTCCAGTTATACAGATCTGTTGGATGAGTTAAGATGAGCAGAGTTTTATTCCAAAATCGATCTCCGGTCAAAGCATCACCAAATTCAGGTGGCGAAGGAGGATGTTTGTAAGACTGCATACCGCACTCATTCGAGGCATTATGACTTTTTGGTGATGGCTTTCGGCTTAACCAATGATCCATCCACTTTCCAAGCAGCGATGAATGATTTGTTCCGGCCATACTTGTGCAGATGTGTTGGTTTTTTATGATATTCTAGTGTAATATCAATTCTTGGCCAGTTGATATGGAGCATCTAGAGACTGCTCTTGCCTCTCTAGATGCGCGGGGTTTTTTGCCAGCAGGAAGAAGTGTCTGTTTGTTAAGACTTTGGTGGATTATTTGGGTCACATCATTTCTGCCAAAGAAGTTTTGATGGATCCGGCTAAGGTAGCCAGCATACTTCAGGCCAATACCCAAATTGGTTAAAGCTCTAAGCAGCTTTTGAGATTGACTGGTTATTACAGCAGGTTTATTAAAGGATATGGAGAAATAGCTCATCCGTTAACATCCTTGCTGAAGAAGGAAAACATGCAGAAGTTTGTTTGGACAGCTGACGCTCAAAGGGCTTTTGACAAGCTGCAGAGAGCGATGGTGACTGCTCCTGTTTTGGCTCTTCCAGATTTTTCTCAGCCATTTATCCTTGAATGCGACGCTTTTAGTGTGGGGTTAGGGGTAGTTTTGATGCAACAAGGGAAACCTTTGGCTTATTTTAGCAAAGGGTTGCAGGGGCATGTTCTTGCTCAATCCACTTATGAAAAGGAGCTCATGGCTTTGGTCCTTGCAATCCAGCACAGGGGCCACATCATGTGGGTCAACAGTTTATAGTGCGTACTGACCACAGTAGTCTGCAACATCAGCAGCAGTAGCCTATTACTACTCCTGCTCAGCAGAACTGGTTGGCTAAATTACTTGGATGAGACTTTACAGTGGAATATAAGGCTGGGAAATTGAATAAGGTGACAGATGCTTTGTCAAGAATGGGGGAAGATCAGGGGTTGAATGGATTGTCAATCCCTTGTTGGCCAAAGGCGGTGAACTTGATAAAAGCAACACAAGCTGAACAGCTTTACAAGCAACTATTTCAGGATCTGCACAAAGATCCATCTAGTAGACCCCCATACCAGCTTATTCAGGGGAGTCTTTACCGCAATGGGAGATTGGTTGTTAGCCCAAAATCACCAAGGATTCCGAAGTTGTTGAAGGAATTCCTCTCCACCCCTTCCGGCGGGCATTCAGGTGCCTTTTGAACTTATCATAGACTTGCTGCCAATTTATTTCGGCCTGGTACGATGAAGGCGTGCAGATTTTTTTTGCTTCTTGTTTGCTTTGCCAAAGGCATAAGTATGAGGCTTTATCTCCAGCTGGGTTACTGCAACCTTTGCCCCTCCCTACTGCTGTCTGGGAAGATATTGCCCAAGGATTTCTAAGTGGACTGCCACCGTCACATGGTTTTGACTGTATCATCGTGGTGATAGGCAGGTTAAGCAAACAGGGGCATTTTATTGCCTTATGTCATCCTTAACTGTGGCAGAATTATTTGCTAAGGAAGTGGTTTGTCTACATGGAGTACCTCGCTCTATTGTCAGTGATAGAGACTCCGTCTTTTTGAGTTGCTTTTGGCAGGAGTTCTTTCTAGTGCAAGGAACCAAACTCAAAATGTAGTTCGTATCACCCCGAGACGGATGGGCAAACTGAGGTGGTTAACATGTGTGTGGGTACTTACTTGCGTTGTTTTGCCTCTGAATAGCCGAAACAATGGGAAAGTGGCTGCATTGGGCAGAGTATTGGTTTAATACCAATTTCCATGTTGCTGCTGGAATGACACCCTTTCAAGCAGTCTAGGGTCGTCCTCCTCCCACCTTGCGACAAAACTTACCTGGTGAATTTCGAGTGGCTGAGGTAGCCTTGGACCGTAATGAGATTCTGTGTCAGCTACTCTACTCTTGAACAAGCTCAGCAGAGGATGGTGCTGGCAGCAAACAAGAGGCACAGGGAAATTAAATATGAGGTTGGAGATATGGTTTTCCTTAGCTTCACCCGCACCGCCAGACATCCATGCAGTCTCGAGTCAATGCGAAGCTGTATCCTAACTTTTATGGGTCATTTCGGGTGGTTGCCAAGTTTAGCCCAGAGTCTTATAAGCTGGAGTTGCCTGCTGCATCCCGTGTTCATCCGGTCTGTCATGTGTCACAACTTAAGAGGGTGATAACATGTTGAAGATCCTGTTCTACCCGAAGGATTAATGGCTGGAGATCCTCTGTTCAAACCTGGAGAGAGTTTAGCAGTCCAGACCAGACCTCGTGGTTATCCGTGTCACCACTTATTGATCAACTGCTCCGGAAGAGGCATCCTGGATTTCTTGTGCTGATTTCAAGGCGCAGTTTCCTCATTCTCGCCTTGTGGACAAGGCTTTGCTTAAGGGAGGATGGTGTTGTTAGTGGTATTGGTGATGATATTGATAATTCAGGGTGCTTGGTTTATAAGCGTAGAAGGGAATAATAAGTGGTTTGGGTTCGGTGGCAGCTGAATAAAGGGAGGACCGGTGACAGCTGGATAAGTGAATAAGTAGGAGGTTATAGATAGTAGTTAAAGAAGAATAAGAGGATTATGCCATTGATTAGTAAGAGCTACTGCTCGGGTAACTTGCCTTACAGGTAGATAGTTACATCTCTCTTTGAGAGAGCCCACTGGGGTGTTTGCTTTCGGAATTCTGTTGCTTCTATCTTGACTCTCTCTCACACAGTCTTTCCTAACTATAACATATCCAGAAAGACGAGCAAAAATTTTAACTATCACATATCCAGAAAGACAAGCAAAAATTTTAACTATAAAATATCCAGAAAGACGAGCAAAAATTTTGCTAGTAGCAGTTGACGATATAAAATAACTGACCATTCTCTACTGTAACATTGAGCAAAGTACAAATGTCATATTAAGAAGCCAACTCTCAGCTACTCACCTTAGTTTCCAGATTGGCAATGCCACGCTCGAAGAACAAAGAAGCCGTGTGAGCAAACACTCTTCGGAAACCTTTCAATCTTCCCAATCTGAAATTCCTCAGTTCTGGAAACGTACTCCTTGCGCTCCGCTCTGCTCGTCCGTAGTAGGCCCCATAATTTCAGTTCCACAAATTGTCACCCCAGTAATTTTTCCCAATTTCAAGAATTAACAAGATCTCCCACTCTATTACATTCATCGAAACAATTGGAAACCTTCATGAATCAGCCAGCATATTACTGAAGAGGTAACTACGTTAGAATTACCGGAAAGGAGAGAACCGAAGCCACAGATGGAGATGTAGCCCTCCGGCGAGAGAATCTTCTCAAAATCCTTTTCATCGTTCAGCTGAGTGGCATATGAGGACTCCGCCCGAGGGGTCGATGACAGATCACTGGTGTTGTGTTGTGCCATCGCACAGAATGCCGGAGGATACAGAAAAGATGATCGAATGAACTGCAGACTTGGTAAAGCTAATCGTGGGAATGACGATAACGCTACGCTTTGAGAGCACTGGAACGCACGACGCACGTGAAAATGCTGGACGGAGGAAGAAGAACACAGTGGAGAAGAGGATTGGAGAACATCGACGACGGTCTTCATTTCCGAAGAGGAACAGAGCAACACCTAATGTAGACGCAAAAATGAAATTTGTGGGTAGGTTACGGGATATGTGTATTCGTATTTAGAACCGGTCAACGTGGTTCCGGGTGGTTCTGGTTCCGATTTTGGAGTCTGTATTTGTTTTGGATTCGCTCAAATTACTGGTTCTGACCGGTTTTGGAGTGGTTCTGGTTCCAGTTTCAGAACCGGTTTCATATCGGTTCCACATAGTTCCAGATTCGGGTATCGAGAAATTGGAGCTGACCGACCCAATAGAATCTTTGTTTTAGGTCGGATTTGAGATCCGTTTACGCGCACATGTTGGTCCTTTTGTCCATTTTACTCCTAGATAGGTTATTCCTCAAGTTTATAATCTTAAATGTGTAAGAAACAAAGACTTAGAATTTTTTGATTGAATTTGCATTAAGGAGCAAAACGAATTTTATTATATGATTCACTGCCTTATTAAAACCTTATTAGGTAAAAACCTATTGGGAAAACCGTAATAAGAAAAAAGAGTACAGCTACTAATAGGTTACATGATTTCAATTTGCAAGTCTTAAAAAAGATTACATGGAAAGAAAGTAATATTAATACATTTTAAAAGATTACAATACAAAATAGAAGTCCTAAGTAGTGTTTTCCCTATTCATCTCGTACCAATCATCATGTTGCCCCTAGTATTGCAATGCGTGTGCTTGGCATCTGAGCTCGGCTAAGTCCCAATCATACTTCTCAACACAAACCTTGATTGAGTCCGGTGCAAGACTTGATCTCTTTTCATCCAACACTCTTTTGTCTGCACTAAACGCCGACTCTGAAGCAACGGTTGATGCTGGAATTGCTAGCACATCGCAAGCTATCTTTGCAAGGATGGGGAACTTGCCTTCATGTGCTTGCCACCACTTAAGAACATCTATATCACCATCATCATCATCAAAACTAAAAGTGAAGTTAATATAATCATCATAAGTACAAAATCTGAAACCCGATTGAACTGATTTTGGTCTTTTCAAAATACTAGAAATCAAACTACTTCTTTTGCTACCGGGGCGTGGTGGTTTAGAAGAGGAACCACTACCACTAGTAGAAGAAAGCTCATCCGAACGGTACTTTGAAGTGTACTCATCATGTAGCTTTTTCAAGGTTGCATTAACTTTTTCTACATGTTGTTGAACATAACCATCATTGGGTGGACCTCCTGGAACAATACTATAATAATAATCAAGCAATTTTGTTAGACCATCCAATTTTATTTGAGGATCAAGAACAGTTGTCATACAATAAATCAAAGGAAATTCAATGAAATAGTTAAACCATTTAGGCATCATATCATAAATAACACCACTAACCTCATCAACATTCTTGTTCTCATGCAAGACATGGAAAATACTAATGCATTCATTTATGACAAGATGCACATTAGGTTCATAAACTAATGAAAACACCTTAGTTGCACTATCAAAACATTTTAAAACATTCTGCACAGCATTAGCCTTTACCCAAAAGTCTACACTCATTAATTGTTGATCACGTTGAACAACCATAGTGTTATACAAACTAGTCAAAATGGATTGATGTTTCTTAGTCTTAACTAACAATTCATATGTGGAGTTCCATCTAGTGGGGGTGTCGGGAGCAAAATGACAAGGACGTAAACCAGATACCTCATACTTTTTTTTGTACTCATTTTTAACAACATGCGATTTCCTAATTTTTCTCATTACATGTCTAAGTGGTTCTAGTGTGGAAGTCAAGTTATATAAACCATCTTGTACACACAACATGAGCACCATCGAAGATGCAAGTAATCACCATCATGCAAGAGTGTGAGACTCTGATTAGCTTTTAGATAATCTACACACTTAACATTGTTCGAAGCATTATCTAAAGAAATTGAGAATACCTTGTCTAACAAATTCCGCTCAGATAATACTTCAATAAATTTCTCAGAAATATTAAAACCGGTATGTGCATCATCAAAAATATCAAAAGCAATAATACGCTTCTGAAGCGTCCAAGAACTATCAGTCCAATGAAGTGTTACACAAATAAATGTCTCATTAGTAGTAGATGTCCACATATCACTAGTTAATGAAACACGACCATCAAATGCTTTCATCATTTCCATAAGTTGGTTTCTAGTTTTACTATGTTGTGCAAAAGCTCTATGTTTAAGCGTATTCCTAGGCACTCTACTATATTGTGGTTGTAATGTGGTGCAAACAAAGTTTTCAAAGTAAGAACTTGTTACCCAAAATTTTGACCCCCCTGGTTAGGGTCAGTAAGGTTTTGGTTTTGTGAGAGGCACTTCAATCAAGTAATGAGGGATTCTGGCTTGATCGGCGCATTCCGGAACATGGGAAGCAGTTTCGTCATGTCAGGGGCGTTTTCGTAATTTTTAAGGCTCTCAAGACCTCTTATAGGCTTTCTATCTCCTTCAAAAGATGCTCAAATCAGCTTGAAATGTTTTGAAATTTTAACCCATGATAGAGGATGACATTTTAAGCATAATGGCATTAGAATTTTGATTTTTCGAATTTCCAATAATTTTCTAGCAATTTTCAATGAATCTGACGAGAAATTGAATTTAAAAATATTCCAACATTAAAAAATTCGATTCCACTTCAGAAAAATCATAATTCCATCCTTGACACGTGGCTAAAATTCCACAGCAAAATTCCTTTGGGAAGTCACTTAATAAATGCCAAAAAAATCTTACTTTTACTAGATTTTCTTTATCTTAAGAAAGTCTATATAAAGGGATAGATCTTTGATAAAATCACAATCTCTCAAGCAGTCAAAACTCTTCTCCATAGCCAGCCTCCACGTTTTTGCACCTTCAAAACATCAAAACAATACCGAAATCTCACTAAAATAACACTGAAACACATTTTTCAATTCCATCACATCCACAATCATCAAAACACCTTCAAACACCACCAAAACGTGAAGAACATCACCAATGTCAAAGGTCAGAAGCTAGTTCAAATCCAATTCAGAAACGGCTTCAACGGAGCACCGAAAGATTCTCGACGTGAAGAATTCATTGACACAGAAGGTTAAAAACAGGTTGGGACCTCCTTCTTTGATTCACTACGACTTCATTGGTCTTCTGTTAAATTTTGAGTGCAAACTAAACTTTTTATAGCTTCTGAGTTGCTGTTTGTTTAAGCTTCTGTCCAATTACTTGTTCGTTAAGTTTTGCATAAATTCGGTTTCAAATTGAAGACTTTTAAGTACTAACGTCTTATACATCTTTCAGGCTACAGCACATAAATTTTGAGCTAAAAACACCGTCGGGAACCATCAAAAAACCCACTGTCCATGGGTGGTCCATGACCACGGACGCATGGTCCGGGACCATGGACGGGTTGTCCGTGACCACGGACACCCACAGACGGTGGCTGGGATTTCTTATTTTAATTTTTCAAATTTAGGGTTTCTGTCAATACAGTGTCCGGGCCCACGGACACCCTGTCCGTGGCCCCGGACTTTTCAAGTTTGCGTTTTAATTTAGTTCTGTTGTAATCATTTAATTCAATTGGGGTCCGTGGTCTCGGACATTAGGTCCGTAGCTACGGGACGACTAATTAAAATTTGGACCTAATTCTGCCTCTGAAACCCTAGTTTAGGTACTTCAGATTTCACCTTAATTTTCTGTCAAAAATGTTTAAAAATACAAAAAAATCAGAAGCACACACTTAGGTTAAAAAAAACGACTTGTATAAGCCGTAATTAAACTAAGTAGAGGAAAAACAACTCTAGGGGTAATGAAAGTAATTGAACCCTAAATAAGTCGTATACCAAGCCCCCGAACCCGAACTCTCCTTTGCTAATTGATCTAGGTTAAAATTAGGTGGTGACTCATAATAGGTTCCAGTGAGCTAGCTTAGGTTTTAATAATATTATTATATGACATAGTTATTAATCTTAGGTTATAAGTGGACCTAAAACCCGATTAGATCCTAATCAACTTAATCAACATATGGTAGGGTTTAAAAATCGAGGCTCACAGACTGGTGACTCTGCCGGGGACAAATTCTTAATATTAACTTGTTTAATTTTAAGAAAGAAAGCTTAACTCGAAAATTGCTTATTACGGCTTTTATTACATTGTTTGCTTTGGTGTGCACTTTAATTTTCTGTACCTTTGCATCATGTGAGAGCGAGGGTCCACACAAACCGATTTCACCCCGGGACCCGTTTGAGGGTCCCCTGTCAGGGACTCACACCTTTCAAGGTGATGTGAATAAGCGGGGGAAAAGAGGAGGATGTCGTCTAACCACATCCTCTTAATACTTGGCCTTAGCCCCAAGCGTTTTCCTGACAGTGTCCTTACCTAGCCATTGTTTGGTCAGTCAAAGACCCGACCGTAGACGCACACCTTCAGGTGATGTGAAAAAAGTGGGGAAGGCCAAAGAGAATAGCGTGCAAGCCCTATTCCTTTGTGGTAACCTGGGCCCACGCCCCGAGCACCTCTCCGGATCGATCCATACCCGGTTTGATTTAAGCATCTAGTGAGAACATGTTGAATTTGTGTGGCCTTGTTTGCTTGTATGATCGACCCCACTACCAAGCCTGGAAATTGTTAGGAATTCTCTTACATCAACTCAGCCTAACCCGAATTGGCAGCTTTATTATTTACGGCCCAAGGGCCCTGTTTGGTTTAACATGTGAGTCATTTGGGCCTCAGCCCAAAAGTTTAGATTTAGGTGATTTCTCTTTCGGCCCAATTTGAATATTAATTTAGTTCTAGGCCCCTGAAAAACAAATCCACTAAAGCATCCATGAAAAAAGGCCCATTCTGGTCTAGGAAAACTTTTCGCTAGGCTCTGGCCCAAATTTCTAGATTTAGGTGTCATCTTTTAGGCCTAATCAGAATTACTCGGCCCAAACAAGTTTTAAATTAGAACATCATTTTATCAAGTACTCCTTCCTGCCTGGAACTTCAGTCCAGTCCTCTTTTATTTTCGACAGCTGATAAGTGTCCAAATGAGCATGATTTAAGGTGTATTTCATATATAAATTAGCACTTTTCTTGCTCATTTCTCCACTTCGGTTAGTTTTCCTCTAGTTTATGTTTTATTGTTTATCTCACAAATTTATTGTTGTTAAACATGAGGAAAAAACAAGCTGGGAGTAAAGTAGACGAAAAGACGAAACGCTAGACGAAACCGGCTCAGAAAACGGAGTCCAAACGAAGAATCTAGAGCCGGACAAAGTTCGTACAAGATAATGGGTCAAGAACTGTGTCCGCCCATGCGTCCGCATGGTATTTAGGCGGACGTAAGAGAGTTACAGAACAGAGACGTCCGCGTTGAAATCGAGCGGACAGGAGGAGGAAACTCACAAAGACGTCCGCTTCATTCTTAGGCGGACGGTCATGCGGACAGAAGAAGAGGCCGGGGTGAACAGGAAAAAAGACAGAGACGTCCGCGTGAGGAAGTGAAGTGGACGCTTAGGCGGACGCGACTAAAATCTCGCGCAAAAACAGATTTTCTTCGTCGACTTCGCTAGTCGACTTCGCCCGTCGACTGCCAACTTATCTATCTACTCTTCGCGTTCTGTCCCCTGAGCAATCAATGCTCTTCCCTCTGTCTGCAGTCGTTCTTTTCTTCTCTCTCTATAAAATACCACTGCTACTTCAAAACAAAAACACACGTACCACCCCAAACTATGCCATTTCTTTCCATAAAATACCATAAAACTCTCCATAAAATCACTCATTTCATCCACATAAATTCCATAATACATCTCATACATAAATCATTCCACTTCATACCATATCCTGTCCAACCTCTGTCAAAAATATTAGCAGATAAGATAGCGGAGCGGAAATAAACATCTTCTCAGATGTATTCCTCTACTTCTTATTCTGTCTTTAATATGTCAGGCTAAGGAGGATTTGCTCCGGGCAAAGGTTTTAATTATGGTTGTTTAATTTTGTAATCAATATTTCTACCAGTTAAAATAAATACAGTTTGTTACGCTTAAAGGGGTTTTCTCTCACCATTTTAATAATTACATGAATTTATTAAAATGCTTTCCTAAGTCTATTTTGATCAGACCAGGTGATAAATAGACAGGTTAACTAAGCCGTAAATCTGTAGAAATCTTATTATGATTTAATAGGTTAGTATTTCAGAGGCATAAATAATTCCTCGAATTTAACGTCCGTTTACATAGTATTGCTCGAACCTTGATTTAGACCGAGCATTTTCTGGTAAACGAGTTCTTAAGGGTCTATGACTTAGTCCTTAGGATAATAACAGGAATTTTGCCAAACTGATATATTAAACCGGTAGAGATAGCATAATTAATCAGATTATTTAAAACCTAAACCCGGAGTTCCATTTAATTCATCGCACTCAGTAATTTTAATCTGCTTATATTTTCTCTAAAACAAGTCAATTAACTTCCCCCCTTTGTGACAAGCTTAGAAACTATTTTATCTCGCTATAAGTCCCACGGTTTGACCCCGGCCGCTTCTGTCGTATATACTACTGCGACCGGGTTTTTATTTGCAGCCCGACGGATATTTTGAGTATTAATTCTTTCTTTTTATTCTTTTTTTATCAATTTCACCAGTGCTAAAACTCACGATAAATCCATTCTGCACAGACGGCATTTGAAAACAGGTAAACTGTCATCACAAGCATGGAGGGAAAAGGAAGGCTAGTTACAGCAGAGGATAGAATAGCAAAGATAGAGCTTACGCTACAAGCCATGGCAGAAGCCTTAGAAGAATTGAGAAACAAGATCAACTCTCAAGATGCGGACTTCATAGGGACGCTAATGCAAGAGAGAATGGCCAAGCTGAACTAGAAGCATGATGGCTGCCATGGAGCGGAGACATAGTGTTGTCAGGGATGCCATGGAGTCAAACTACATCGCCGCAATCGAAGAAATGAAGGCAAAGGCCCTTTCCCTGGAGGTCAGACGTCAAGCCCACGATGCACTAGTAGGTAGGCTTCTTAGCTCTTTTCACGACCACATTAAAGTTGGCTCCTTGGAGCCCAAGGATTGCAAGGGAATGTAGAGGAGATTGCCGCGAACTCAGAACAGCAATTGGGAAGCCAGAGAGCGGACAATGAGACAACAGCTTGCATCCAAAGTTGCACCCGGGAAAGGTCTAGGCAGCATGAGGCGAATGCCGGTCAGAGAGAACCAGGTTGGATCATTGGAGCGGTAGAACCACCCCGATAGAGCTCCCGTCGGAGAGATTTTCAGACATCAACCAACCATTAAGCCAGGCATTTACAATGCTCCGGAACGAAACATGCTACAGCCTCTCACTCCCCGACCTAGGGACCCTCAAAAAGGAAGGAATCTAAGCAGTTCTGTTGGTACCACCAATTACCAGGCCATGATACCAATGATTGCAAGGCTTTGAGACACGCAATCCAAGATCTCATCAATCAAGGGCATCAATTTCAAGGACATGGAAGTGTAGGCAGGGAATCCATGCCGGGGTCTTATTAGAGTTTGTAGTCTTTAAGTACTGTTTGCTTTTCAATTAAGTATATTTTTTTATTAGTCACCTTTCGACTTTCATAGTAGTTAGTCCCTTATTTATTTGGTAGCTCTCCCGAGTTTGTAATTTCCAACGTTATTTTTACATTGAATAATACATGGTTCCATTTTCACAATTTCCACGCAAAAGCATTTTCCATCATTTTAAAAAAACGAGCAACCTCATCACTCCGTCCATACTCACTCTTCATATATACACCCCATGTGTCTCACCACTCCACTTTCTCAACATTTCACCAAATACATAAAGCCAAAAATTTGCTCCACAAGATCACCCATCACCACTCACCACCATCATTCATCATACAACCACCTTCCACAAATAACCTGGGATTCAAAAGGCTTGTCAAAAGACCCACAACAATATTGGGGGCAATCTGAGTTAAGGAATGATAATGTTATTTCTTTGTTTAAACATGCAAAACAAGTCTCTGAGCGTACACTTAGCGAGAGTGCCTTGAGTGGCAAAACAAGAGTAAAGAGCGTGTCATTTTTACACGACTCCGGTAAGATACATTCAAAGGTAAGGTAAATGGCATAACTCCGTCCGAAGGAGATAATTTGTGAATTTACGCTTGAACCTATGAAAAGTAACAAAGAACGGATACACAACTATTAGGGATGACGAAGCACTAGGTACAGCACCCACAACCAAAAGCTTGTGAACCCTAACATTACACCCTAGGCACCCCCGCTAGCTTTCGCAACGTCATCTTTTACAACGCTACAAACTCCACAAAATAAGCCAGCCAATGATGAATAACGGACCCGGTGATTAAGGGGAGCAAGGAGCCCGAGTTCCGAACAGCAACTTCACAAGTCCAAAGAAGCGAAATTGCTACCAGTATGACGAAATGATCCGTAAATGGTCCCAAAGTGACACAGGATCCAAATGAGCTAACATCAAAAAACAACTCTCAAAGTTCAAAACCGGGAACACAAGAACCCCGAAGGAAAAAGAGATTCAAAGAGAGGCAAATCTGAAAAGCCTCGAAGAAATCCAAAATTGGAAGAAAGAGAGAAGGTGCAAGGAACACCCAAAAGGTCCCAAGCCAAGTCATCACGAAGTAGCCAAACGACTCCAAAACAAAGAAGGCAAGTCCGAAAGAAGGTGTAAGTTGCAGCTTTGGTCACCCTTATAGCTCCACATATCCCAAACATTCCTACATCGTCCTGTTGTCTTTCATCACACCCCATAGCCACGTATAAGCTCAAAAGACTCCGACTTAGTAGTTGTACATCTAATCACGTGAAAGAAACAGGTTGAACGTGTAAATCCAAAAAATGTCAAATTCAATGGTTGAGATGTTTTGTCCAAAAGAAGGACACGAGTGCAAACATTAACACTTTGAGTGTAGGATAGAAAGCACCACATCAAGATAAACCTTGACCTGTGAGAGTAAGACTTGTTTTTGCGCATTAATCAAAGAAAATACTGGGGACAATCGCGATCGTTCCGATCGATTTCCATAAAATCCTAAAAAACTCAGATCGCCCTTAAGGAAAAATACTAGGGGCAATTGTTGGTCCCAACAATTGCGACAACGACACCGATGGAGGCCCAAAACCCGAAACCCAAAGGTTCAAACCCTATCATTCAAACATCCACAGGCCCGTCCTAAGCCCTACCTCCACATTCAAACATCCACAGGCCCGTCCTAAGCACTACCTCCCCATTCAAACATCCACAGGCCCTCCTAAGCCCTACCTCCACATTTAAAATCCACAGGCCCATCCTAAGCCCTACCTTCACATTCAAACATCCACAGGCCCGTACTAAGCCTCCTTCCACATTCAAACATCCGTAGGCCCGTCCTAAGCCCTACCTCCACTTCAATTTCCACAGGCCCGTCTTAAACCCTACCATCTCAGGTTGTGACATAAAAACCCTAATCTTCTACATTTAGACCCATCATACATTTTTTACTCACGTTCACTTAGATACTACCATTAGGCTCATCATAAGACCTAGATCCTACCTTTAGGCTCGTCATAAGTGTACACCCCAACTGCTAAACACGTCATTACCTCTTAAACTGTCAAACTTTTACCATTAAACTCGCAGCGGACTCTAATACAACAAGGGGTGATACAACGCCGTTAGCCACCCTCGTGGCTAACCCAGGCCTAACTCGATTACAGTAAACGGTTTGATGGATGGACCACCGTGTACACGATACAACACATTGCTCAATTCATTACTTTACTATACCGAGACTACAATATACAGATGCCGACAACATATTCGGTCTTACACCTTATTCAAATACATGAGTAAATTAAAATTCTAACTACCCATACTAACCACCGACCCCGTTCCTACTCTCGAACGGACGTCTTCGGTGTACCTGCAGATAAAAACGATGCCCCTAGTGTGGAGGGTGATTTTTTCGGTATGAGGGGGGGGTCTATGCAAATATGGTATGACTGAAAAGTCAAGTTCCTAGAAATATGTCATTTTATGGAGGGTGAAAACCCGTTATCTGGCATCCCTCAAATACCTACTACATCGTCCGTCTTTCCCAGAAAGCATAAAGGGGAGTGCAAGTGTGCACTACCCCGCTCTCAATGGGCTCCACGCGGACTTATGCCTCTATAAGGCGGATTTGACTAGAGTTGCCCCTAGTTTGACCTAAGGAACTAGGAAGGAAAGATGAGGGTTCTAAGAACCGTTAATTGACTCTGAGATTGTTGCCTATGGATAGGAGTTATCTGGTCAGATCAGAGATTATATTGTGGGTTCGCACTGGGTTACACCCCTCAGAAGTGGCAACGACCACGACTTCGGATTGGTGCCCGAGGAAACCTCGGTCTCAATTGTCGGGATTGCCTTCTTTCAACCCTATTAGAGAGATTCAGTTAAAGCCGAAGGATAGATTCGGACGGAGAGAGAGAGAGTGGGTGAGGCGAGCTTTTTTGTCAAGCTAGCGCCAAGAAGAGGAATTAGTGATGTCGGATGAGTATAGAATGAAGAATTGGGAAAAGTCCGAGGTGGAATGAATAGACAAGACTTGAAGTCTGATGGTTTGAGTTTTGTGGGAGCCGAAGAAGGTTTGAGTGTTTTGAGAGATACGAGAGCCACCTTAGAGGGGGGAAAGGGGTTTTTGTTTGGAATGGGTCACACCCTGGATGGGCTGCCTACGTACTCAACTCCTTGTTGAGATCAGACCTTACGTAGTTCACGAATTTTGGGGTTTTGGAAGTTTTGAAGGGTTTGAAGTTTTGGGTGTGAGAGATTAGTCTGTGAGACGCTCGGGTCTATGAGACGGTTGGGATGGGATGGGATGTCAAGGCCTGTGAGACGCTCGGGTCTGTGAGACGCTTGAATCTTAAAATGGTGGAGAAATTGAGATGTTCGAGTCTGTGAGGCGCTCGGGCCTGTGAGACGTTAGAAGTTAGAGAGGAGTTGGGATTAGGGAGACGATTCGAGTTTGAGGCAATTTGGAGTTTGAATGGTGATTTGAGTATGAAGTGTTTTGGGGTTTTGAAGATGATTTGAGTATGAAGTTGGGAGTCATTTGGGATTGAAATGAATTTATTGAATCGGAATTTGAAATGGGTTTTCGAAGTGAATGAATTTTTGAATTGAGTTGAGATTGGATGAAGTTTGAATGAATTGGAATTGAATGAATTTGAATTTGAATTGAATTTGGATTTGAAAGGAATTGAAAGGAATTTGGATTGAATTGAATTTGGGTTGGGGTTGGAAAAACGGGTCGGGTCAAAATTTGAGTTGGTCAAAGTTGGTTGGTCAAAATTTGGGTCAAGGTCAAAGTTCGGATTGGTCAAAGTTGGGTCAAAGTCAAAGTTCGGATTGGTCAAAGTTGGGTCAAAGTCAAAGTTCGGATTGGTCAAAGTTGGACCAAGTCAAAGTTCGGGTTGGTCATAATTGTACCGAGTCAAAGTTGGACCGAATTGGGCCTTGGTCAAGGTTTGGGCCACACTGGGCCTTGGTTGGGCTTTTGGGGTTGAATTGGGCCGAGTTGGGCCTTAGTTGGGTTGTTGGGTTGAACTGGGCCTTGGTCAAGGTTTGGGCCTAATGGTTATGGGTCCATAATGAGTTTGGGTCCGAAATGGATTTGGGCTTGGGCCCGAATTGGATTTGGGCCCGAAATGGGTTTGATGGGCCGATTTTTGTGAAGTTGGGCCAAGTCAAAATGGGTCGAGTCGAAGTGGGCTTTTTGATGTGGGCTGATTTGGGACTCATTTTATGGATTTGATTTTTGACATACTTTGAAGATTTGATTGTCCTTGGATTTTTGAATTGATTTTGGAATTGAATAATTGATTGTGAATTTTATTCTGATATTATGGATGATTTGGAAAATTTTAAGGAAAATGGGTATTCCTCACATGGGCCGTGTCTAGGACCCGTATTCATGGAGGATACCCAAACCTAAGGCTTTTCTAAAGTGGGCCTCAAAGATCCACTAAGTGGGCAACCTAATGGGCTTTCTAGGGCCATTTGTAAAATCGATCAAACAATTGAAGCGAAAGCGATAAAAAACAGAAGAGAGACCAAGCATAATATACATAAAAAAAATACACAAGATTTGTCGACATATAGATGAGGGTAGCAAAATGAAGCAAGATTTAGCCATTAAACAGGTTGGTCTCAAATGAAGATTGGACTAAAGTCATGCTATTATCAATTTACAAGCAAAATTTATTCACAAAAGGCAAACGGTAGCACGGGCAATAAAAACATGTTGTTATCGAGAGGGTTGTAGGTGATGGAAAACTAACCCACGGGGTGGCCTGCCCCCGGTTCATTATTTAACCAAATACAAGGAAAATATTTCCAAAGTCAATGTGGCCGTATGGAGCCCAACACGCATCCGCCTGGTCCAAAGTCAAACTCCAAGTCAAAAAGCCCCGGCCCATGTCGAGCAAGCATAGCCATGTCGAGCAACCGTAGACAAAGTCCAATCAAACATATGTACCTCAGTCAAAACACAAAGTCAGATGGTCATGAGCAAGTCGAATTCAACAAAAAGTGCAAGGGATATTATCGGATATAAATAATGTAATTTCAAGCAAAACATCAATGTGCGTAAGACGATCACAGTCCCAGAAATAATATAACTTCAAGTCAGATATATAATGCGCAAACAACGATAGCACAATAATACATCCTCGGTGGGGACGAGGCTCGCTCCCACAAATAAATCAACTGATCATGGAACAACATAACTTGAAATGACACATAATCTATACGACATCACATATAAATTGAAGGATTGTTCAAGTTAGGAATGAATACCGCCAGGAGGGTAATGCGGGTTTCCTGCAAAAGAAATAAGAACTAGTGACACAAACCCAGAAACCAACCACAGGTCAGCTCGCAAGGATACATAGATAGACAAATCGAATGTAGATATAACATTTGAATTGGAATGAAATTTCTTAACCAGTGCAGATGTGGTTCGCCTTGAGTCGCATCTTTAAGAAATACAGGAGTTTGAAACAGAGGATCGAACTCAAAAGAGAGGATAAAGACGCAGGAAATCCGCGGATTACTTTCTGAATCAAAAGGGGGTGACAACAAAGTCAAACTTACAGTCCATGCGGGAGACCAAAAGAGCTCGCATCATGCACAGTCGAAACCTAGAGAAGGTCCAGGGTGGGGGTCGATGGGTCGAAGTGTAGTAAAAGATATTTGAACGAGGGGCTTAAAGACTCAGATCATGTCGCTTCTCTGGGCATGAACCCCTGTCACCGACCAACAAAGAGCTAATTCACAATATCGTGAAGGAACATTTTCACTCATGGAGGGCATGTAATTCTTCTTTTTCGAAGGCAGTGAAGACAAGCATAAAATTCCAGCATATCCATCGTTCTATTTCTCATCTTGTCGGGGAAAGAAAAGCAGAATGAGAAAAATCTGGGGAGAATAGAATACAGACTAACCGACTGAGAGGAAGCGATAACCAGAATTATTTTGTTTATTGAGTGAAGAATGGAAATCGGCTGAGGGAAAACGTATGGATTCTCTTCAGTTTGTTTTGGTGATTTCATATTTTAGAGGAGAATGAGGGGATGCGAAGAGCAGGTCTGTTCCTTGGCCTCCCTTGTTCGCCAGACAGGTTGCAAAATTACCGCCGGTGGGAGAGATGAAGTAGGGGCGGAATATTCATTCCTTGCTCGCCTGGCGAAGAGAACGAAGAAGACTGTGGAGCCGGAAAGTTCCTTGTGCGCCATCGTGGATAAAAGGAAGGCGTGGAGCTTGTTGGTTCCTCGCCAGGTAAGTTGCAAAACTCCTTGTTCACCAGTATGGGTTGTAAAGTCATCGATAGAAGAGAATGGAGAGAGGGGGAGCAGATTGTTCCTTGTTCTCCAGTTTTTTTTGGCACGACTACTGTCGTGAGGAGAACATGAGAGGTAAGACATGTTTGTTTCTCAATTACCTGTGGGTTGTGACATTAGTGCCGGCGAAGAGAGAAATGAAGTGAAGGAGGGGCTAAATGTTACTAGTGAGAAATGAACAGAGGTTCACCGGATTGTTCCTTGTTCTGCTAGTGACGTGAAGAGAGCGAGGAGATGGAACATGTATTTTCTTTGTTCACCAGTTACTTGGTAAGATTTACTGGGAGTGCAGAGAATGAATGAAGGGCTGAGCATATATTTTCTTATTCCGCCAGGAAGAATGCGAGATCTACCGTGAGTTTTGAGATGAAGATAGGGCAGGGATACATATCCCTTTGTTCGCCAGTTTGGGTAGCAAAATGTCGTGAGTGAAGAGGTGAATGAAGCTCAGAGCATGTATTTCTTTATTTCGCCAGTTTGAAGAAGATGAGGGATTTGCAGAGCTAGCATATTCCCTGTTCGCCAGCGTTAGGGAATGGAAGTGAGCAGTGAACATGTATGTTTCTTATAGGTCGGTTGAAGATAATGGAAAGAAGACGCCGAGATTGTGTGTTCCTCGTATGATCCGTTTGGTTACAGATTCACCATGAGTGTGGAGAATGAAGGAGAGAGCCCTGGCTACTGAACAGAGAAGTTTTGGGATTGGCGTCGGCTATTTTTGCCTTGGCTACTGTAGGGTTTTGGGAATTGGTCTTGTTTTATAGAAGGACGGTGAGATCAATAGGTCGTGGGCCTCGTGGCTGACTTAAAGAATGGGCTAGGGTTTTATTCTTGTTTCTAGCTCTGGGCTGGTGAACTGATAAAGTGGTGGGCCTTGGTTGGAGCTGGAACCAGAAATGGGAACGGGTTGCGACCGCCTGATTGAGGTCAATGGGCCTAGTTTGACCGAATGGAGACAAAACAAAAGTAGGAGGAAAAAAAGTAATGACAACAAGATTCAAACACGAGACCTATAACTTCCATCTTAAGACACTAACCAGCTATGCTAACGACAAAACTTTAATATTAAGATGTGAGACATAATACTAAAGCTCTAACTCGAACTGAGATATCTCTTTGAAAATGCTAATGTTTTGAACGGAAACGTAGAGTATGTACAAATAGCAGTAAATAAGATATAAAAAACAAGTGACAAAATAAAACGAGACGAGAGAGAGTTTAATCGAATTAGCGACAAAACAAAATATACTAGCATGGAATATAATCGTGAGAATGTACATAAAATGATTCTAGAAATAATAATGATAAAGACAAAATAAAAACAAGAAATAATAAATAAAATACAAGTAAAAGTATCAATGAAATGAAATGAGATAAAATTAACGATTAACGAAAATAGCATGAACAAAAATAAAACGAATAGACAAATGAATAAGCGAATAAAACGTAACTGACTAACATGAAATAAATCGAAAAATAAAATGGTAAAATGAGTAAATAACAAAAAATGGACGGATTTGAAAACAAATGGATTGAAAATTGATTTTTAAAATTTGTCTTAAAATAGAGGTTTCATTTTGGTACGCACATGAATAAGTGTCGAAACGAAAGGCGATGACCCTCTTATTTCATTTATTTATCTGAATTTTGCTTTATGGGGTGAGAATTTTTGGTGGCTACAGATGGCTCCCCTTGATTCAATTTTGCAAGCCCTTGCAGAATTGGATCAAGGTTGAGAGGGCGCCAAAAATTCTCACTACGGCTTTGTGGTGCAACAGGATGCGACCGTGAGGAAGATAATGCATGAATCCGACAGGAAGTGATATGATAGCTGAATGCACGAGGACTTATTACGAGCCTCAACTGGACCTCTTGACATCTAGCTATAGGACTTATGACGAGCCTATAATACTTTTGGATGTGTATCGTACTAGTAGCGTAATAGCTGCCTAGCAGGTGGATATGGAACTATCTTGCGCTAGTAGCGTAATAGCTGCCTAGTGAAGGAAAAAATGGCGCGACCGCACTAGTAGCGTAATAGTTGCCTAGCGGGTTATGAAGTGAACGATCTCGCACTAGTAGCGTAATAGCTGCCTAGTGGGTTATGAAATGAACGATCTCGCACTAGTAGCGTAATAGCTGCCTAGTGGGGAAAAACGGCGGGACCACACTAGTAGTGTAATAGCTGTCTAGCGGGTGTAAAATTAAAAGGCGACCGTACTAGTAGCGCAATAGCTGTCTAGCAGGTGTAAAACGAAAGGCGACCATACTAGTAGCACAATAGCTGTCTAGCAGGTGTAAAACGAAAGGCGACCGTACTAGTAGCGCAATAGCTGTCTAGCAGGTGTAAAATGAAAGGCGACCGTACTAGTAGCGCAATAGCTGTCTAGCAGGTGTAAAATGAAAGGCGACCGTACTAGTAGCGCAATAGCTGTCTAGCAGGTGTAAAATGAAAGACGACCGTACTAGTAGCGCAATAGCTGTCTAGCAGGTGTAAAATGAAAGGCGACCGTACTAGTAGCGCAATAGCTGTCTAACAGGTGTAAAACGAAAGGCGACCGTACTAGTAGCGCAATAGCTGTCTAGCAGGTGTAAAACGAAAGGCGACCGTACTAGTAGCGCAATAGCTGTCTAGCAGGTGTAAAACGAAAGGCGACCGTACTAGTAGCGCAATAGCTGTCTAGCAGGTGTAAAATGAAAGGCGACCGTACTAGTAGCGCAATAGCTGTCTAGCAGGTGTAAAACGAAAGGCGACGTACTAGTAGCGCAATAGCTGTCTAGCAGGTGTAAAATGAAAGCGACCGTACTAGTAGCGCAATAGCTGTCTAGCAGGTGTAAAATGAAAGGCGACCGTACTAGTAGCGCAATAGCTGTCTAGCAGGTGTAAAACGAAAGGACCGTACTAGTAGCGCAATAGCTGTCTAGCAGGTGTAAAACGAAAGACGACCGTACTAGTAGCGCAATAGCTGTCTAGCAGGTGTAAAATGAAAGGCGACCGTACTAGTAGCGCAATAGCTGTCTAGCAGGTGTAAAATGAAAGCGACCGTACTAGTAGCGCAATAGCTGTCTAGTAGGTGTAAAATGAAAGACGACCGTACTAGTAGCGCAATAGCTGTCTCTAGCAGGTGTAAAATGAAAGCGACCGTACTAGTAGCGCAATAGCTGTCTAGCAGGTGTAAAAAAAAATTCGACCGCACTAGTAGCGCAATAGCTGTCTAGGGTGTAAAAAAAGGCGACCGTACTAGTAGCGCAATAGCTGCCTAGCAGGTGTAAAACAAAAACGACCGCACTAGTAGCGCAATAGCTGCCTAGCGGGTGTAAAATGAAAGGCGACCGCACTAGTAGCGCAATAGCTGCCTAGCGGGTGTAAAAAAAAATGACCGCACTAAGCGCAAAGCTGCCTAGCGGGTGTGAAAAGAAAGGCGACCGCACTAGTAGCGCAATAGCTGCCTAGCGGGTGTAAAACGAAAGTGCGACCGCACTAGTAGCGCAATAGCTGCCTAGCGGGTGTAAAATGAAAGCGACCGCACTAGTAGCGCAATAGCTGTCTAGCGGGTGTAAAATGAAAGCGACCGCACTAGTAGCGCAATAGCTCTAGCGGGTGTAAAATGAAAGCGACCGCACTAGTAGCGCAATAGCTGCCTAGCGGGTGTGAAGATGCAAATAGTGACAAATTTTGGGTATATGCAAGTGATATGCGATGTGATGGTTAACAATGTATTAATTGAATTGAACCCCGTTTGTGGGTGTAGGTTTTTGTGTGAGCAGATGGCTCTAGAGTTACATCAAAACTTCAAGATGGCTCCGTGGCTCCGGCATGGCTTCAAGGAGCTAAGATGGCTCCAGCATGCGTTGATGGCTCCGGTATGCGCTGATGGCTCCGGTGGACCAATGGTCTCGGGGTGGTTGGTGGTTTTGACATGGTTGGTGATTTTGTGGCATTTGTGGGTTTTGATTTGCCTTGAGATTTTTTTTTCAAGGTGTTTGATGGCTCCGATGATGGATTTATTGTTGTTTGACGGGATTTATTGTGGACTTTGTAGTGAGTGAATGGTTTTTCACATGTGAATGATGAAACACAGTTGCATGACTTGTTGGGAGTTCCCATCATAGTTCCAGATTTCCATGGATGGCTCCGGGATGACCTTGTGCTGATTGAGCATGACGATGCTTTGGTTGGTTCACTTTAATGACCGAGGGGAAAAGGGAAGTTTTCGCCTTTGATGTGGTCGCACCCTGGCGGGCTGCCTACGTACTCAATTCCATATTGAGATCAGACCATACGTAGTTCGATTTTTTGTGAGCAAGGTCTTAGTGACGAAATGGCTCCGACAAGGATTTGAGGTGGCTCCCGTATTGTTCTCGGACTGTTGGGATGGCCCTGTGTAGCTCTATAAATGGTCTCAATGTTTTGAGGGTGGCTCCCGCATGGCTCCAGATTGGCTTTAGAAGCGGTGTCGAAAGGGATTGAGTATGACAGTGGATGGCTTCGGGATGGTCTTCGTATGCCTTCGGATAGCTCTTGAATGGTTCGATGTAGCTCGGTGATAGCCCGGGATGGCTTCGAAGAGGCTAAATATAGCTCGATGATGGCCCAGGATGGCTCCGGTTGACATCAAAAGTTATGCTTCAACAGCTGCAACTGAAGTCGACTTTCGGCGAGACTAGGTGGAGTTCTTACCAGTCGGATGTTGAAAATGAAGTGGTTATGATGCATGCAAATTCTAAATGCTAGAAGATATGCAAAATGCATGTGCATTTTTTCGAGAGAAGGTACGGTTCTATCTCTATTAATATGAGGCTTACGAATATAAGACATCTTCGGTTCGATCTTAAGTGATTGTTGAGCTCGAATGCGTGAATCACTTTCCTCTCATGGAGGGATACGGGTCAATCTTTCATGAGTATGGCCGTGTGTGCAAATGTCGTGATGACACTCTTGATGCTCAGAGCAGTATTTTCCTTAGAATTCCTTTTCGAGGTTATGGACTTTCCGTTCCTCACAAATTCCTCACCTGCAATGGGGTAGGCTGATTATGATTTGGTGGTTCAGTTGAAGAGTCACTCGCACTCTAGAGACCTCGTGAGATTAGGTCACACTCATTCGCTAACGGTCCCTTTGGTATGACGGGACATGTTGATAACAAGTACGAAACTTATGATTCATGTTTCAGATCCGATACTTTCGGTCAACGCTCATCATCTAACGAGTCAGAGGTCTTTTATTGGGTTATAACGGGGCTGAGGGGTATGATGTATGTTACATGGGACTAGGGAATTTATTTGGGAATTGTGGAGCTTTTGTGCAATAGAGGACGTGTTTCACCTTTGCCATGGGTGGAATGATTGGGCGGGTTTTGATAACCTTTTATTGGTTTCTATGGGACATCATTGGTCCTTCTGATTTGGATTTCTCTTCTTGCCTCTTCTGGTGTCGATTTGAACTTTCTTCTCATTTTGTTTTTTTTGAAACTGCATTTGGCTCATCAACTTTCTCAAGCGTTCTCTGCTTTGTATTTTGGCTTTCAGCTGGAGTTGCATTGACTCATCGATCTTCTTGAACATTTCGGTGTTCTTTTTTTTTGTGTTTGGCTTTGGAGTTGCATTGACTCACTGATTCTTCAAGCATTTCATTTGTTGTGTTTTGTGAAAGATGGTGGGGAAGAGACCATGGCTCCGGCTCCTTCAATATCCTCTATTGCAAGGGCGAGTAAATATATGTACGTGGGTTGGCATGTTGTGGAGTTCACAGAAAAAGGTTTATCGTGAAAGGCTCAGCGGGGCTCACTAAGGGATTATGTACAGGGCAGTGAAAGTTTTTTGGTTTTTTGGAGCTTTTTGTTCCTATGTGCCTCTTCATTCTCATTAGTCGATGATTGTTTTCTTACTATTCTCAGATCTTTGCATGAATCACAGTTCGTGACTCGCTATCAACATTGATCTTACTATGTATTGTGCCTCTCCACGTGCTGAAGGAATGCACATGTCGCTCGTGGTTTTACCTCGATTGGCTCTCTCTACCTTCCCTCATCGCTCAGTAGATCGTCCAATACACTCAATTGAAATTCCAAGGAAAATACCGCTCTTCGCAAATTACTCACTTTGTTTGTGGTGCTGATTTTGATTAGACCCTTGTGTTCATTGACGGGTCGAGAGTTTAGTGATTCGGCATGCTGTTCAATCAATCTCTCAAGATTTTCCCCAAAGATGTCGTTTCGATATGAGTGTATGCAGTACATCTACCATGCAATGTGTTGTGGTAATATGGAACTACTATGTACATATGATGCATGAAATGCTGAAAATGATGAAGAGATGGCTGACTTTGAATTTTGACCAAATGTGTGTGTGTTTTTTTTGTGTTTTTCTTTTTGGATGCAATGCATGAGTGGTAAGGCTACACCTAGTCTCGCTTGGTCAAATTCAGCTCACAGTTCATGAAGCTCATCCCGTCACGATTGGCTCTGAAGACGGTCGAGTTGTGGTGATTGTTGTTGAAGAAGTAATTCTCCAATGAGGTCGGGTTGGTGATTGGCTCCTCGAGTTTTGGAATTTTAGGGAGTGACAACTCCCGCATGGTGGCCCCATAATATATGACATTGACTGCATTTTTTTGGGGATTTTTGAACGTATGCTTTTTTGGATTTTTTGGATGTATGATTTTTTTTGGATTTTGGATGTATGTTTCTTTTATTTGGGATTTTTTTTTGGGTATATGATTTTTTGGATGTATGATTTATTGGTATATGCTCTTTTGTTGGTGTTAGTCTCTATGTACATGGCATGCCGAATGGGAAGATGCTTGAATCCCTGGTATTTCTTGCCTATCGCTTCGGGGGTCACGCTTTCACTCGTGGGCAAACGCGGTTACTCACCTGCAAACACAGTCATTATAATAGAAAAAGAATATGACAAATGTGAATGTTAGCATGCTTTAAAAAAATGGGATGAATGCTTGTGTGTGATGTGTTGGGAATGCAACATGTGATTATGCAATTTTTCTCACATGGGTGTGATTCATGCATGATTAATAAATATGAAATGACCGAAGATGGGAAGAAGCAATTCGTATGTGCTAAAAGAAATCAAGATTTTTAGAAAAACAGTTTTGAAAATACGTGTTTTCGAAGTGGTGGATTTCCTCAATAGGAATTTTGATGCTCGGCCATTCGCAAATAAAATAGGGAGTGGGGAACCCTATACACATCATGATCTAAAGAAAACTCGGAAGGAATGTATTGACCTATACATGTAATCTATTCAGAAATGACAAGAGAGAAAAGAATCATAGGGGAAAACCTATACACCATTTCTAAAAGTCATTAAAGGGGGGATTCGAGTTAAAAACTTCTTCTGGACTCGTACTTTGTCTTCAAGCTTTTGACTAATCGCTCGTTCGTGTTCGGGCTCCTTACTGGCTGCTTGCTCGACTTCGGGCTCCAGGTTGGTTGCACGCTCGTCTTCGGGCTTTAGCAACAAAGTAGCACTGCTATCAAGCAATACGGGTTGGTGTTCTTCTGGCTCTGAGCAATTTGAAACTTGAACGGTCGTTGCTAGTCTTCACATTGCCCGACTCGGGCTGGTGCTCCTCTGATTTTTGGCTTGAACTGTTGTTGTCGATCTTCATGCGGCCCAACTGATCTGATGAGAAATGAGGGACGTTTTTTTTTTGAGAAAGGAAAGGTGAATGACCGAGCACAAAATCTTTACGAAAGTCCACCACTTTCGTGAAAACACGAAATGACTAGTACGCTCCAGTAATGACCGCTGCTCCTGAAGATGGGTTGAACTTCAAAAATAGCGGGTCACGACATGGGGACTAAATCATTTATTTTGAAATACATTTGTGAAAATCAATTTTGAAAACTGTTTTCGAAAACTATTTTGAAATATGATCCATGAAAAATGTTGTTCCGAAATTCGTTTGTGTAAAGTAGGTTTTCTTGAAATCTGTTTGTGAAAATAGTTTTTGGAACTACATTTGTGAAAACATCTATTCTTTTGCAAACCGTTTGACAAAGTTTGTTTTCTAGAAGACTTTGATTGAAACCGTTTTTGAAAACTGTTTTGGAAATAACAATTTTGAAAATCATTGTTTTTTGAAATCATTTGGAATGGACGACTTTGAAGATATTTCATTGGAGTGTTTGAGCTGGTTTTTTTTTGCCAATTTTTGAAACGTGATCACACATACATGTAAGTGCAAAATAAAAATCGTGGCTGATTTTTTGTGTGAGTGAGTGTGAATGATTGGGATAATCACCTTCCAGGTCAATCAATGCTTCCATACCACCGGGGGAACCGTCATCCCTTCACTGTTCATCTCTCGGGATTTATCTCTGTTATGCCTTGTGGGGCATGTCATCAAGAAAGTCCGGAGTGCTTAAGTTCGAAAGGTCAGGATACCCGAAGTGATACAGTCACACGAGCCACGGCCGGGGATTATCACAACATACTCACTTTTCGGGAAACTTGGGGAAGTATTGCATGGGAACGGGTCTCCCCTCATCTGCACGATAAGGTGTGTCTAAAGTCCAAATTATTCGCTGACTACGCTATGTCATGTATGGGTATCCGTAAATACGGGATCCGCTATGAATTTGTAGCGCGACATTGGGCTTTAAAGACACCCGTGGTGCAGAGGAATCATGGAGAACTGAGCCCATGCAATCTTCAGGGTAAGGCAAAGGGTGGTCAGACAGACGGCATACAAGGGGTGACTACCCATAAGCCCATCTTAGACACCGGATAAGGCAGCTGGACACTGAAGGCTCATGGCTCACTATATGCTGGCTTAGACTCGGGTAATGGAGGATGTTTTTGGATCATGAGCTTCAAGGCGTTGGTCTTGGACCGTATTACCTCGTGGGTTAACTCCTTCTAGGAAGGACCCAACTCATGGGGAATCAACCGTGGACCGGTTGGGATCCCGTGACTCGTGGACAAATCGGGTGACACAGAGGAATGCATGTCCTATGCTACCCGATGCAACAATGGGTTGACTCCTTCTAGGAAGGCCCCATTTACAAAAGCAATAATAAGCAATAAATATTATGTCATGCATGAAGAGCAGTAAACATAAGACAGTAAACGCACAACAATAAACACACAAAAGTGAAGCATGCAAATGGTAAAACACTCACATGGCACTCAAGGCCGATCTCGAACTCTGAACTCTCATCCTAACTATCCTCTCAGCACACTCTAAGTGTGGAGTAGAGTAGTCCTAGCGGCTTTGAAATGAATCTCTTGAAGGTTTTGAAAGAAGTGGAAATCTCGACAATTTTGAATGGAGTTCAGTCTTCCTTTGAGTTTGAGAAAAACTTACTCAAGTTTTCCCCAGCAGAGTCGCCATTCTGTGGAGGGTGATTTTTCGGTATGAGGGGGGTCTATCAAATATGGTCTGACTGAAAAGCCTAGTCCTAAAATGTCATTTTGGGAGGGTGAAAACCCGTTATTTGGCATCCCTCAAATACCTACTAATCGTCCGTCTTTCCCAGAAAGCATAAGGGAGTGCAAGTGTGCACTACACCCGCTCTCAATGGGCTCCACGCGGACTTATGCCTCTATAAGGCGGATTGACTAGAGTCGCCACCTAGTTTGACCTAAGAACTAGGAAGGAAAGAAGAGGGTTCTAAGAACCGTTAATTGACTCTGAGATTGTTGCCTATGGATAGGACTTATCTGGTCATCAGAGATTCTATTGTGGGTTCGCACTGGGTTACACCCCTTAGAAGTGGCAACGACCACGACTTCGGATTGGTGCCCGAGGAAACCTCGGTCTCCAATTGTCGGGATTGCCTTCTTTCAAAACCTTAGAGAGATTCATTAAAGCCAAGGATGGATTAGGACGGAAGAGAGAGAGGGTGAGGCGAGCTTTTCTGTCAAGCTAGCGCCAAGAAGAGGAATAGTGAATTCGGATGAGTATAGAATGAAGAATTGGGAAAAGTCTGAGGTTGAATGAATAGACAAGACTTGAAGTCTGATGGTTTGAGTTTGTGGGAGCCGAAGAAGGTTTGAGTTTTGAGAGATACGAGAGCCACCTTAGAGGGGGAAAGGGGTTTTTTGTTTGGAATGGGGTCGCACCCTGGATGGGCTGCCTACGTACTCAACTCCTTTTGAGATCAGACCTTACGTAGTTCACGATTTTGGGTTTTGGAGTTTTGAAGGGTTTGAGAGTTTTGGGTGTGAGATTAGTCTGTGAGACGCTCGGGTCTATGAGACGGTTGGGATGGGATGGGATGTCAAGGCCTGTGAGACGCTCGGGTCTGTGAGACGCTTGAATCTTAAAATGGTGGAGAATTGAGATGTTCGGTCTGTGAGGCGCTCGGGCCTGTGAGACGTTAGAAGTTAGAGAGGAGTTGGGATTAGGGAGACGATTCGAGTTTGAGGCAATTTGGAGTTTGAATGGTGATTTGAGTATGAAGTGTTTTGGGGTTTTGAAGATGATTTGAGTATGAAGTTGGGAGTCATTTGGGATTGAAATGAATTTATTGAATCGGAATTTGAAATGGGTTTTCGAAGTGAATGAATTTTTGAATTGAGTTGAGATTGGATGAAGTTGAATGAATTGGAATTGAATGAATTTGAATTTGAATTGAATTTGGATTTGAAAGGAATTGAAAGGAATTTGGATTGAATTGAATTTGGGTTGGGGTTGGAAAAACGGGTCGGGTCAAAATTTGAGTTGGTCAAAGTTTGGTTGGTCAAAATTTGGGTCAAGGTCAAAGTTGGGCCGGGTCAAAGTTGGGTCAAAGTCAAAGTTCGGATTGGTCAAAGTTGGGTCAAAGTCAAAGTTCGGATTGGTCAAAGTTGGACCAAGTCAAAGTTCGGGTTGGTCATAATTGTACCGAGTCAAAGTTGGACCGAATTGGGCCTTGGTCAAGGTTTGGGCCACACTGGGCCTTGGTTGGGCTTTTGGGGTTGAATTGGGCCGAGTTGGGCCTTAGTTGGGTTGTTGGGTTGAACTGGGCCTTGGTCAAGGTTTGGGCCTAATGGTTATGGGTCCATAATGAGTTTGGGTCCGAAATGGATTTGGGCTTGGGCCCGAATTGGATTTGGGCCCGAAATGGGTTTGATGGGCCGATTTTTGTGAAGTTGGGCCAAGTCAAAATGGGTCGAGTCGAAGTGGGCTTTTTGATGTGGGCTGATTTGGGACTCATTTTATGGATTTGATTTTTGACATACTTTGAAGATTTGATTGTCCTTGGATTTTTGAATTGATTTTGGAATTGAATAATTGATTGTGAATTTTATTCTGATATTATGGATGATTTGGAAAATTTTAAGGAAAATGGGTATTCCTCACATGGGCCGTGTCTAGGACCCGTATTCATGGAGGATACCCAAACCTAAGGCTTTTCTAAAGTGGGTCTCAAAGATCCACTAAGTGGGCAACCTAATGGGCTTTCTAGGGTCATTTGTAAAATCGATCAAACAATTGAAGCGAAAGCGATAAAAAATAGAAGAGAGACCAAGCATAATATACATAAAAAAAAATACACAAGATTTGTCGACATATCGATGAGGGTAGCAAAATGAAGCAAGATTTAGCCATTAAACAGGTTGGTCTCAAATGAAGATTGGACTAAAGTCATGCTATTATCAATTTACAAGCAAGGTTTATTCACAAAAGGCAAACGGTAGCACGGGCAATAAAAGCATGTTGTTATCGAGAGGGTTGTAGGTGATGGAAAACTAACCCACGGGGTGGCCTGCCCCCGGTTCATTATTTAACCAAATACAAGGAAAATATTTCCAAAGTCAATGTGGCCGTATGGAGCCCAACACGCATCCGCCTGGTCCAAAGTCAAACTCCAAGTCAAAAAGCCCCGGCCCATGTCGAGCAAGCATAGCCATGTCGAGCAACCGTAGACAAAGTCCAATCAAACATATGTACCTCAGTCAAAACACAAGTCAGATGGTCATGAGCAAGTCGAATTCAACAAAAAGTGCAAGGGATATTATCGGATATAAATAATGTAATTTTCAAGCAAAACATCAATGTGCGTAAGACGATCACAGTCCCAGAAATAATATAACTTCAAGTCAGATATATAATGCGCAAACAACGATAGCACAATAATACATCCTCGGTGGGGGACGAGGCTCGCTCCCACAAATAAATCAACTGATCATGGAACAACATAACTTGAAATGACACATAACCTATACGACATCACATATAAATTGAAGGATTGTTCAAGTTAGGAATGAATACCGCCAGGAGGGTAATGCGGGTTTCCTGCAAAAGAAATAAGAACTAGTGACACAAACCCAGAAACCAACCACAGGTTAGCTCGCAAGGATACATAGATAGACAAATCGAATGTAGATATAACATTTGAATTGGAATGAAATTTCTTAACCAGTGCAGATGTGGTTCGCCTTGAGTCGCATCTTTAAGAATACAGGAGTTTGAAACAGAGGATCGAACTCAAAAGAGAGGATAAAGACGCAGGAAATCCGCGGATTACTTTCTGAATCAAAAGGGGGTGACAACAAAGTCAAACTTACAGTCCATGCGGGAGACCAAAAGAGCTCGCATCATGCACAGTCGAAACCTAGAGAAGGTCCAGGGTGGGGGTCGATGGGTCGAAGTGTAGTAAAAGATATTTGAACGAGGGGCTTAAAGACTCAGATCATGTCGCTTCTCTGGGCATGAACCCCTGTCACCGACCAACAAGAGCTAATTCACAAATCGTGAAGGAACATTTCACTCATGGAGGGCATGTAATTCTTCTTTTTCGAAGGCAGTGAAGACAAGCATAAAATTCCAGCATATCCATCGTTCTATTTCTCATCTTGTCGGGGAAAGAAAAGCAGAATGAGAAAAATCTGGGAGAATAGAATACAGACTAACCGACTGAGAGGAAGCGATAACCAGATTATTTTGTTTATTGAGTGAAGAATGGAAATCGGCTGAGGGAAAACGTATGGATTCTCTTCAGTTTGTTTTGGTGATTT
>CM041776.1:66373860-66586057 GCA_023374045.1 Limonium bicolor
CATATTTTAGAGGAGAATGAGGGGATGCGAAGAGCAGGTCTGTTCCTTGGCCTCCCTTGTTCGCCAGACAGGTTACAAAATTACCGCCGGGGGAGAGATGAAGTAGGGGCGGAATATTCATTCCTTGCTCCTGGCGAAGAGAACGAAGAAGACTGTGGAGCCGGAAAGTTCCTTGTGCGCCATCGTGGATAAAAGGAAGGCGTGGAGCTTGTTGGTTCCTCGCAGGTAAGTTGCAAAACTCCTTGTTCACCAGTATGGGTTGTAAAGTCATCGATGGAGAGAGAATGGAGAGAGGGGAGCAGATTGTTCCTTGTTCTCCAGTTTTTTTTGGCACGACTACTGTCGTGAGGAGAACATGAGAGGTAAGGCATGTTGTTTCTCAATTACCTGTGGGTTGTGACATTAGTGCCGGCGAAGAGAGAAATGAAGTGAAGGAGGGGCTAAATGGTACTGGTGAGAAATGAACAGAGGTTCACCGGATTGTTCCTTGTTCTGCTAGTGACGTGAAGAGAGCGAGGAGATGGAACATGTATTTTCTTTGTTCACCAGTTACTTGGTAAGATTTACTGGGAGTGCAGAGAATGAATGAAGGGCTGAGCATATATTTTCTTATTCCGCCAGGAAGAATGCGAGATCTACCGTGAGTTTTGAGATGAAGATAGGGCAGGGATACATATCCCTTTGTTCGCCAGTTTGGGTAGCAAATGTGTCGTGAGTGAAGAGGTGAATGAAGCTCAGAGCATGTATTTCTTTATTTCGCCAGTTTGAAGAAGATGAGGGATTTGCAGAGCTAGCATATTCCCTGTTCGCCAGCGTTAGGGAATGGAAGTGAGCAGTGAACATGTATGTTCTTATAGGTCGGGTTGAAGATAATGGAAAGAAGACGCCGAGATTGTGTGTTCCTCGTATGATCCGTTTGGTTACAGATTCACCATGAGTGTGGAGAATGAAGGAGAGAGCCCTGGCTACTGAACAGAGAAGTTTTGGGATTGGCGTCGGCTATTTTTGCCTTGGCTACTGAAGGGTTTTGGGAATTGGTCTTGTTTTATAGAAGGACGGTGAGAAATAGGTCGTGGGCCTCGGCTGACTTAAAGAATGGGCTAGGGTTTTATTCTTGTTTCTAGCTCTGGGGCTGTGAACTGATAAAGTGGTGGGCCTGGTTGGAGCTGGAACCAGAAATGGGAACGGGTTGCGACCGCCTGATTGAGGTCAATGGGCCTAGTTTGACCGAATGGAGACAAAACAAAAGTAGGAGGAAAAAAAGTAATGACAACAAGATTCAAACACAAGACCTATACTTCCATCTTAAGACACTAACCAGCTATGCTAACGACAAAACTTTAATATTAAGATGTGAGACATAATACTAAAGCTCTAACTCGAACTGAGATATCTCTTTGAAAATGCTAATGTTTTGAACGAAAACGTAGAGTATGTACAAATAGCAGTAAATAAGATATAAAAGGAAGTGACAAAATAAAACGAGGAGAGAGAGGGTTTAATCGAATTAGCGACAAAACAAAATATACTAGCATGGAATATAATCGTGAGAATGTACATAAAATGATGAAAATGATTCTAGAAATAATAATGATAAAGACAATAAAAACAAGAAATAATAAATAAAATACAAGTAAAAGTATCAATGAAATGAAATGAGATAAAATTAACGATTAACGAAAATAGCATGAACAAAAATAAAACGAATACAAATGAATAAGCGAATAAAACGTAACTGACTAACATGAAATAAATCGAAAAATAAAATGGTAAAATGAGTAAATAACAAAAAATGGACGGATTTGAAAACAAATGGATTGAAAATTGATTTTTAAAATTTGTCTTAAAATAGAGGTTTCATTTGGTACGCAATGAATAAGTGTCGAAACGAAAGGCGATGACCCTCTTATTTCATTTATTTATCTGAATTTTGCTTATGGGGTGAGAATTTTTGGTGGCTACACCTAGGGGCTCAGCTTAAAGCTGCATATGAAATTCGCATATACCGCGTGCTAACCGCGGTACGCCGACTACTTTGGGTCGGATATACATGGAATTCGTTTTAATTCAATCAACATGCAACATAGCAATACATTACATATGTACACTACACAAGGATTCACATTCACCCATGGAATACAATCCTTAACTAACATAACAAGGTTGTTAGTTGCGTTAATTTGCTCTTAGGCCTTTAGGGTTTCTACCTCACTATGCCTTGGTTACTTATTCAATAACTCATCCATTCACTCGGGTTACTTATTCTTATTCTCACCCATTCCCTCGGGATACTCATACTTATCTCACCCACACTCTTGGGTTACTTACCTTTATCTCACCCACACTCTAAGGTTACTTACACTCAGCTCACGTAGTTCTCGAGACACTACAGGTCTCCTACGTTATTCTCGCTTGTTTCTCTTAATACATAATTAAGCCAAAACACATGGCTCTCGAGCTTAGTTCGACTAGCTCCGGAACTCTCTCTTAGTTCCTACTACTTCACATAGGTCCGACTACTCTCGGACTTCTCACATTCCCATACACTCCTCTCTCGGAGTTATAATATAATTATATTTATTGATCTAGGAGCATCTATCTCGATGTTCCTAATGATTTGGGAACATTACTTAAGTTCGGGTAATATTTGGTTCAAGGGTTACCCTTACATTTCATATACTTCTATTTTTGGTTATTTTCTTATGCCGGCAAAAATCCTCATATAGGAGGTCGACCATGTCTCAAGGGAGTTACTAATCCCTTAGGTCTCTTTTACCCTTCTTGTAAGTTCTTAACATTGGCTTACTTCAATCCTCACAATGGAGGTTCATTTATCTCTCCACTCTTATATATTAAGTGGATTGTTTCAATATGGTTTTCTAACCGTTATCGGGTGTTACTCATCCCGTACATCTCCTCACATTCTAGAGGGTTCATTTGTTGCTTTGTCGTTATACTTTAATCGATAACTTTTGTGTGTTTGCACGTTCCCATTACTTATGAAACTTCTCGATCCACGAGTTTCTAGTCAATAGCCACTCACTATGAGTCGGTCTATACACTACGTTAGACCACACCGGCATACAAGTATGTTAGCTCATACAACATACAACAAGGCATACATAATCAAACAAGGGATTATTTTCATGCTTTAGTCTTGATTAAGCCGGCACGCAAACACACAAATCAGAGTAACTCGGTTAGCATACGGGGCATGAGAAAATCATACCTTTCACCGGGGTTAGCTTTTACGTGTGTGACCTCTCGTTCCTTGGTTCACATTGTTCCACTGATAACATACATATGTTTCCATTAACATTAAGGCATTACGGTATGTAAAACTAATACTCCCGTACTAACCCCGTTATCCCATTATTCCTTAGTTTAGCTCATGTGTTCTTAAACTCACATCTTTCTCATTCACTTCTCAAACTTGTTTACACTTCCTAAGACCTTTTAGGTCACCAAACAAGTCCTAAACATCATCTAAAACCATTTCCATTCACTTCCCTATCATTAAGACACTTAAAAACACATTCTGGTGACTTTTTACACTGGTCCGGGTTTGTGCCGGGGTTACAAACCTGGACCAGACACGGTTTTAACTTTCTGGTACATTTTACATGTGGTCCGGGTTTGTGTCCTGGGATATAAACCCGGACCAATCTCTGAATTCACTCTCGGGTGCATTTTTGATGTGGTCCGGTTTGTGTACCGATTTGCAAACCCGGACCACCCCTGGAACTGTCAAAATTTATAGTTTTTCACCAGTTTTCAACCCCTAAATTACCTCTAATCGTTCCCAATCATTCCACCTGTTTCCTACATGTTAATCATCTCAAACATGCTCTAAACCTCTTCAAAACATAGGTTTATCCCTTACTCAAATTTCTGCTCAAATTCACAACTCTTCCCCTTTCCCCACAAGGTGTTAGATCTACCATATTGACATAGGAAATAGCTAGATCACAACAAGCTGCCTTGTTATTAGGTTTTACCTTGGAAAATGCCTTAAAAGAAGGTATTTCCTTTGGACCTCGGCCACCCTTGCTCCAAATGGCTAACCAACTGATTGAACATGTAAATATGAAGATTATGAGTGTATAAACTCACAAAAATCAGAGGAAGAAAATCGGATGAAGAGTAGAGAAGCTTAAGGTATGTTTTTACCTTAAAATGAGATTTTGAGCAACCTTGGTCTCTAAACTTGTTTCATTCGAATTTGATTGATGTTCTAACCTTAGAACACTGAGAATAAGCCATAGGAAGTGATTAGTCACGAGATCTAAGCATAGGTGGTGAAGAGATGAAGAAAAAGAGCCAAAATAAGCCTTAAACCATTACCTTAGGAGCTTTGGAGTTAGATCTACCTTCCTAACTCAAGAACCACGGTGGGAGAGTTTGGAAACTCAAGGAGCTCGGTTGGAATGAGCTGGAGTCGTTGGAATGGAGCTAGGAGGCAATGAATGATTGAAAATGAGCATTATTGAATGAAAAAACACTTTTGGACTATATTATTGATTTGTAATGACTAATGAGTCATCAAGGGATAATAATGGAGCTGGCATCGATAATTGGAGGGGAAGGCTGGCCTCACACGATTTTGTGGCTGGTGGAGTCAATAATGGAGCCTAAAGGAGTGTATAAACTAATAAAAGGCAAAAGTAAGCCCTTAATTTGTGGAGAAAAGTTGGAGAACTTGTTTATTGTGTACAAGTGGCGAATGGAGCCTCATTTGCTTGTAAATGTCGAACTTATATGGTCTAAGGGGTCAACTTTGACCTCTTGACCAATCTTAGTCAATATTGACTCCTGCGGCCCCCTTTTAGGGTTTTATTAATATTTTAATATTAAATTTGTAAAAATTCATAAATTTCTGGAATAATTAAATTTCTAATATAATATAATATGATATTTTATTATATTTAAAGGTATTTATAACTTTTATCCCAATTAAAACCAATTTAGAAGGCGATTACACAAAAACGTGCTTTAAGGAGTTTTAGTGCACATTTTGTGTCTCAAGGAGTTTCTGAGCTTGGTTTTCTTTGACAACGGTTTTTTGTGTTCCTTACATGATATTTGATCATGGGGTCCAATTTTATATCATTTAGAGGTCATTTGATTTTTAAGGTTTCTTAGAGCACATTTTTGCCCTTTTGACCTTGAAGCATGTAAATGCTTTTTCTTGTGTTGGAGTGTTATCCAACGATTGTATATATGTTTAGTAATGTGTAATATACTTAGGACAAATTTTTAGGTCCTAAGAAGTTCATTTGGGTATTTATTTACTCTTAACAGTCAAAGGGTGCAACATCTTGATTTGTGTTGACCACTGTTGTGCTCAGTTGACTTTTAAGGCATGTTTAAGCCTTGGTAATGTGATTAGATATTTAATCCATGTTTAATAATTTGGGGTATTTCACTAGGTCTTATGACGAGCCTAAAGGTTGGATATAGGTCTTATGAGGAGCCTAAGGTAGGATCTAGGTCTTATGACGAGCCTAAATGTAGGATCTAGTCTTATGATGAGCCAAGGTTGATCTAGGTCTTATGACTAGCCTAAAGGTAGGATCTAGGTCTTATTTTAATACCCCGGATCTAAAAATGGTGATTAATTACTCTAATATGATTATTAAAGGCCTAATGGTGCCTAAAGAGTATTGGTAAAGAGAATAAAAACCAAAGAAAAGAGAAACACGTAAAACGCGAAAAACACTAAAACGCGCATTAAAAGTGTATAAGAGATATATGATCTCGTTAGGATCCAAGATGGATTCCTAAGGCTTAGTTAGGCCTAATTAGTATACGGGAATGATTCCCGAAGAAAACGAATCCGAATAATGGATTAAAACGCTAACAGAGTTTTTAAAGCACGTTTTCGAGAAAACCCAAAACGTGACTTTGAGTGGTCAAATTGAAATACCCCGAACTTAATTAGGGTGATTAAATTACTCTAATATGATATTTAAGGGCCTATTAGTGCCTAATGAATTTTGGGTAAAAAGAAAAATCCAAAAGAAAAGAGAAACGCTTAAAAAGCGAAAACGCTGAATTGGGCGTTAGTTAAGTGACCCTAGGAGAAATACAACCTTAGGAAGGGTATTAAATTAATTTAAAAGGCTTAATAATGCCTAAATAATATATGGGAACAACTCCCGAAGAAAACGGATCCATAAGACGAATTAAAAACGCTAATAAATCTTTAGCGCACGTTTTTCGAGGAAACCCAAAAACGTGACTTTAAGTGGTCAAACGAACCCGTAAAAATTATAGTTCACCAAATAACTATAAATAAACATTAATGGGATCTTAATAGCCATTACAATTAAAGAAACGATTAAATTCCGGAAAACGGGCCCGGTAAGTAAATAGTGCTAAAACCGGGTAAAATAACGAGTGTTTCCTGTAAAAGATGAAAAAACGCTCCAGCATGGGTATATAGTGGGGCTGGTTTTTAGCTGGTAATTAGCCCACACACACTCACACTTGACTAGCTAATTAATTCAAGAGTTGAAAAGTCAAAAGAGGAAAAGTACAAAAGTAAAAAAAAAATCCTCTCTCTCCTCATTTCCCTCTTCTCTCTCTTCTCTTTCCTCTCTTTCCCTTCTTCCTTGCGATTTTCTCCTCCCTCTCTCTGGTTTGAACGATTTTGCAGCCCTTCCATGGCTACTCCCACTTCAACCTCATGCCCAAGCTTATAAAGCTCCAATCACAAAAATAATTACATATTGAACTCCCCTCATCATTCTCTACACTTCCCTCTTTCAAAATTCGAAAAGGATGAGTTTCATCTCCATGGTTTCCCCATTTGAAGAGAAAAGCACACCATCTTGTAGCTTGGAGTCTCCTCTTTCTTCTAAGGTAAAATTTCATTGAAAAACTCATGTTTGCTCTTCCTCCCTTGGTAGCCGATTTTGGCTCTCTCTCACACCTTGTTTTCTTCTTGATTTTGAGCTTCAATTCAACTCTCCAATGGTGGTGGAGTTTCCCCTTTGATCATGTGGGTGAAAGCCCCTCTTGAACATTCCAAAGGTAAAACCCTAACTTTGTGTTTTAAGCCCTTAATTTGATTTAGAGTTTCCTAAGGGCTTGAGTGGTTAATTGAATCCATATCTTGTGTTACTTGAATGTGGGATGGAGTTTGGCTACTCCATTCCCACTTGACCGATTTGGAGGAGAGGAGGAGCAAGAGGAGAATTCAAAAGAGAAACTTGTGGATTAAGGTAAGAAATCTACCTTAAGGTTTATTTTAATTGCTTTAGGAATTGGGATGGGTTAAATTTAAATAATGAACCCAAACAATGTGAATTAATGTAGTTGATTGAATTTGAGGGCGATTGTGAACTTGTGTGGATTTAAGGCCTAAGTGCCATTGTATTTAAAGTTTGAGCTATTGTGGTATATTGTGTTTTATGGAATTTTGATGAGCTTGGATTGATATTGTGTGCTGGTAGGACCCCTTGTGGGTGTGGCTAGATTAGGAATGTAAATTGATGTGAATTGATGGTTTGGAGAATGTTAGAATTATGGGGAGGTTATGGCGAAATCTTATTAGTAAAAACGAGTGTTGTAAGATGACTTATGAGATGGGAGAACCTAGGTGTTTGTAGTGTTGAGAGGAGAGGATTGATAGCCTTGAAATGGTATTTAGAGAACTAGGGGGAAGAGTGTAAAATCTGTAGCAACATGGCTGAGAGAACCTTAGAAATTCTAGGAATGAGTTAGTGTGCAAGACTTTGAAACAAGAGGTGTACTTGGGTTTTAGAATGGTATAGTGTAGGAATGAATTGGAATGATCATGGGTGCATTTGGTGAGGTTGGTAGGATGTATAAACTAGCAAGAGGAAGTTAGAAATGCATAAGAGTGCAAAATGCAAAAATGTGAGAATGTGAATTTAATGAATTTGAGCAAGAATTGGGTAGTGGATTTAACCAATGATTTGGAGTGGTTTAAGGAGTGTTTTGAGGTGTTTATATTGTAGTAGAAAACTTGTGGAAAGATTAGGGAAAGTTTGAGGGTGGTTTAAGGGTTGATTTGGGGTTGAAAAATGAAAAATGACCTTAATAGCAGTTTATAGCAGGGTCCGGGACTTAGGATATGTACCAAGTCCCGGACCGCATCAGAAAAACATGCCGAGAACAAATGCAGGAATTGGTCGGGACTTAAGTCCAGGACCAAGTCCCGGACCAGGGTAGCAGCATTGGTCCGGGACCTAGGGTCCGGACCAGGTCCCGGACCACCCCAGAATTCAACAGGAAGTGTTTTTAAGGCTTTAAAACATGGGGGATTGATTGGTATTGGTTTTGATGTGTTTAGGAGTTGTTTGGTGACCTTTAAAGGTCCTAAGAAGTGTAAACAAGTTTGAGAAGTGATTGAGTAAGTTGAGGAACTAAGTACATTAAGTTAAACCGAAATAACGGGATAACGGGGTAAGTGCGGGAGTAGCAATTATGTACCCACCGTAACACCTTAATATTAATTGAACCATTTGACATGTAATTAGTGGTTCAAGATAAGAGTCGAGGAACATGTGTGAGCCGAGGAACGTGAGAACACCCGGTGAAGTTAACCCCGATGAAAGGTATGATTTCCTCATGCTCTGTATCCTAACTTGGTTTACCTCGATTTGTGTGCTTGTTTGATTGTGTGATCACCTAACAAGATAAATGCACGAATCGGATTGTGTGCACTTATTAGTGCTTGTATGGCATTGTCGTTTGTTAGATTGACACTAGTGCAAAAATGTTTTTACCACGGTTATTTTGCCTATATACCACGGTTAGGAACCGTGGTTTATGCTCGCGTCGTATATGACAAATAGCTATAAATGACGGTTCATAACCGTCATTTAAAGTAAGTGAAAAAACCACGGTTGGTCAAAACCGTCGTTTAAGACCCCTTCTCCCGCGATATTTCATTGACTTTATACCACGGTTGGGAGTCAGAACCGTGGTATAAAGTGTGTTATATATGACGGTTCCGCATAGAACCGTGGTATAAAGTGTGTTATAAATGACGGTTATTCTTAAAACCGTGGTATATAGTGTATAAAATCAATAATAAACCACGGTTATACATAAAACCGTGGTTATAGTCTGTGAATTTTTTTCCAGTTCGTCGGCGATTTAGCGGCGCCACCTTCAATTGTAATTTCTCAACAGAGAGCGCAGACAGAAGAGAATGAAGAGGCCAGAACATGTATGTTCCTTGTTTGTGAATTAGGGTTGCTAAATAATGAGTGAAGTCGCATTAAGTTCCTTGTTCGTCGGTAGGTTGCAAAATTACCGTGAAAGAGAATGAGAGAGGGCGGGAGCTGTTCGCCGGTTAGGGTTGCAAAAAATTACAGTGAAGAAGAGGCGCAGAGCATGTGTTCCTTGTTCGCTAGTGTGGGTTGCAAAAATACCATGAAAACAAGAGGCGCAGAGCATGTCCTTGTTCGCCGGTTAGGTTTGCAAAAATTACAGTGAAGAGGCGCAGCATGTGTTCCTTGTTTTCCAGTATGGCGAAGAGCGCCGGTGGGTTGCAAAAATTACCGCGAGTTGAAGAAGAAGAAGAACAAGAAGAAGAGTTGCGGAGCATATCTTGTGTTCCTTGTTCAAGTGTGAAATTGGTTTGTAAAACAGTGAAGAGAATATATATAATAAGAGAAAGAGAAAGAGCCGCGTTAATTTTCGCCGAAAATTTGAATTCCCGCTTAGACTATATACCACGGATTCTACCAAGAAACCGTCATTTAAAGTTGTTTGACCACGACTAAAAACGACGGTTTTGACAAAACCGTGGTTTAAAATACAACGCGTCAAGCTATATACCACGGTTCCACACAGAACCGTGGTATATAATACAACACGTCAAGCTATATATGACGGTTCCACGAAGAACCGTGGTATAAAATGCAACACCTCAAGCTATATATGACGGTTCCAGCTAGAACGTGGTATAAAATCTCCCGCTGAGAATTTTTGTGACGGTTATTCTAATAACCGTGGTTTAAAACTTTTAAATGACGGTTATGTGATTAACCGTGGTTAAAGTGCGTCATTTAAAATCTTTTTTCTACTAGTGTGAATTTAAACTAAGTTTGTATAATTCATGAAATGGATGAATGATGAATGAGTTGACTGCATGTGATTGTGTATTATAGTGTGACTCATAGTTGAGTCTTGATTGATTCGTGACTCGAAGAACGAGTCGCGTGGTGGATGATGAAAACGAGGTAACACACGAAAACCATCGATTAACGGACAACGATAAATCAAACCTATAAACTTACTCGAAATGAGAACAAGCGGCACATAAGGCTAGAGAACGTCCTTAATAACAATAGACGACCTCCTATGCAAGGAAGAGACTCAATGTTAGAAAATGAACATAATTCCTAAGTAATGGAAGTGTAGGGGCGACCCGTAAATCGGCAGATACAACGAGATAGGAAAATCTCCTAAGTTGTATGATAGCATCGAGGGAGATGCGGCTGACTGATGAAATATATACATGTACTTGTATATGAGTATCCATTATTACTAACCCGAGAGTTGGGTTAGGGGGATTGTGAGTCACGCGTGCAAGGAAGAGGAAGCAACAGAGCGTATGTTTCTGAATCCGTGGTCAAACTCCCTTGTTACCGGGCCGTGTGCCACATAGTGGTGCCCTGCGGGGCCGTGTGCCACATAGTGGTGCCGACTGGAGTAAGACCGGCATAGCTTACCCGTTTAAAGAGGTAAGCTGGGTATTATGGGATAGGAAGAGGGAACATGAGAGAATGTTTCTAATCCTGTATTGAGATTATAAAAGCCCGGTGGTGAGACCTATATATGTCTCTGCCCGGAGGCCTTTGAGGCTTAACTTAAAATTATTCAAGAGTAGAATAATTACGAAACTAGATCGGGACCGAGGGTTTTCTAATGATCTAGGAGTCAAGTAAACTACCCGGTAGGGGCGGAAGGTTGGTAAATGATGAGAATGAAACTCACTTGAGATATGGTCACTCAAGGTGTAAGAAGAAGGTAAATGAATTTATCGAGCTGGACGTGATATCTGTGTGGATTGTATTCCTGGATTGAATGTTGAACTTGAATGTGAATGTACATATATATTGTATGTTGTATGCATGCTGTTGTGATAAAATGAACCGCATGCTCTCGACCAATTAGTCGGCGTACCCTCGCTAGTACGCGGGTATGCGGAAGTCATATTCAGCGTAAGCTGACCCCCTAGGGGAACGTTTTAGTGTGCAGGTACCCAAAGTGAATATGAACACTGTAAGAGACTGACAGCTAAGCCAGACACCGTTCGAGAGTATGACGGGGTTGTTATTGATATGGGTAGTTGTTAAAGCAATTGTATTTGTATATTGTGGGATGTAAGACCAAAAAGGGTCATGGATACACTCGGGAAATTGTAGATACTCGGTATAGTTTGAATGGAGATGGTATTGTATAAATTGGATTTGAAGGTTGTATTTGATTTATGAATTGGTTAAGTATCGGAAGTAGCGTTTGCATTAGGGTACTCGGGAAAAGACCCATCAGACCGATATTGTATTTGTTGTAGTATTTGTGTTTGGATTGGCCTTGTTAGTCACGTAGGTGACTAGCGGCATTGTATCACCCCCGGTTGTAGTTATTGTTCCGCTGCATTATGGTTGATAATTGAGACGGGTTAGGAGATAATGGTGTGATTACCGGTAGGGGTGTTACACAAATAGACCCGTAAAAATTATGGTTGACTATATAACTACAATTAAGTATTAATGGAAGCTTAATAACCATTAAAAATAAAGAAACGAGAAAATCCAAAAAAATGGGCCCGGTGAGTGAATAGTGCCGAACCGGGTAAAGTAACAAGCGTTTTCTGTAAAAGACGAAAAACGCTCCAGCTTACTAATATGTGGGGGCGGTTTTTTTGAAGCCTCTCACACACTCACACATAAATAAAGAAGAAAGAAAGAAAGAAAGAAAAGAAAAGGAAAAGAAAAGTGGAAAAGGAGAAAAGTAAAAAGGCGAGAGAGACCCTCTCTCCTCTCATTTCTCTCTTTCCTTTCTTCTTCCCCTCCTCACCGTCACCTTCCTCCTCTCTTTTGCTGGAGCAGATTTTGAGCTCCTCCCATGGCTACTATCTCTTTCTCTCCATGCTCTAGCTACATACAAGCTCAAATCACAAAAATAATCACATATTCTTCTTCCTCTCATCAAGCTCCACACTTCTCTCTTTTCAAAATTCGAAAAGGATGAGTTTCATTTTCGTGGGGGTTGGCCATTTGAAGAGAAAGCACACCATTTTGAAGCTTGAAGCTTCCTCTTTCATCCAAGGTAAAAATATCCAAAGAAAATACATTTTTCTTCACCCTCTTGTGTCGGCCGATTTTGGCATATTTTAATGCCTTGCTTCTCCTTGTTTTGAGCTATTCTGCAAGTCTCCAATGGTGGGTTGGAGCTCTTCCTTTGATTCATGGCAAACCAATTCTAGGGTTCCAAAGGTAATGCCCCATTTTATGCTTTAAGCCCTTCTTTTGAGTTCATGAATGACTTTTACAACTAGGAGAACTAATTAGTACTCCTTACACCCATTGGTATATTGGTCTAGAGAATTAGGCAAGAGATTGCCTTGAGCGATTTTGGGGTGAAGAGAAGAGGAGAAGAGTATTTAAAAAGGAAACTTGAGAGAATCCAAGGTAAGAAACCAACCCTAAAGTATATTCTATATGTATTAGAATTTGGGATGGGTTAATAAAATGAATGAACCCCACATGAGTGTGGTAATAATGTGCTTGTATAGAGATAATGCAAGTAAGATAACATTTGTGAAATTAATGTTGATTTAAGAGCCTAAGAGCTATGCACTTTATGATTTTTGTATTGTGTTGCATTTGGAGGATTTGATTAATGAGTGATGGTTTTATATGTGTGCTGATAGAACCCATGTGGGTTTGGCTAGTTCTAGGTTGAAATAAGTGATGATATGAGCTTTGGGTAATGTTAGAAAAGTAGCCAAGTTATGCAAAATTTGTGTAGGAATTTAAGTAGTTTGAGTAGTGTTGTGAGTAAGGAATGACCTAGAGAAACTAGGTGTTGATGGAGATTGATTGGGTTAGAAAATCACCATGGGAATACTTATTTAAGGAGGAAGATTGATGCAAAAATCTGTAGCAATGGAGATGGTTTAAGTGCCTTAGGAGTTTTGGGAGAAGAATGAGTATTTAAGGCTTTAAGTGTGAGGTATGAACCTTGGCATGTGGAGTGCATTGTCTTGGAATATTTGGAATGGTCAAATAGAGTGAGAACAATAATGCAAATGCCAAGGGGGAAAAATCATTAGCACAAGTGTGAAAAATGTAACAGTGAGAATGGAAGATTTGTGAATTTGAGCAGAAATTTGAGTAAGGAATAAACCTATGTTTTGAAGAGGTTTAGAGCATGTTTGAGATGATAAAACATGTAGGAAACATGTGGAATGATTAGGGAACGATTAGAGGTGATTTAGGGGTTGAAAACTAGTGAAAAACTGTAAATTTTGACAGTTCCAGGGGTGGTCCGGGTTTGCAAATCGGTACACAAACCCGGACCACATCAAAAATGCACCCGAGAGTGAATTCAGAGATTGGTTCGGGTTTATATCCCAGGACAAACCCGGACCACATGTAAAATGCACCAGAAAGTTAAAACCGTGTTTGGTCCGGGTTTGTAACCCCGGACACAAACCCGGACCAGTGTAAAAAGTCACCAGAATGTGTTTTTAAGTGTCCTAATGATGGGGAAGTGAATGGTAATGGTTTTAGATGATGTTTAGGACTTGTTTGGTGACCTAAAAAGGTCTTAGGAAGTGTAAACAAGTTTGAGAAGTGAATGAAAAAGATGTGAGTTTAAGAACACATGAGCTAAACTAAGGAATAACGGGATAACGGGGTTAAGTACGGGAGTATTAGTTTTACATACCGTAATGCCTTAATGTTAATGGAAACATATGTATGTTATCAGTGGAACGAGTGTGAACCAAGGAACGAGACGTCACACGGTAAAGCTAACCCGGTGAAAGATATGATTTTCTCATGCCCCGTATGCTAACCGAGTTACTCTGATTTGTGTGTTTGCGTGCCGGCTTAATCAAGACTAAAGCATGAAAATAATCCCTTGTTTGATTATGTATGCCTTGTTGTATGTTGTATGAGCTAACATACTTGTATGCCGGTGTGGTCTAACGTAGTGTATAGACCGACTCATAGTGAGTGGCTATTGACTAGAAACTCGTAGATCGAGAAGTTTCATAAGTATTGGGAACGTGCAAACACACAAAAGTTATCGATTAAAGTATAACGACAAAGCAACGAATGAACCCTCTAGAATGTGAGGAGATGTATGGGATGAGTAAACACCCGATAACGGTTAGAAAACCATATTGAAACAATCCACTTAATATATAAGAGTGGAGAGATAAATGACCTCCATTGTAAGGATTGAAGTAAGCCAATGTTAAGAACTTACAAGAAGGGTAAAAGAGACCTAAGGGATCAGTAACTCCCTTGAGACATGGTCAACCTCCTATATGAGGATTTTGCCCGGCGTAAGGAAATAACCAAAAATAGAAGTATATGAAATGTAAGGGTAACCCTTGAACCAAATATTACCCGAACTTAAGTAATGTTCCCAAATCATTAGGAACATCGAGATAGATGCTCCTAGATCAATAAATATAATTATATTATAACTCCGAGAGAGAAGTGTATGGGAATGTGAGAAGTCCGAGAGTAGTCGGACCTATGTGGAAGTAGTAGGAACTAAGAGAGAGTTCCAGGAGCTAGTCGAACTAAGCTCGAGAGCCATGTGTTTTGGCTTAATTATGTATTAAGAGAAACAAGCGAGAGGAGCGTAGGAGACCTGTAGTGTCTCGAGAACAACGTGAGCTTGAGTGTAAGTAACCTAAGAGTGTGGGTGAGATAAAGGTAAGTAACCCAAGAGTGTGGGTGAGATAAGTATGAGTATCCCGAGGGAATGGGTGAGAATAAGAATAAGTAACCCGAGTGAAGTGGGTGAGTTATTGAATAAGTAACCAAGGCATAGTGAGGTAGAAATCCTCAAGGCCTAAGAGCAAATTAACACAACTAACAACCTTGTTATGTTAGTTAAGGATTGTATTCCATGGGTGAATGTGAATCCTTGTGTAGTGTACATATGTAATGTATTGCTATGTTGCATGTTGATTGAATTAAAACGAACTCCATGTATATCCGACCCAAAGTAGTCGGCGTACCGCGGTTAGCACACGACATATGCGAATTTCATATGCTGCTTTAAGCTGAGCCCCTAGGGGCATCGTTTTTATCTGCAGGTACACCGAAGACAGTCCGTTCGAGAGTTGGACGGGGTTGGTGGTTAGTATGGGTAGTTAGAATTTAATTTACTCATGTATTTGAAAAAGGTGTAAGACCGAATATGTTGTCGGCATCCATATATTGTAGTCTCGGTATAGTAAAGTAATGAATTGAGCATTGTGTTTGTATCGTGTACACGGTTGTTCCAGTCCATCAGACCATTACTAAATCGAGTTAGGCCTGGTTAGCCACGAGGGTGGCTAACGGCGTTGTATCACCCTTTGTTGTATTTAGAGTCCGCTTACGAGTTTAATGGTAAATTGTGACAGTTTAAGAGATAATGACATGTTTAGCAGTTGGGGTGTTACAAAAATGGTATCAGAGCGAAGTATCACTCTGATGACTGGAAATACCAAGTTATGAATTAGAGACTTAGGGCTAAGGGTTGAGTGGTAGCGTGAGAGATGCGCTAGTTAGGAACTTCCAGTATGATCTGAATACCTATAATACCAAACCCGCCCTCCACAACCCCCGTATTAAAAGCTCGGGAAAGAACGCCAGAAAGACGGGGAACCCGATCTGGCAGTTAGTTTTAATACTTTAATATGAACCAGAACCTGTCATGCGGTAGATCCCGAGAACCGGAAATCCTGGAGACTAATCCCGCTGGAATGACAATAACCGCACTTAATGGCGGAAGATCGAGACATCCTACTCAAAGGAGACCGGAATTTGCGGCAGCATGGGGCGACATGCCTAGCAATCGTGAGAACCCAGCTGGCCAAGTAGCTGCAGGAAGGCAAGCACCAACTGTGCATCGAGGCGGAAATGATGAAGTAATGAAAAACCGGGACACATGTCTATGGACCACCATAGTTAAATAATACCACCAACGGTATACCAATTGACTAAGAGCCTAGTCAAGAGTAGTAGTACACCCACCCTACCACACCCAAAAAGGTTACAATACCTACTATACATAGCTTTGGCAGCTATGAGCATAACTACGGGATATACCCGAATAGGACTACTACTGAAGTAGTGCCTAAATGAGTTAAACCTCGGTAACCATAGTAAAGACGTGGGAGCTAGCAATGAGGTAGAACACCGAACTAAGTAATTAAGGAACTCCGAGAGTGAGAAGCACCTAAATGGATGACAGCCGTGTCAAGATGGATGAGAAGCAGCTCTAAGGAGTAGTTATCCAACTAAAGGATCAAGGAAGAGCCGACAAGGCTACAGAATACAATGTGAACCATACTGTGATCAGTATGAGTTAACCCAAAAACCGCCTGTACCGCGCACTTGCCACAGCAAGTACAGTAAAAAACAGGACTATTAAGAGGAGCTTGACAAGCGACCAGTACTTAGCAAGTATCAAAATGGCGAGAGAAGCAAATATGGCAAGACAGCCCTAAGAATTGTGGAACGAAACCTTGAGAAGTCGAATGGCCTGGCCATTGTACTAAGAGCACACAGTCGGTGAGAAGCTAAATCTGGTAAGAAGCAACCGGCATTGAAATGCCGTGAAGATTTTTATTTTCAAACTCAAATTTTTCTTTCAAAACACAGACTATTCCAAAAACCCCCAAATTTTATAAACCAAACCAGAGAACCATGGTAAGTTATCATAGGACGATACAAGAGGAGTTGGCAACAGAATACTTCACCCAGGCGTGTGACCGACACTACAAGTGTACACAAACGAGACATGGAACGACCGCACTCCGAAGGAGCTTGCGGGCCTGGCAGACCAATTATGAGTTAGTCGGGTAAGTGGTAACGTATCAATAAGATACTCCATGTATGTATACAAGTGGAGTACGGAAACACGGGAAGTAGCCCACTCCATACTACGGACGAAAGAGCCAATTCAAACCAAGACGATTGGACACCTCGAATGATCGAAGAACACAAAGAAGCTTACCAAGCTAAAGGAGTCAAGAATCCAGTAAGATGATGGATCTGAGAGTATAGCGTTAAAGAAGCACGAAAAAGCGAGTAGAGTATTAAGTACAGACATTGGATATGTCTCAAGAATGCTTAAGGAAGCACATGATAACAGGATAGAATTCCCACAGCATGCCTCACTGAGGAGATTAACGACCTGACCAAGAAGGTAAGGAAGGAAGGAAGGTACCAATGGTCTACCCAAGAATGGGAGACGTTACAACCCAAAAAGGGATAATTCAAGTATGCAACCACAAGGCGGAGTAAAGAAACTGAACATACCCAAGAGTTCAAGCCAGATGTACTGGCGCAACTCAGTAACACCCAGGAGCAATCCGTGAAGGGTGCCGGAGTCAACAGTAGTTGAACGAAACATCGTGTTGAGAACACAAGTGTTTAAGCGAACACTCGGGTAGAACCCGAAGGGATCCCACATACCACGGGATACCCTAAATTCCAGAGGGCATGAATTAATATCAAGATACTTAAAGGGCCTTCCAGATACGGAAGCGTGATGAGACAGTTATGTCAAAGAACCCAGTAATACCTTCAAACCAGTTAATGGTATACGGAGAAGAAGAAACTTGCAAAAATAGTCTGTAAAGAGTATGACTTGAAGCAATGTGGCTTGTAAGCCGGTAAACCAACTACCACTCGTAGATTTAAACGTTACAAAATCTATGCATAAAGGCATAAGAGGAATTGTGGAGAACGAACCACTATCTTAGAGTGGGGATACCACTTGTTATTATGGGGCCTAGGAAGCGGCAATTGCGTGAATCCCCCAGAGAAAGGCTACCACCTGAGTATGTAATGTGAAACCGCTAGAGCGGTGTAGTGAAACTTGAGCATGTGTTTATTGCCAAGGAGTATTTGAACGGAAATAGTATGTAGAAAGGCTTTGATTGCAGTGAAAGGAAACCGAGAGGGTAATCGGACGAGTAGTAAACACTGTATGTGAGCATTATGAATGGCAGAGTAAACAATGCATTGTAAGTGTAGAGAGTAGAGAGTTTAGAGTAGTATATTCTATTGAGTCAAGTGAATGGCAGGCCATAATATGAATGGCGGGAGTACATGAGCGGAAGCTAAAGTAGTAGCCGATGCCATATAGCGAATGTAGTTCAATGAGTAAGAGCATGGTACGCAGCGAGCGACCATTGTAAGAGTAGAATCAGATAATGAAATGAAGCTGATGAGAAAAAGATGGTAAAGGAAAGATGTTCATTCCTATTGCGATCTCATAAGAGATTTACTTCCAAGGGTTTACGCCTCTACACTTGTAGGACTCGGTGTTTTGGTATTGCACTTGTGCATTAATGATCTTGTGGGATAGCTAGGAACTTGAGAAATGTCAACGAAGCCTATTGAGTGAGAATCTAGAGAATAACCGTGCGGCCATTGGCCAAAGATGCATGAAGAACGTGGGCAGTAACCCACAGGTCCCAGGACCGATGCATGGTAAATGCCGATAGTGCGAATGAAAGAATTCTGGTACAGAAACAAGTAAAAAAACAAAAAAAATTAATCGAGGAAGCACTACATACTAAGTAGTAGCTTGACCTCAACCGACAATAAGTCAGGAAAAGTAAGTGAATAATCACAAAGGTATACAGTGCTATACGAAATATATTTCCAGAGAACTGGAGAGAAAATCTATAACTCATCAAATTCGCACACGGTAAGAGATACCAAGCGACGATTGAGAAACCTTTATTCCCAAGACAAAAAGGGAGCGGATAACACATTGAGAATACCAAGAAGGGCAAATTAAGCTCTAGTTATCAAGTCACGCAGCAGAAGAAGCCAGAAGGCTAGTGTGCCGTAATTTAAGGTTACAGTATACCTAGCAAATGAGAGTAATTGGCTAATCATAAAACTCTTGAAGCTTTAGAGGCTAGAACGGAACTCGGTTATGAGTTAATTAACCGCATCGAAGTTAAAACACTTCATGATACTCAAATAGTGAACCAATGTTCAGTGATAACATATGGTCGATACACGGGCTTAACCCTTTTAAGGGGGGTAGGGCGAGAAAACCGCTTAGAGTATGTTTTACGTATAGGTGCGTAAACTACTATGTGGCATAGCACAAAAGAAATTATTTTGATGATTGGAATTCGTACTTAAAAACATAGGGTATCCATTCATTGGTAATTTGGTTATTGTGCATGAGAGATGCGAGTAACGTGTATATAATAGTTACAAAAGGGGAGTAGAGAAACTCCTAGGGAGTGAGAATCCCTAAGTATATGTCTATTAAGATTAGACATGAGATATTATGAGTATGAATCGGTATGAAACCGATGTATAACTTAGTAGGAAGTGAGTTTCCTAGTGATTTAATTGAGATGATGATGGAGTGAGTTCCATCTTTGGAGTTGTATGTGTATGTTTTAAATTGAGTAATAATTTGATAAATGAGGCCATAAGTATGGAATACCTAGGCAAAGTAAGTGAGACAAATAGAGAATAATGGATGACTTAAGTTCCATGATAAAGATAGATCAAAACGGAATGTTTATAAGTATGACTAGAAGAAAGAGTAAAAGATAGAAAATGAAAATGTTTGACTATCTGGTTGTTTGAAACTGATGTGGGAGGTGGAACTTGATCTGCTAGCGATCAAGGGAAAACCGAACACAAATTGGGGTGGAAGGGTGAATTTCAACACTGATGTGATCACATCAGGGTTGGATGATTATTGAAGCTCCCTATAAGTGGTCACAAGTAATCACTCTAAGAAAAAGATGCAACTACCATAAACCAGATTTGGAGTTGTGTGATGTTTTAAAAAAAAATTTCAAACAGAATTTGAAAAAGATCTCTCCTTCGAGTATGAAGAAGAAAAAATGGTTTTGAAACCATTGCACCGTACGTGCGGCGGTCCTAAGTGATCGGTTGGGGGGGGTGACAGTGTGTGATGTTTTCCAAAGGCAGTGGGATGAGGAGAGTACCCTGAGAATGTCCTACGTTGAGTGAGTCAACCAGAGTGACTAAGGATTGTATATGTGTAACGTTTTGACCAGAAACCAAAGGGACCATGGGCCAGAGAGAGTAAGTGCCCCATTGTGTCATGAAACGGCCGTGGACCAGAGAGCGTAAGTGCCTCCACGTGACCAGTACTTGAGGGATCAGTAGTGTATCACTCGATATGGATTCGAGGACTGTAGTGCCTTCTTGTCTTCGGACCGATTCCATGGAGGAGAGAGTACAAAGAGTATTTTTATTGCTATACATGCTTTGATATGTGTGTGGTATGTGTAGTGAGAAATGAGACTGACTAGTGGAGTCTATAAGGTTATACGTGTATTATAACCTTGGCATAGAATGCCATGAGTAAGAGATTAGATTCACCAACTTTGAGGACAAAGTTCTTAAGGGGGGTAGATTTTAATACCCCGGATCTAAAAAATGGTGATTAAATTACTCTAATATGATTATTAAGGCCTAATGGTGCCTAAAGAGTATTGGTAAAGAGAAATAAAACCCAAAAGAAAGAGGAAAACCGCGTAACAACGGTAAAACGTGCATTAAAAGTGTATAAGAGATATATCTCGTTAGGGTCCGAGATGGATTCCTAAGGCTTAATTGGGCCTAATTAGTATCGGGAATGATTCCCGAAGAAAACGGATCTCTGAATAATGGATTAAAATGCTAACGGAGTTTTAAAGCACGTTTTTTCGAGAAAACCCGAAAACATGACTTTGAGTGGTCAAATAGACCCGTAAAAATTATGGTTGACTATATAATATAAATATAAGTAATTAATGGAATCTTAAATAACATTAAAATAAGAGAACGCGAAAATCCAAAAAAACGGGCCCAGTGAGTGAATGTGCCGACCGGGTACAAAGTAACAAGCGTGTTTCTATAAAAGACGAAAAATGCTCCGCTTACTAATATGTGGGGGCTGGTTTTTTGAAGCCTCTCACACACTCACACACAAATAAAGAAAGAAGAAAAGAACAGGAAAAGAAAAGTGGAAAAGAAGAAAAGTAAAAAGGTGAGAAGACCCCTCTCTCTCTTCTCTTTCTCTCTTCCTTCTTCTTCCCCTCCTCACCGTCACCTTCCTCCTCTCTTCTGCTGGAGCATATTTTGAGCTCCTCCCATGGCTTCTCTCTCTTTCCTCATGCATGCTACATAAAGCACTCAAATCACAAAAATAATCACATATTCTTTCCTTCCTCTCATCAAGCTCCACACTTCTCTCTTTTCAAAATTCGAAAAGGATGAGTTTCATTTCGTGGGTGTTGGCCATTTGAAGAGAAAACACACCATTTTGAAGCTTGAAGCTTCCTCTTTCATCCAAGGTAAAAATATCCAAAGAAAAATACATTTTTCTTCACCTCTTGTGTTGGCCGATTTTGGCATATTTTAATGCCTTGCTTCTCCTTGTTTTGAGATATTCTCCAAGTCTCCAATGTGGGTTGGAGCTCTTCCTTTGATTCATGGCAAACCAATTCTAGGGTTTCAAAGGTAATGCCCCATTTATGCTTTAAGCCCTTCTTTTGAGTTCATGAATGATTTTTACAACTAGGAGAACTAATTAGTACTCCTTACACCCATTGGTATATTGGTCTAGAGAATTGGGCAAGAGATTTCCTTGACCGATTTTGGGTGAAGAGAAGAGGAGAGAGAGGAGAAGAGTATTTAAAAAGGAAACTTGAGAGAATCCAAGGTAAGAAACCAACCCTAAAGTATATTCTATATGTATTAGAATTTGGGATGGGTTAATAAAATGAATGAACCCCACATGAGTGTGGTAATAATGTGCTTGTATAGAGATAATGCAAGTGAGATAGCATTTGTGAATTAATGTTGATTTAAGAGCCTAAGAGCTATGCACTTTATGATTTATGTATTGTGTTGCATTTGAAGGATTTGATGAGTAATGATGGTTTTTATGTGTGCTGGTAGAACCCATGTGGGGTTGGCTAGTTCTAGGTTAAAAATAAGTGATGTTATGAGCTTTGGGTAATGTTAGAAAAGTAGCCAAGTTATGGCAAAATTGTGTAGGAATTTAAGTAGTTTGAGTAGTGTTGTGAGTAAGGAATGACCTAGAGAAACTAGGTGTTGATGGAGATTGATTTGGGTTAGAAAAATCACCATGGAATACTTATTTAAGAAGGAAGATTGATGCAAATTCTGTAGCAATGGAGATGTTTTAAGTGCCTTAGGAGTTTTGGAGAAGAATGAGTATTTAAGGCTTTAAGAGTGAGGTATGAACCTTGGCATGTGGAGTGCATTGTCTTGGAATATTTGGAATGGTCAAATAGAGTGAGAACAATAATGCAAATGCCAAGGGGGAAAAATCTGTAGCACAAGTGTGAAAAATGTAAACAGTGAGAATGGAAGAGTTGTGAATTTGAGCAGAATTTGAGTAAGGGATAAACCTATGTTTTGAAGAGGTTTAGAGCATGTTTTGAGATGATTAACATGTAGGAAACAGGTGGAATGATTAGGGAACGATTAGAGGTAATTTAGGGGTTGAAAACTGGTGAAAAACTATAAATTTTGACAGTTCCAGGGGTGGTCCGGGTTTGCAAATCGGTACACAAACCCGGACCACATCAAAAATGCACCCGAGAGTGAATTCAGAGATTGGTCCGGGTTTTATATCCCAAGACACAACCCGGACCACTTGTAAAATGTACCAGAAAGTTAAAACCGTGTCTGGTCCAGTTTGTAACCCCGGACACAAACCCGGACCCAGTGTAAAAAGTCACCAGAATGTGTTTTTAAGTGTCTTAATGATAGGGAAGTGAATGGAAATGGTTTTAGATGATGTTTTAGGACTTGTTTGGTGACCTAAAAAGGTCTTAGGAAGTGTAAACAAGTTTGAGAAGTGAATGAGAAAGATGTGAGTGTTAAGAACACATGAGCTAAACTAAGGAATAATGGGGATAACGGGGTTAAGTACGGGAGTATTAGTTTTACATACCATAATGCCTTAATGTTAATGGAAACATATGTATGTTATCAGTGGAACAAATGTGAACCAAGGAACGAGAGGTCACACGGTAAAGCTAACCCCGGTGAAAGGTATGATTTTCTCATGCCCCGTATGCTAACCGAGTTACTCTGACTTGTGTGTTTGCGTGCCGGCTTAATCAAGACTAAAGCATGAAAATAATCCTTGTTTGATTATGTATGCCTGTTGTATGTTGTATGGCTAACATACTTGTATGCCGTGTGGTCTAACGTAGTGTATAGACCGACTCATAGTGAGTGGCTATTGACTAGAAACTCGTGGATCGAGAAGTTTCATAAGTAATGGGAACGTGCAAACACACAAAAGTTATCGATTAAGTATAACGACAAGGCAACAAATGACCCTCTAGAATGTGAGGAGATGTACGGGATGAGTAAACACCCGATAACGGTTAGAAAACCATATTGAAACAATCCACTTAATATATAAGAGTGGAGAGATAAATGAACCTCCATTGTGAGGATTGAAGTAAGCCAATGTTAAGAACTTACAAGAAGGGTAAAAGAGACCTAAGGGATTAGTAACTCCTTGAGACATGGTCGACCTCCTATATGAGGATTTTGCCGGCATAAGAAAATAACCAAAAATAGAAGTATATGAAATGTAAGGGTAACCCTTGAACCAAATATTACCCGAACTTAGTAATGTCCCAAATCATTAGGAACATCGAGATAGATGCTCCTAGATCAATAAATATAATTATTATTATAACTCCGAGAGAGGAGTGTATGGGAATGTGAGAAGTCCGAGAGTAGTCGGACCTATGTGAAAGTAGTAGGAACTAAGAGAGAGTTCCGGGAGCTAGTCGAACTAAGCTCGAGAGCCATGTGTTTTGGCTTAATTATGTATTAAGAGAAACAAGCGAGAATAACGTAGGAGACCTGTAGTGTCTCGAGAACTACGTGAGTTTGAGTGTAGTAAACCTTAGAGTGTGGGTGAGATAAAGGTAAGTAACCCAAGAGTGTGGGTGAGATAAGTATGAGTATCCCGAGGGAATGGGTGAGAATAAGAATAAGTAACCCGAGTGAATGGATGAGTTATTGAATAAGTAACCAAGGCATAGTGAGGTAGAAAACCTAAAGGCCTAAGAGCAAATTAACGCAACTAACAACTTGTTATGTTAGTTAAGGATTGTATTCCATGGGTGAATGTGAATCCTTGTGTAGTGTACATATGTAATGTATTGCTATGTTGCATGTTGATTGAATTAAAACGAATTCCATGTATATCCGACCCAAAGTAGTCGGCGTACCGCGGTTAGCACGCGGTATATACGAATTCATATGCAGCTTTAAGCTGAGCCCTAGGGGCATCGTTTTTATCTGCAGGTACACCGAAGACGGTCCCGTTCGAGAGTAGGACGGCGGGTCGGTGGTTAGTATGGGTAGTTAGAATTTAATTTACTCATGTATTTGAATAAGGTGTAAGACCGAAATGTTGTCGGCATCTGTATATTGTAGTCTCGGTATAGTAAAGTAATGAATTGAGCAATGTGTTTGTATCGTGTACACGGTTGTTCCAGTCATCATCAAACCGTTACTGTAATCGAGTTAGGCCTGGTTAGCCACGAGGGTGGCTAACGGCGTTGTTCACCCTTTGTTGTATTTAGAGTCCGCTGCGAGTTTAATGGTAAATTGTGACAGTTAAGAGGTAATGACGTGTTTAGCAGTTGGGGTGTTTACACTTATGATGAGCCCAAGGTAGGATCTAGGATCTAGGTCTATGACAAGCCTAATGGTAGTATCTAAGTGAAAGTGAGTAAAATGTATGATGGGTCTAAATGTAGAAGGATTAGGGTTTATGTCAAACCTGGAGATGGTAGGGTTTAAGACGGGCCTGTGGAAATTTGAAGTGGAGGTAGGGCTTAGGACGGGCCTACGGTTGTTTGAATGTGAAGGTAGGGCTTAGGACGGGCTGTGGATGTTGAATGTGAAGGTAGGGTTAGGATGGGCCTGTGGATGTTTAAATGTGGAGGTAGGGGTAGGGCTTATACGGGCCTGTGGATGTTTGAATGTGGAGGTAGTGCTTAGGACGGGCCTGTGGATGTTTGAATGTGGAGGTAGGGCTTAGGACGGGCCTGTGGATGTTTGAATGATAGGGGTTGAACCTTTGGGTTTCGGGTTTTTGGGCCTCCATCGGTGTCGTTGTTGCAATTGTTGGGACCAACAATTGCCCCTAGTATTTTTCCTTAAGGCGATCTGAGTTTTTTAGGATTTTATGGAAATCAATCGGAACGATCGATTGTCCCCAGTATTTTCTTTGATTAATTGCGCAAAAACAAGTCTTACTCTCACAAGGTCAAGGTTTATCTTGATGTGGTGCTTTCTATCCTACACTCAAAGTGTTTAATGTTTGCACTCGTGTCCTTCTTTAGACAAACATCTCAACCATTGAATTTGACATTTTTGGATTTACACGTTCAACCTGTTACTTTCACGTGATTAGATGCACAACTACTAAGTCGGAAGTCTTTTGAGCTTATAACGTGGCTATGGGGTGTGTGATGAAAGACAACAGGACGATGTAGGAATGTTTGGGATATGTGGAGCTATAAGGGTGACCAAAGCTGCAACTTACACCTTCTTTCGGACTTGCCTTCTTTGTTTTGGAGTCGTTTGGCTACTTCGTGATGACTTGGCTTGGGACCTTTTGGGTGTTCCTTGCACCTTCTCTCTTTCTTCCAATTTTGGATTTCTTCAAGGCTTTTCAGATTTGCCTCTCTTTGAATCTCTTTTCCTTCGGGGTTCTTGTGTTCCCGTTTTGAATTGAGAGTTGTTTTTGATGTTAGCTCATTTGGATCCTGTGTCACTTTGGGACCATTTACGGATCATTTCGTCATACTGGTAGCAATTTCGCTTCTTTGGACTTGTGAAGTTGCTGTTCGGAACTCGGGCTCCTTGCTCCCCTTAATCACCGGGTCGGTTATTCATCATTGGCTGGCTTATTTTGTGGAGTTTGTAGCGTTGTAAAAGATGACATGCGAAAAGCTCAGCGGGGGTGTCTAGGGTGTAATGTCAGGGTTCACAAGCTTTTGGTTGTGTGGTGCTATACCTAGGTGCTTCGTCATCCCTAATAGTTGTGTATCCGTTCTTTGTTACTTTTCATAGGTTCAAGCGTAAATTCATAAATTATCTCCTTCAGACGGAGTTATGCCATTTACCTTACCTTTGAATGTAATCTTACCGGAGTCGTGTAAAAATGACACGCTCTTTCACTCTTGGTTTTGCCACTCAAGGCACTCTCGCGAAGTGTACGCTCAGAGACTTGTTTGCATGTTTAAACAAAAGAAAAAACATTATCATTCCTTAACTCAGATTGCCCCCAATTATTGTTGTGGGTCTTTGACAAGCCTTTTGAATACCCAGGTTATTTGTGGAAGGTGGTTGTATGATGAATGAGGTGGGAGTGGTGATGGGGTGATCTTGTGGAGCAAATTTTTGGCTTTATGTATTTGGTGAAATGTTGAGAAAGTGGAGTGGTGAGACACATGGGGTGTATATGATGAAGGTGAGTATGGAGGAGTGATGAGGTTGCTCATTTTTTTTTTAAAATGAATGGAAAATGCTTTGTGTGGAAATTGTGAAAATGGAACCATGTATTATTCAATGTTAAAAATAACGTTGGAAATTACAAACTCGGGAGAGCTACCAAAAATAAAAGGGGACTAACTACTATGAAAGTCGAAAGGTGACTAATAAAAAGAAATATACTTAATTGAAAAGCAAAACAGTACTTAAAGACTATAAACTCTAATAAGACCCGGGCATGGATTCCCTGCCTACACTTCCATGTCCTTGAAATTGATGCCCTTGATTGATGAGATCTTGGATTGCGTGTCTCAAAGCCTTGCAATCATTGGTATCATGGCCTGGTAATTGGTGGTACCAACAGAACTGACTTAGATTCCTTCCTTTTTGAGGGTCCCTAGGTCGGGGAGTGAGAGGCTGTAGCATGTTTCGTTCCTGGAGCATTGTAAATGCCTGGCTTAATGGTTGGTTGATGTCTGAAAATTCTCTCCGAGGAGCTCTGTTTGGGGTGGTTCTACCGCTCCAATGATCCAACCTGGTTCTCTCTGACCGGCATTCGCCTCATGCTGCCTAGACCTTTCCCGGGTGCAACTTTGGATGCAAGCTGTTGTCTCATTGTCCACTTCTGGCTTCCCAATTGCTGTTCTGAGTTCTGCGGCAATCTCCTCGACATTCCCTTGCAATCCCTGGGCTCCAAAGGAGCCAACTTTAATGTGGTCGTGAAAAGAGCTAAGAAGCCTACCTAGCTACTAGTGCATCGTGGGCTTGACGTCTGACCTCCAGGGAAAGGGCCTTTGCCTTCATTTCTTCGATTGCGGCGATGTAGTTTGACTCCATGGCATCCCTGACAACACTATGTCTCCGCTCCATGGCAGCCATCATGGCTTCTAGTTCAGCTTGGCCATTCTCTCTTGCATTAGCGTCCCTATGAAAGTCCGCATCTTGAGAGTTGATCTTGTTTCTCAATTCTTCTAAGGCTTCTGCCATGGCTTGTAGCGTAAGCTCTATCTTTGCTATTCTATCCTCTGCTGTAACTAGCCTTCCTTTCCCTCCATGCTTGTGATGACAGTTTACCTGTTTTCAAAATGCCGTCTGTCAGAAAATAAAAAGAGGACGGACTGAAGTTCCAGGGCCATGAGAGGAGTACTCTGTGATAAAATAGATGTTCTAATTTAAGACTTGTGTTGTGGGGGCCTAATTAATTCTGATTAGGGGCAGCTAAGATGACACCTAAATCTAGAAAGTTGGGCAGAGCTCGAGCGAAAGTTTTCCTAGACCAGATGGGGCGCTTTTTTCATGGAATGCTTTAGGTTGATTTGTTTTTTCAATGGGCCTAGAAAAGAAACTAAGTTGATAATTCAAATTGGCCGAAAGAGAAATCACCTAAATCTAAACTTTTGGGCTGAGGCCCAAATGGCTCACATGTTAAACCAAACAGGGCCCTTGGGCCGTAAATAATAAAGCTGCCAATTCGGGTTAGGCTGAGTTGATGTAAGAGAAGTTCCTAACAATTTCTAGGCTTGGTAGTGGGTCGATCATACAAGCAAACAAGGCCCACACAAATGTAACATGTTCTCACTAGATGCTTAAATCAACCGGGTATGGACGATCCGGAGAGGTGCTCGGGGCGTGGGCCCAGGTTACCACAAGGAATAGGCTTGCCGCTATTCCTCTTTGGCCTTCCCCACTTTTTTCACATCACCTAAGGTGTGCGTCTACGGTCGGGTCTTTGACTGAGACCAAACAATGGCTAGGTAAGGACACTGGTCAGAAGCGCTTGGGGCTAAGGCCCCAGTATTAAGATGGTGGTTAGACGACATCCTCCCTTTCCCCCGCTTATTCACATCACCTTGAAAGTGTGATTCCCTGACAGGGGACCCTCAAACGGGTCCCGGGGTGAAATCGGTTTGTGTGGACCCTCGCTCTCACATGATGCAAAGTACAGAAAATTAAAGTGCACACCAAAGCAAACAAACAATGTAATAAAAGCCGTAAATAAGCATTTTCGAGTTAAGCTTTCTTTCTTAAATTAAACAAGTTAATATTAAGAATTTGTCCCCGGCAGAGTCACCAGTCTGTGAGCCTCGATTTTTAAACCTTACCATATGTTGATTAAGTTGATTAGGATCTAATCGGGTTTTAGGTCCACTTATAACCTAAGATTAATAACTATGTCATATACAATAATTATTAAAACCTAAGCTAGCTCACTGGAACCTATTATGAGTCACCACCTAATTTTAACCTAGATCAAATTAGCAAAGGAGAGATTTCGGGTTCGGGGGCTTGGTATACGACTTATTTAGGGTTCAATTACTTTCATTACCCCTAGAGTTGTTTTCCTCTACTTAGTTTAATTATGGCTTATTACAAGTCGTTTTTTAACCTAAGTGTGTGCTTCTGATTTTTTTGTATTTTTAACATTTTTTGACAGAAAATTAAAGTGAAATCTGAAAGTACCTAAACTAGGGTTTCAGAGGCAGAATTAGGTCAAATTTTAATTACGTCCGTAGCTACGGACCTAATGTCCGAGACACGGACCCCAATTGAATTAAATGATTACAAAACAGAACTAAAATTAAAACGCAAACTTGAAAAGTCCGGGGCCACGGACAGGGTGTCCGTGGGCCCGGACATGTATTGACAGAAACCCTAAAATTTGAAAAATTTAAAAATAAGAAATCCCGCCACCGTCTGTGGGTGTCCGTGGTCACGGACAACCCGTCCATGGTCCCGGACCATGCGTCCGAGGTCATGGACCACCCATGGACAGTGGGTTTTTGATGGTTCCCGACGGTGTTTTTAGCTCAAAATTTATGTGCTTGTAGCCTGAAAGATGTATAAGACGTTAGTACTTAAAGTCTTCAATTTGAAACCGAATTTAATGCAAAACTTAACGAACAAGTAATTGGACAGAAGCTTAAACAACAGCACTCAGAAGCTATAAAAAGTTAGTTTGCACTCAAAATTTAACAGAACCAATGAAGTCGTAGTGAATCAAAAGAAGGAGGTCCCAACCTGTTTTACCTTCTGTGTCAATGAGATTCTTCACGTCGGGAATCTTTCGGTGCTCCGTTGAAGCCGTTTCTGAATTGGATTTGAACTGAGCTTCTGACCTTTGACAATTGGTGATGTTCTTCACGTTTGGTGGTGGTTTGAAGGTGTTTTGATGATTGTGGATGTGATGGGAATTGAAAAATGTTTTTCGGTGTTGATTTTAGTGAGATTTCGGTATTGTTTTGATGTTTGAAGGTGCAAAAACGTGGAGGCTGGCTATGGAGAAGAGTTTTGACTGCTTGAGAGATTGTGATTTTATCAAAAGATCTATCCCTTTATATAGACTTCTTAAAGATAAAGAAAATCTAGTAAAAGTAAGATTTTTTGGCATTTTAATTAAGTGACTTCCCAAAGGAATTTTGCTGTGGAATTTTAGCCACGTGTCAAGGATGGAAATTATGATTTTTCTGAAGTGGAATCGAATTTTTTTAAATGTTGGAATATTTTTAAATTCAATTTCTCGTCAGATTCAATTGAAAATTGCTAGAAAATTATTGGAAATTCGAAAAATCAAATTCTAATGCCATTATGCTTAAAATGTCATCCTCTATCATGGGTTAAATTTCAAAACATTTCAAGCTGATTTGAGCATCTTTTGAAGGAGATAGAAAGCCTATAAGAGGTCTTGGGAGCCTTAAAAATTACGAAAACGCCCCTGACATGACGAAACTGCTTCCCATGTCCCGGAATGCGCCGATCAAGCCAGAATCCCTCATTACTTCTTGATTGAAGTGCCTCTCACAAAACCAAAACCTTACTGACCCAACCAGGGGGGTCAAAATTTGGGGTGGTAACAAGTTCTTACTTTGAAAACTTTGTTTGCACCACATTACAACCACAATATAGTAGAGTGCCTAGGAATACGCTTAAACATAGAGCTTTTGCACAACATAGTAAAACTAGAAACCAACTTATGGAAATGATGAAAGCATTTGATGGTCGTGTTTCATTAACTAGTGATATGTGGACATCTACTACTAATGAGACATTTATTTGTGTAACACTTCATTGGACTGATAGTTCTTGGACGCTTCAGAAGCGTATTATTGCTTTTGATATTTTTGATGATGCACATACCGGTTTTAATATTTCTGAGAAATTTATTGAAGTATTATCTGAGCGGAATTTGTTAGACAAGGTATTCTCAATTTCTTTAGATAATGCTTCGAACAATGTTAAGTGTGTAGATTATCTAAAAGCTAATCAGAGTCTCACACTCTTGCATGATGGTGATTACTTGCATCTTCGATGGTGCTCATGTTGTGTGTACAAGATGGTTTATATAACTTGACTTCCACACTAGAACCACTTAGACATGTAATGAGAAAAATTAGGAAATCGCATGTTGTTAAAAATGAGTACAAAAAAAAGTATGAGGTATCTGGTTTACGTCCTTGTCATTTTGCTCCCGACACCCCCACTAGATGGAACTCCACATATGAATTGTTAGTTAAGACTAAGAAACATCAATCCATTTTGACTAGTTTGTATAACACTATGGTTGTTCAACGTGATCAACAATTAATGAGTGTAGACTTTTGGGTAAAGGCTAATGCTGTGCAGAATGTTTTAAAATGTTTTGATAGTGCAACTAAGGTGTTTTCATTAGTTTATGAACCTAATGTGCATCTTGTCATAAATGAATGCATTAGTATTTTCCATGTCTTGCATGAGAACAAGAATGTTGATGAGGTTAGTGGTGTTATTTATGATATGATGCCTAAATGGTTTAACTATTTCATTGAATTTCCTTTGATTTATTGTATGACAACTGTTCTTGATCCTCAAATAAATTGGATGGTCTAACAAAATTGCTTGATTATTATAGTATTGTTCCAGGAGGTCACCCAATGATGGTTATGTTCAACAACATGTAGAAAAAGTTAATGCAACCTTGAAAAAGCTACATGATGAGTACACTTCAAAGTACCGTTCGGATGAGCTTTCTTCTACTAGTGGTAGTGGTTCCTCTTCTAAACCACCACGCCCCGGTAGCAAAAGAAGTAGTTTGATTTCTAGTATTTTGAAAAGACCAAAATCAGTTCAATCGGGTTTCAGTTTGTACTTATGATGATTATATTAACTTCACTTTTAGTTTTGATGATGATGATGGTGATATAGATGTTCTTAAGTGGTGGCAAGCACATGAAGGCAAGTTCCCCATCCTTGCAAAGATAGCTTGCGATGTGCTAGCAATTCCAGCATCAACCGTTGCTTCAGAGTCGGCGTTTAGTGCAGACAAAAGAGTGTTGGATGAAAAGAGATCAAGTCTTGCACCGGACTCAATCAAGGTTTGTGTTGAGAAGTATGATTGGGACTTAGCCGAGCTCAGATGCCAAGCACACGCATTGCAATACTAGGGGCAACATGATGATTGGTACGAGATGAATAGGAAAAACACTACTTAGGACTTCTATTTGTATTGTAATCTTTTAAAATGTATTAATATTACTTTCTTTCCATGTAATCTTTTTTAAGACTTGCAAATTGAAATCATGTAACCTATTAGTAGCTGTACTCTTTTTTCTTATTACGGTTTTCCCAATAGGTTTTTACCTAATAAGGTTTTAATAAGGCAGTGAATCATATAATAAAATTCGTTTTGCTCCTTAATGCAAATTCAATCAAAAAATTCTAAGTCTTTGTTTCTTACACATTTAAGATTATAAACTTGAGGAATAACCTATCTAGGAGTAAAATGGACAAAAGGACCAACATGTGCGCGTAAACGGATCTCAAATCCGACCTAAAACAAAGATTCTATTGGGTCGGTCAGCTCCAATTTCTCGATACCCGAATCTGGAACTATGTGGAACCGATATGAAACCGGTTCTGAAACTGGAACCAGAACCACTCCAAAACCGGTCAGAACCGGTAATTTGAGCGAATCCAAAACAAATACAGACTCCAAAATCGGAACCAGAACCACCCGGAACCACGTTTGACCGGTTCTAAATACGAATACACATAACCCGTAACCTACCCACAAATTTCATTTTTGCGTCTACATTAGGTGTTGCTCTGTTCCTCTTCGGAAATGAAGACCGTCGTCGATGTTCTCCAATCCTCTTCTCCACTGTGTTCTTCTTCCTCCGTCCAGCATTTTCACGTGCGTCGTGCGTTCCAGTGCTCTCAAAGCGTAGCGTTATCGTCATTCCCACGATTAGCTTTACCAAGTCTGCAGTTCATTCGATCATCTTTTCTGTATCCTCCGGCATTCTGTGCGATGGCACAACACAACACCAGTGATCTGTCATCGACCCCTCGGGCGGAGTCCTCATATGCCACTCAGCTGAACGATGAAAAGGATTTTGAGAAGATTCTCTCGCCGGAGGGCTACATCTCCATCTGTGGCTTCGGTTCTCTCCTTTCCGGTAATTCTAACGTAGTTACCTCTTCAGTAATATGCTGGCTGATTCATGAAGGTTTCCAATTGTTTCGATGAATGTAATAGAGTGGGAGATCTTGTTAATTCTTGAAATTGGGAAAAATTACTGGGGTGACAATGTTGGAACTGAAATTATGGGGCCTACTACGGACGAGCAGAGCGGAGCGCAAGGAGTACGTTTCCAGAACTGAGGAATTTCAGATTGGGAAGATTGAAAGGTTTCCGAAGAGTGTTTGCTCACACGGCTTCTTTGTTCTTCGAGCGTGGCATTGCCAATCTGGAAACTAAGGTGAGTAGCTGAGAGTTGGCTTCTTAATATGACATTTGTACTTTGCTCAATGTTACAGTAGAGAATGGTCAGTTATTTTATATCGTCAACTGCTACTAGCAAAATTTTTGCTCGTCTTTCTGGATATTTTATAGTTAAAATTTTTGCTTGTCTTTCTGGATATGTGATAGTTAAAATTTTTGCTCGTCTTTCTGGATATGTTATAGTTAGGAAAGACTGTGTGAGAGAGAGTCAAGATAGAAGCAACAGAATTCCGAAAGCAAACACCCCAGTGGGCTCTCTCAAAGAGAGATGTAACTATCTACCTGTAAGGCAAGTTACCCGAGCAGTAGCTCTTACTAATCAATGGCATAATCCTCTTATTCTTCTTTAACTACTATCTATAACCTCCTACTTATTCACTTATCCAGCTGTCACCGGTCCTCCCTTTATTCAGCTGCCACCGAACCCAAACCACTTATTATTCCCTTCTACGCTTATAAACCAAGCACCCTGAATTATCAATATCATCACCAATACCACTAACAACACCATCCTCCCTTAAGCAAAGCCTTGTCCACAAGGCGAGAATGAGGAAACTGCGCCTTGAAATCAGCACAAGAAATCCAGGATGCCTCTTCCGGAGCAGTTGATCAATAAGTGGTGACACGGATAACCACGAGGTCTGGTCTGGACTGCTAAACTCTCTCCAGGTTTGAACAGAGGATCTCCAGCCATTAATCCTTCGGGTAGAACAGGATCTTCAACATGTTATCACCCTCTTAAGTTTGTGACACATGACAGACCGGATGAACACGGGATGCAGCAGGCAACTCCAGCTTATAAGACTCTGGGCTAAACTTGGCAACCACCCGAAATGACCCATAAAAGTTAGGATACAGCTTCGCATTGACTCGAGACTGCATGGATGTCTGGCGGTGCGGGTGAAGCTAAGGAAAACCATATCTCCAACCTCATATTTAATTTCCCTGTGCCTCTTGTTTGCTGCCAGCACCATCCTCTGCTGAGCTTGTTCAAGATTGTAGAGTAGCTGACACAGAATCTCATTACGGTCCAAGGCTACCTCAGCCACTCGAAATTCACCAGGTAAGTTTTGTCGCAAGGTGGGAGGAGGACGACCCTAGACTGCTTGAAAGGGTGTCATTCCAGCAGCAACATGGAAATTGGTATTAAACCAATACTCTGCCCAATGCAGCCACTTTCCCATTGTTTCGGCTATTCAGAGGCAAAACAACGCAAGTAAGTACCCACACACATGTTAACCACCTCAGTTTGCCCATCCGTCTCGGGGTGATACGAACTACATTTTGAGTTTGGTTCCTTGCACTAGAAAGAACTCCTGCCAAAAGCAACTCAAAAAGACGGAGTCTCTCACTGACAATAGAGCGAGGTACTCCATGTAGACAAACCACTTCCTTAGCAAATAATTCTGCCACAGTTAAGGATGACATAAGGCAATAAAATGCCCCTGTTTGCTTAACCTGCCTATCACCACGATGATACAGTCAAAACCATGTGACGGTGGCAGTCCACTTAGAAATCCTTGGGCAATATCTTCCCAGACAGCAGTAGGGAGGGGCAAAGGTTGCAGTAACCCAGCTGGAGATAAAGCCTCATACTTATGCCTTTGGCAAAGCAAACAAGCTGCAAAAAAAATCTGCACGCCTTCATCGTACCAGGCCGAAATAAATTGGCAGCAAGTCTATGATAAGTTCAAAAGGCACCTGAATGCCCGCCGGAAGGGGTGGAGAGGAATTCCTTCAACAACTTCGGAATCCTTGGTGATTTTGGGCTAACAACCAATCTCCCATTGCGGTAAAGACTCCCCTGAATAAGCTGGTATGGGGGTCTACTAGATGGATCTTTGTGCAGATCCTGAAATAGTTGCTTGTAAAGCTGTTCAGCTTGTGTTGCTTTTATCAAGTTCACCGCCTTTGGCCAACAAGGGATTGACAATCCATTCAACCCCTGATCTTCCCCCATTCTTGACAAAGCATCTGTCACCTTATTCAATTTCCCAGCCTTATATTCCACTGTAAAGTCTCATCCAAGTAATTTAGCCAACCAGTTCTGCTGAGCAGGAGTAGTAATAGGCTACTGCTGCTGATGTTGCAGACTACTGTGGTCAGTACGCACTATAAACTGTTGACCCACATGATGTGGCCCCTGTGCTGGATTGCAAGGACCAAAGCCATGAGCTCCTTTTCATAAGTGGATTGAGCAAGAACATGCCCCTGCAACCCTTTGCTAAAATAAGCCAAAGGTTTCCCTTGTTGCATCAAAACTACCCCTAACCCCACACTAAAAGCGTCGCATTCAAGGATAAATGGCTGAGAAAAATCTGGAAGAGCCAAAACAGGAGCAGTCACCATCGCTCTCTGCAGCTTGTCAAAAGCCCTTTGAGCGTCAGCTGTCCAAACAAACTTCTGCATGTTTTCCTTCTTCAGCAAGGATGTTAACGGATGAGCTATTTCTCCATATCCTTTAATAAACCTGCTGTAATAACCAGTCAATCTCAAAAGCTGCTTAGAGCTTTAACCAATTGGGTATTGGCCTGAAGTATGCTGGCTACCTTAGCCGGATCCATCAAAACTTCTTTGGCAGAAATGATGTGACCCAAATAATCCACCAAAGTCTTAACAAACAGACACTTCTTCCTGCTGGCAAAAAACCCCGCGCATCTAGAGAGGCAAGAGCAGTCTCTAGATGCTCCATATCAACTGGCCAAGAATTGATATACACTAGAATATCATAAAAAACCAACACATCTGCACAAGTATGGCCGGAACAAATCATTCATCGCTGCTTGGAAAGTGGATGGATCATTGGTTAAGCCAAAGCCATCACCAAAAAGTCATAATGCCTCGAATGAGTGCGGTATGCAGTCTTACAAACATCCTCCTTCGCCACCTGAATTTGGTGATGCTTTGACCGGAGATCGATTTTGGAATAAAACTCTGCTCATCTTAACTCATCCAACAGATCCTGTATAACTGGAAGATATTGATCTGGAATGGTAGCTTTATTTAAAGCTCTGTAATCAACGCAAAATCTCTAACTGCCATCCTTCTTCTTGACTAGAAGCACCAGACTCGAAAAAGGACTGGTTGATCAAATCCCTCTAAAGAACATAATGGCAAATCCAGCATCACTAAATTTGCTTTCATCAAAATCTGTTGTCCACCCAATTCTTTGGTCAAGATTCCCTCCACGCCGCAGATTTCAGATTCCCCAACTTTTGCCAAGATCTGGGTTCGCAAACCGCGGTTAGGGCATTAATGAGTAGGAGCATAGGGCTGTTTACACTTGAAACACAGTCCTCGTGCCCGCAAGTCGGGATACTCCTGGTATGTGCTTGATCGTGTTGTTTTAATAATTCAACCACACAGGGTGAGTGCCAGACGATCTGCCGATAAGTTCGTCGGAACTGATTGAATCTGATAGGATCAGCCTATCTTTCTACCTAAATCCTCCAAGAGGCCAATAGTCTTGATTACCAATGTCTGAATATCCCTTCTCTAATCCCCTAACCATCTATTTATACTAATTGAGTGCAGAACACAATTACCCTTTAACCCCCATCTTAACTAGTAAACCCTTTAATAACCCTAGTCCTAACATCACTTCCCCCTAAAACAACCTTGTCCTCAAGGTTGGAAAAAGAGAAAAAATTATGCTAGGGGTAAGACTGTCAAGGGGGGTCGATGTAACGGTATTCAGTCCAGTTATACTAGATGTAATATAACCATCTTCTTGTGGCCACTGCGTGTGTCGAGTTGTGTCTCCTGAACCTGTTGCTCCAACCACCATGACATCCTGGTGCTCCCGAATGATCTGCAACCATTTATCCCGCACAAAGAATTTAGGAAAGTACTGCCTCATCTGGGATAGAGTGTTTGACTTAGCAAAATCATTCACTGTCTCATCCTTCTGCAATTGTTGGGTGAACTTAGTCTCTCCCTTGAAATCAACTTTCTCATCTTCACCCACCACAATATCCACATCAACAGAACCTCTGCAAGTCCACTGTGTCCTCACGAAACTCTCCTTCTGCACCCTCCGTTCTTCTTTCCTGCTACTAGTACCTCTTACCGCATCCTTTTCCTCACGCGCCAAGTGAAAAATCGAAGAAGGGTGGCGATGTGTCTATGAACTCGCCTGAGAGCGTTAGGTGGTAGACCGTCGAAAAGTGTATGACTGGGGAAATTAACCACAAGCAAAGGTCAGCGATCTTGGAAATGCTGATTTCGAATTTGGCTTAGGATGTTCCCAATTTCGTTCAAATCGAAGACCAGGTCCCTTGGATGTCTTCCTTTCCCGACTCTTACGCTTTATCCTTTCCCTTTCATTCCCTTCGTCGAACGACCATCTCTTGCTGTCGGTGCCCCTGATTGTCCAATTCTGGAGTCTTCCGAAAGGTACAGACACGGTTGAGAGAGGAAGAAAATGACGAGCAAGACGTAGACGTCACTCTGCTACTAGTAGTGTTTAGAAGAGGTGTGTCGGAACTGGAATTAGCCACCGATCCTGCCTCCGACCACTGTCCCTCTCGCTTGTGAAGCGCTCAAACCATGCTCTCGGAGATTGTTTGAGACCATACAAAGCCTTTTTAAGACGGCAAACATTAGTAGAGTCGAATGCGTCATTAAAACCTGGAGGAACTTGCATATATATATATATATATATATATATCTATCTCATGCAATTCTCCATGTAGAAACGCATTTTTAACATCAAAGTGAGCAAGTTGCCAATCAAAATGAGCAGCCAAAGATAAGAGATTACGAACAGTGTTGAGTTTGTAACTGGAGCGAAAGTCTTGGTAGTCTATCCCATTAGTTTGAGTGTACCCCTTAGCCACAAGTCGAGCTTTGTACCGCTCAAGAGATCCATCTGCATTGTACTTGAGGTTGAAGATCCACCTGCAGTCAACAATGCGTTTGCCTAGAGGTTTGGGAACAATAACCCAAGTTTGATTTTTCTCCAGGGCCTTGATTTCTTCCTCCATTGCTTTGCGCCATTCAACGTGGTTCAATGCCTCGAAGACATTATTTGGTATCTTAATATTACTAAGATTTTCGACAAACAACGCATGAGATGGCGAGAAGTTGTCAAATTTCACAAAATTAGCCAGAGGATAAACAGATTTCTTTGTGCATTGACGAACAGCTTTGCGGAGGGCAATAGGGGGAGAGGAAGTATTAGGAGTAGTATCATTACCTGAGGTGGACAATTGGTCCTGTGTCAGCCATGGTGTGGATTGGTGATCTCTCGAATATACCCGCACAATTGGAGGAGTCAAAGGCAGATCTTCAGGGGTTGTGTTAGGCGAGGGTGGTTGATCTTGTGGAGGTGGTGGCATTTTCTGAGGAGCTGATGGGGGAAGAGTAATGGTATAAGTGGGATTTTGGTGGAAAGGTTTGTATGTGGAGCAGGTGTAGGATCAGGGGTAGAGGAGGACGAGTAGAAAGGTGTTTGTTCATGAAAGGTAGCATTAGCAGTAACATAATGCTTTCTTGTAGTGGGGTCATAGCATTTATATCCTTTTGAGTAGGAGAATAACCCAAAAAGACACACTTGGTTGATCTAGGATCCAGCTTTCCTCTATGAGGTGTGTGAACATGTGTGAAAACAGTGCACCCAAACACCCGTAAGTCAAGATTAGCAGAAATCTTGTGAAGTGGAAAAAATGTCTGAAGACATTCCAGAGGAGATTTATTATGAAGAATCCGAGTAGGTAGTTGTTAATCAGATGACTTGCGGTCTTAGTAGCTTCCCCCCAGTACTGTTTGGGCATATGAGTTTGAAAAAGAAGGGCTGTACTCATTTCAAGAAGATGACGGTTCTTTCGCTCAGCTAACCCATTTTGTTGAGGAGTATAGGGACAAGAAGATTCATGAATGATACCTTGTGAGAGAAAATAGGAAGTAACGGTTTGATTGAAGTAATCTGTAGCATTTTTCAGTGCGGAAACGTTTTATGGTGGTGAAAATTGTGTTTGAACCATGGTACAAAAGATGGAAATAATAGTGCTGACCTCACTTTTGTTTTTCATCAAGAAAACCCACATAAATCGAGTACAATCATCAATAAAAGTAACGAACCATCGTGCCCCCGAGATATTAGCAGCAGAAGGACCCCACACATCACTATGAATAAGTGTAAAAGGAATAGTACTTCTTGTATTACTTGGCGAAAATTATGTTCGAGAGTGCTTAGAAAGTTCACACACATCACATTGAAAAACTGAAACATCGACATTAGTAAATAGTTTTGGGAAACATTGTCTTCAGGGTATGAAAAGATGGGTGGCAAAAAACGCCTATGGCAAAGCCAAATGGTGTTGGTGGTATGCGAAGTAGTGGCAAGAGCTTTTGGAATGTTGGAGACATCAGGTATACAATCCATCGCACTGCTTAGTAGTTCCAGTCATCCTCCCCGCGCATAGATCCTACAAGATAGAATAAGATGGAAAAAATATAGCAAAGCAGCCAAGGTCAGTAGTGAGTTTGTATATGGAAGCAAGATTCATAGCAAGCCTGGGAACATGCAAGGTGTCCTTCAGTTTAACAGTTTTCGATAAGACAACATCCCCGTGTCCTGCGACATTAGTTGACGCGCCATTTGCAGCCAGGTTTGAGGAGTGTAGCAAGGATGATAGATGAGTAAGGAGGGAAGAAACAAAAATCATATGAGTAGTAGCTCTGGAATTCAGAATCCATTGTGGAGCAGGGGAGTTGTGAGATGTATGAAGAGAATAATAGGTTGTACCTTGAAGAGCAAGCGAACTACGACCAGATTCAGTAGACGCCTCAAGAGATCGCAACATCATGCGATATTTATTTAACTCAGCGGGAGTGATAGGTGTAAACTCATCAAAAGTGATAGTGGAGTTTGCAGAATTTGCACGACCAGTGCTTTGACCGGTTCCGTGACTTTCTTGTCTTTACCCTTGCTTTCTCGTTGAAGATGGGGATAAAGCTGCCAACAGTGATCAACGTTGTGATTAGTGCGCTTACAGTGGGTACATCGGCGGCCTTCCTTGTTCCCTTTGGACTCCTGTGTGCTGGTAGGAGCTATTTTTGCAGCAAGAGCAGTGCTGTCAATAGGGGCCTTTTCCAGCATAACAGAACGTCGGCTTTCTTCATTTTTATTGTTGCAACAATTGATCGAAGATCAGGGAGGAGAGGAGGTGTTCAAGATCTGAGCGCGTACTTGATCATATTCAGAATTCAACCAGCTAAGAGACAATAAACTCTTTGTTGATTGAGATAGTCCCGAAAAGTCTTGGTATCTTTAATAGTAGTCCACTTAGGAGATTGATACTGATCCAATTCTGCCTAACGTCGTTGAAGTTCAGTAGCATACTCTAATAAAACGGGTCTCTTGTTTGATGAGCATAATTTTGAGCCAAAGATCAAAAGAAAGGCTTCATCTTTAGCAGAAGAATAACGGTGTTTTATATATTCCCATACTTCCTTCGAAGTGTCGAGGAAAATGCAAGTGCAAGCAATATTAGAGTCCAAGTCCCAAAGCCAAGCCTTAACTGAGGAATCATTCTGCTCCCACTCTACAACTAGCGTGGCCTGTTCAGTCGGTGAAGATTTGTAAGATGGTTAGCAAGTCTTTTGCCTTTCAAGAGTGTAAGTACAACTTTAGACCATGTGAGATAGTTGGTTCCGTTAAAGCGGAACGATGTGTGTACAACAGGAAGATTAAACTTGAGATTTGTAGTGGAGGTGTTAGCAACACCAGCAGCTGAAGAAGATTCTTTCTCCATGATAGGAAATCGATGTGGAGAGGCTCACACAACGATAAAGACTGGAAGAAGAAACCCTATGATGAACCCGGTTGAGGGAGATATCAATGGACAAAAGACCACATCCGTTCAAACACTTTTCACACAGATGGTGGAGGTCGGTAAAGTCAATGAAGAGTGGCGAAGGTTGAGTAGGCAGAGGAGCGCGCTTGAAAGGAGGTTGTCAGATCGGCATCATCAGACCAGACTGTTCTGGCGTCATCAGCGACGTCGTCAGTCCAACGTCGGCAGCAGCCTCGTCAATCCAGTGTCGTCAGCAGCGTCGTCATTCTGGCGTCATTAGTAGTGTCGTTAGTCTGGCATCATCAGTCCGGTGGCGTTAGTCCGGTGTCGTCAGCGGCGGTGTCAGTCCGGCGTCAGCCGGCGTCGTCAGCGGCGGCGTCAGTCCGGTGTCGTCAGCGGCAACGTCAACCCGGTACTAGTTAGAGTTTAAATCTAGAGAATAGGAGGCTAGGGTTAGGGTTTGAGAAAGGGAGGGCTCGTGTTTGGAAAAAAAATTGGCTCTTGATACTATGTAGTTAGAAGATACTTCTTATTGATATGTGCCTATAAAGGAGAATTACAGCCTTATTTATAGGCAAAGGTGGTTAAAAGAATAAGCTAACTAGCCTAATTTACAACTATACCCTTCATTAGTATGTACAAGAGAAATGATAAAAGAATAATGCCCAAGCCCTATTACATAGTTAAGTAGGTCTAATAACAAGTGCCCCTCCGCCAAATCAGCCACACAAGATGAACGAGCAATGAATTCTACTCCTCCCACAACAACGATGGTTTTCTCTGTTGAAACCATCGCCTCCAGTGCAGTGCCGGTCCCTCCATACACACTAGCACCCAATGAATCTTCATCGGATCAGATGTATTCTGGATTGAGAAGTATTGTTCTGCCTTCGCCAGCCAAAACAAAGGATCGTCTCCGCGGAAACTAGGAAGTTCTGATAGGATAGGGTCAAACTCTATCATGCTAAGTAACTCAACCGAAGTGGCCAAGTAACTCCACCGAAGTGGCCATTATCCTCTCAAAGAAATACTTTCAATTCATCGATGCCTCTGCTTACAACCCCCACCTCTTATTTATACTAATATACTAGCCAAAATCCTAATCCTATTCAAACTATCAATAAATGCTATTCAAACTTGCAATAAATACTAACAACAATATCTATCCTAATAAATGCTAAAATCCTAATCCTATTTAAACTAAAAATAAATGCTATTCAATCTTACAATAAATACTGATGGCAATATTCATCCTATTCAAACTAATAATAAATAGAGTAAATTACGCAAACTCCCTTGAGGATTTGGGATATTACAGTTAACCACCTTGTGTTTATCATAATTACTGGTAACCACCTCGAGGTTAAGGTATCTTTGACTACGAGCCCCCAAACTATATCTTTGTTATTAGGAAGTTAACTACGTGTTGACCTATCAGCTTAATCACATTAATAATGTTAGACTGGACAAAAAACACTACTTAATCTGTATTGTTATTTCCTAAAAATGTCAACCTTGCCTCGAAAATGCATTTAAAGTGGGATGAGAGAGAGTTACCAATATGTTGATTAAGCAGTTTTGTTGTCCAGCCTGGCATTATTTATGTGATTAAGTTGATAGATCAACACGTAGTTAACTTTCTAATAACAAAGTTATAGTTGGGGGCTCGTAGTCAAAGATACCTTAACCTTGAGGTGGTTACCAATAATTATGATAAACACAAGGGGGTTAACTGTAATATCCCAAATCCTCAAGGGGGTTCTGAGTAATTTACTCTAATAAATATCTATCCTAATAAATGTTAAAATCCTAATCCTTCAATTCTAACTCCAGGATTTGGTTGCCCGCCTTTTCTTCCGCTTTGACGATTGTCTTTGGTCCCTTCTGTAGCTGTTGGTGTTCCCCGACCTGTACCTTCTCCATCTCTGCCCGCAGGGTAATTGGTGCATCCATGACTATCTTCGTAGGTTCTGCTGGTGGTCGTTCTCACCTCCTTAATCTCACTTCTTTGTTTTCCTCAAGCTTCTTCATCCTCTGTTCGCATCTCCCGTCTATCTCTCTAGCTTATTTCACAAATTCCTCTCTCATTCAACGAAATCCTATCCAATTCTTCTCTCTGTGCCTTCCCAAGCATTGTGCCGAAAATTTTCCAACTGCTGATCTTCACCACTCCCTGAATCTCCACGCTGCAACAGTTGAAGAATTGTTTGGATATCCTTTTGAATGACCACCACCGTCACTGAAAGGTTCTCCACTTCTCTTCAATCACCCCCACACGAGTGTTCAAGGTGAACACGTCGCTTTGTGAATCCTCCACCCCTTGAGCGCCCGAACTTCTTGTCACCACCATCATGAAATTGCCAAAATCGGGCTCTGATACCAATTGATAGGATCAAACTCTATCATGCTAAGTAACTCCTCCGAAGTGGCCAATATCCTCTCAAAGAGGCGAAAATACTTTCAACTCATCGATGCCTCTACTTATAACCCCCACCCCTTATTTATACTAACATATTAGCCAAAATCATAATCCTATTCAAACTATCAATAAATGCTATTCAAACTTACAATAAATATTAACGGCAATATCTATCCTAATAAATGCTAAAATCCTAATCCTATTCAAAGTAATAATAAATGTTATTCAATCTTACAATAAGTACTAATGACAATACTCATCCTATTCAAACTAATGGTAAATGCTATTCAAACTTAATAAATACTAACTATAAAACCACAATTACCCCTAAGCCCTCAACTTAACTACTAACCCCTTTAATACCCTAGTCCTAACTAGTTCTACTTTTCTTGCTGTGATGAAGAAGCGACTTCCGCCGTGGCCTTCTCCCCCACCACCGCAGCCATCGCCAACTCCCGTTGATGACAAATGCGACGCTTGTCGGCCGGAGATCGTTGTGATTAATTGCTCAATTAGCTCCAGATGCAATTGAAATTGATCCACCTTGCGTTCTGTTAGTGCGATTTGTTCTTGTCACTCAGTGCTGGCTCTATCCCCTCTCTCAAGATTCCTCTCCAACGATTCAATTCGTGCCTCCATTCTTGTGTTGGTCATTCCCATTTCTTTCCACGCTCACCACACCAATTTGTTAGAGTTAGGAAAGACTGAGTGAGAGAAAGTCAAGATAGAAGCAACAGAATTCAGAAAGCAAGCACCCCATTGGGGGCCTTCTCAGAGAGAGATGTAACTATCTACCTGTAAGGCAAGTTACCCGAGCGGTAGCTTTACTAATCAGTGGCATATTCCTCTTATTCTCTAACTACTATTTATGACCTCCTACTTATTCACTTATCCAGCTGTCACCGGTTCTCCCTTTATTCAGCTGCTACCGAACCCAAACCACTTATTCCCTTCTACACTTATAAACCAACCACCCTGAATTATTAATATCATCACCAATACCGCTAACAGGATACCTGAAGCTGCATGACTCAAAATGAAAGGAAGAAAAATATGAGGCCAAAGATACATCTGGCACATTGCTACCTTTGTAGTTTGTATTCTGTTGCAGTCACTCACAACGTAACGGAGAATTTGTTTCATTTGAAACGTTCTTAGGAAATCTCAAGCCTCAGCGTGGAGCCCTTTGATAGTGAGGCCTTGATAGTCACAGTCTTTGAGATTCAGAAGTCTGAGGTAAGTCCCAAATGATGGCATGATTGATTAAGCGTTTTCTTGTATCTCATGTCTTTCTGGTGAGCATATGACCTAGTTGTCAACTGCAGATTCCATCATTATAAGGAGGGAGTTTGAGTTTCGGTTTCTGGCTGTAAGTACGCATCTGACGTCAGATTTCTTACAGTTACTAATATAGCTTTAATTCTGCACTTCATTCACTTGTATTTTGCTTGCAGGTTCGTCCTGAAACCTTGGATGGCCAGCCTTTCTCTAATCCTGCGGTTTGTTAAATACAATCACCCTACCACATTTACTCTTTTTCGGTATTTTATTAGATTTGCTCAATGAATCCAGAGTTTTCAAGATTTATGATTAGGCATTGTTTTGTTTCTTTCCTTTTTTCTTTTTAACTTTCTCGTAATTCCTATCACAGGTTATCTGCGCTAGATTTAGTAATGAGGAATTTTTAAATGTCAGATTAAAAGGTACGTTCTCTACAACATCTGGATGTGTGAGGGTTTAACATTCTTTTATCATTCTTGTTGTTAGGCTGTTGACCTGCTTTAGTTCAGATTCTCTAGTGCCAGTATATCTTAGATATACGTTTATGAAGAAAGGAGTTGTGTTTTTCTATGCGCTTAAAAAGCTTAGGTTGATGAGAAAAATCCCTCCACTCCACATTTTCTCTCCCTTCTGAAACTCTCGTGCGGAATCTTTTGCGTCTCTATGTTAGACTGGTATTGAATAAAGTCATAGAATGTTCCAAAATAAAATGCGTTTTCCTCTTCTCGGGCACTCTATTTCCATAACATCTGATCAAGGCTATCAATATGTTATAGGAAGCAAAGAGACGTATGATCAGCTCTACGGACGATTTGGAATAGATAAGATTTGGAGGAATGACATTTGCCTTGTCGAATTTATCTTCGCCATTGGTACGTTTACTTATGAAGTCTTCATACTCCACATAGAATTTTAAAAGATTGGTTTGAGTTTTGTTTTCTATCGAATGATTGTAACATCTGCGAAGTTTAAACAAACATTATCTAAAGAGAAATGTATTACATGACTCTAAAGAGTAAAAAGAAACTCACTGGAAGCCGAAATGAGTCAGATTGAGAGAAAAATCTGGTAACCTTTGTGTCTTGTTTTCTCGCTCTCCCGGAAGAAGGATGACAAATTGAATATGCAGTTTTGTTGTTTTCTTTGTCTCTTACTGTGACGAATGACCACAATTCTGATAAGCTATCTGTTTCATTGTCTTGGTCTCCCACTGAGAAGAATGACTATGCTAATATATAATTGTTGGTCTCTCAATTTCAGTGTATTAGCAGCAAAGAATCTTTGTCTTGAAGCTTATGAAAACTTTCTAGACCACACTTACCTTGGGGACAGAAAAAACAACCATTCGTGAGTACTTGGCAACCACTGGCGATGGGATAATGGAAGAGGAGCCTCCGGAGTCCTTAAGGTTCGTTATGGAGGTTAATAATGAACTGCTTAGCTTACATTGCTTGCTTGGCCATCTGAATCAAGTTGCCACTCAGATTCTGTATCTTCCTTATTCACTCCAATCGCACACTGTTGGATTGGTTATGTAAAATTTACATTAACGCTGCTTGTGAACCAATCACGGCTCTTCCATCAGAGATAGTACAGTAGCTTGTAGAACTAATATCTTCTGTATCATGTGACCTAACTACATGCATTTTCCATTTTATGTACACTGTGCTAGGGTTTACAACCTTAGGTAAACTAGTTCTGTTTAATGTAAAATTAGAGATTAAACAGGCAAGAACTGTTATTCTGCTTCATGTATTCCAGAGAGGCGCTGGCATATGTTCTGCGAGTCCTTGGCAACCGCTTCTTCCATTTTACTCACTGAGCGTCTTGATGGTTTATAACACATTTTTCCACTTCAAGATAAAATAATTTTATAAAATTAAATTTTGTAATATATAATTTAACATGTAAGGAATTATTTGTAAAACGTAAATTTATAATTATTTTATCTTATATGTTAAATATTGAAGTCAAATGATGTCCAAATAGTGAATAATTCAGAATTGAGGGACTATATAGTTTAGGTGATTATGGAGTTTCTTCGACTCGTGTCATTTCTTAAAATAACTTCAAACTTAAACACCCTTTCCAAAAAAAAAAAAACTTCTCTAACCGTTGATCTAACTACCAATAACACTAGGCTCCGTTTAGTTTAGCATTTTTTGCAGTTGCCTTTGGTAGCATGTTTGTTGTAGCGTATTGCAACATTTTCTAGTGGTTGTTTTGTAGGGAATTTTTATACATATTTTAAAAGAAAATGTATGGCAGTCACATTTTTACCACATTTATTTGTTTTTTAGAGCTTAGCTGGACCCTAAGGGTACCAGGCTGACCAACTAGATCTTACGGCCATAATGTCATGGTTTACTGGGTCGTTCCCCATATTAAAGTTCATAATTAGACAATTTTCTCACTTCCATATCATTTCCACATAAATAATAAAAAATTATCAGTAAGATGAGATAACAACGGGAAAACACCAGGATGTATAGCCTTGTGTGGGGTCCTAAAAAGGAAGAGTGATAGTATGAAAGATAAAAAAAATTCCTTTTGCTTTCATCTGAAGTATCGGGGGAAACATAACTTGAAAGAGCCAAAACAGGTAATCCTTCGGGTCCTACCATTTCCAACTATTGGGTTAGGCTTAGACCGAACATGTGAACTTGTGTTGCAATGTTAGGTGGATCTAGATCAGGGATTATTAGGTTTGCTAGGATGTAAGTTCCTAGAAGTGCATCAAATTCTTCAGGAAGAAAAGTTAGTTCATTAATCCCGAGCTTAAAGCGATGTTCTAATAGATCCTAATGGCTAATGGCTTCCTTTCGAAAAATCTTCTTGTAGAATGTGTTGAGCTAAACATGCAAGCAGATGAAGTATCTGCATCTTATTAACCCTCTTTTGACCATCTAAACACATCTTTGTGGTGTTATACCCAACATTTTGACCCTCAGGAAAAGTCTCGAAAAGCACCGATGCAACGAGAGACAAAATGGTCAAATGACATGGAATCACGAGTTGTTGAGGGCGTTCTCAAAATTTTCTATCTTTGCATGATTAGCCCACGCACCACGAAATAGTTTTGATCATCATTAGGGGCATTTTTGTAATTTTTAGGAATTTTTATTCTGAAAAATTAGTTTTAATATATATATAAGCTAACTCTTTAATAATCAAAGCCCAACAAATTTTATTTGAAGCCCAAATCGCAAAAATTAAATGAAAATACAAGTCATTTTGTACTTTTCTATCTCCTTCGAAAATGGCCCAAAACAACTCGAAATGTTATGAAATTTTAACACATGATAAGTGATGATATTTGGAGCATAATAACATTCGAATTTTGGATTTTCCAATAATTATCTTTTACTTTCTGAAAAGATCTGATGGAAAATTGATTTAAAATTATTCTTTTATCAATATAAAATAATTTGCATTTAAAAATTCATAAATATCTTTCTTTACATGCTGGTAAAATTCTCATAGCCAGATTCCTTCCAGAAGTTACTCGACCAGTTTCAGTAAAACTTAGATCTTTTACCGAACATTTTTTTCTCATTTGTTGCCTATATAAGGAATATCTGAAATCCTACGAAGTTAAAAAAACCAATATAAACCTGCCTCTCATAATTTTCACTCCGAATCGAAATCTTACCGAAAACCACAAAACAAAGTATTGAACTTCCATCAATAAACTAGCCATCAAAAGTTGAGAAAACACCACCAAAAGATGAAGAAAGACCACCCGAATCACGTAAGCAGAAGCTTGCGTCAAAACTCCACCGGATCGGCCATCATTGAAGCAATCAAAAAATCCCAACATGAAAGTACATCTGCATACCAAGGTCGAAACAGGTTAGAAACCCAATTTTCTAACCCCTGAACTCTGGTCTGTTCTCAATATAAATTTCCAGTCGATTGTGAGTTTTCCCAACATCTTAATTGGGGTTTAACTTGGTTTCCAACTAATAACGTATGGATTATGTTTCGTGTCAAATTCGACCTCAAATTGAAGTATTTTCACTTACTAACGTGTTTTAAATCTTTTGAGGAACACATTCATAAAATTTTAGCCGAAAACACTCCTAGAAAACACCCGAATAGTGGTCTGTACCCATAGATGTCCCGTACGGGATCCCGGATGCCCCGTTCGAAGCCACGGATGCCCCGGATGGTGGCAGGATTCCACATTTTTCAAAAAATTTAGGGTATTTTTGTGCATGTCAGGGCCCATGGACACCCTGTCTGTGGCCCCAGACTCTTAATTTTTTTATCTTAACAATTTTGAAAATTCTGACTAATTAGTTGTTTGGGTTCATGGGTACGGACATTATGTCCGTACCCACGGACACTTTAAAATTTGACTAATTTGGCTCCCGAACCCTAGTTTACGTAATTGCACTTTTCATTTTATTTCAGTCAAAATATGTAAAAAATAAAAATAAAAATTTAGAAACATGCATTATAATCAACCTATAACAAGCAATTAATGACATAAGTAGAGAAATAATAACTTAGAAGGGTAGTGAAATTAATTTGAACCGAAAAAGTTAAATTGTAACACCCCAACTCGTAATCTATAATTAGCGGTAATTTAACAACGCCAAACTTAACATAATCGCAACAAAAATTAAATCAACCCGATGTTACCGCCGTTAGCCACCCACGTGACTAAATAGAACTTTCCAACTCCACTTAAACGGTTGATCGATTGAAAACGAAACCGACTTAAATCCATACAATAACATATCGAGTTCTACTAATCCAATCCAAAATAAAAAGTTCATTCCCGACTTAACTACATTGTACATAAGAGTGTATAATTCCTAACCAAGGTATAATCAAAAGAAAAAGTATACCCAGTTCAAAATCTACCCCGCCTACTCTCGGTCGGGTGTCATCTCCATCATGTACCTGAAATGGTTAGACAACAACGGGCTTAGCACAACCACTGGGTATGATAACGTGCAGGCACAAGCTACCGGGCCACACAGGACTATTGGTCGTTAACATGTAGTTGATTAATTACAACATTATATATAAATGTTGTAAACACACAACATACAACTTGTATCACAAAATCCAATCAAAACATAATAATCCAACCAGAAAACAAGACATCAAAATAATGAGTCAGTATACTATTCATTCATAGGTCTTGAGATTAATTTAGAATCTCGGATTAGACCTTAATTACTTATCATTGACAATCCGCATAATGGGATCATCACTTCCTTTAGTTAATATTTTAAATTATTCGGGTATATTTAAACCCTGTTAAAGAGTAATGAACTCTAATAAAAACCACATCATAATGATGTATATTGAGTCGGCATGTAGGAACCCTGTTAAAGGAGATTAAGATCTTGTATGTATAACTAACTTGGGCACCTTTAAACCCCAAGTGAGTATAGAACTCCCTTAACCACTGTCAAGAATGTAGTATATTGAATCAAGTACCTTCAAACCCGGTGGGCGAGTATAAAACTTCCCCCACAACCACCGTCAGGAATGACATATACTGAAATACCCCAAATAATTATTACCTTAATTAATAAGAAATAATTTAAGATAAAGAGAATAATTAATAATTATTCATCTAAATGAGTAATACTCACATAAAATATTATTGTATAAATACATAGTCCAAAATGGACATTAAATTATACACTAAATCTCTAATCAAAGAGAAAATATTATTAAAGAGAAATCAACTCCTAAATTTAATATCACATGTAACATATTAGTACATGTATTGAATATCACATATAACACTCATTTAGCTATATAAATATTTATATAGTCTAAGCAAATCATATATACAATATATATACCCATATATATATACATTAAAAAATAAAATACCATAAGTCACCATTTAACAAATAAATATAGTCCTATATATATATATATAACTTGTATATCACATTATTAAGAAATGGAAATTCAAAATTCCCCCCCAATATCTCCTTGGCCGGTTGACTAGCATGAGATAAGGGAACCAAAAAGCTACCTAAGAAATAAACTAAATAAGAAAGTACATACAAGTACACTTACCTTGTCTAATACCTATCAATTCCCATGTTTCCCATACTCCCTCGGTAACCATCCATCCTAGCAGCAGCCCCTACTTTCTTCTTCCTTCACGTGACAACGACATCATCTTTCCCCATCTCCAGCATCACCGAAAACTGCTGCAGCTTCTTTTCCTTCATCATAGCGAAACACCACCATCTTCCTTCCCTTCTAATTACTGACTGCAACAGCAAGAAGAGGCAAGCTCATCCATCCCCCATTTCCGGTGGTACCAGCATACAACAACCAAAAGACAAGGTAAATGCTAGCTCCTCTTGTTCTTTTTTTTTTCTACGTCTTACAACCACTTTTCCCCACCGATTTCTCCATTCCCTAAGGTATAGAGCACTCCATTGAAGGCTTAAAAATGGCTGGAAGGAACAAGAGCAAGAAGGACCTTTTTAAGGCACAAAAGTAAGCAAAAATGCCTTAAACCACCCTCTCCATTTTCATATTTGTAAGTCCGAAAATACATCTTGTTGACACCTTCCTTATACCTTGGTTGCTCACGCATAGAAGCTGTCCTCATCCCTCTTCATTGAGCTGAAACCCACCAAAGACACACCATGAGAAGGCTTTAATACAAAGTAAAATAGAGACCATCCAAGGGTGTTTAAGCCCTGCACTCTCCCTTGATTTTTCTTACAACTGAACCATTTTTCTTTGTGTGTGGAGGTCAGAAAACAGCACTTGAATTCCTTCAAGAATCAAGGAAGTCACTCCTAATGTCAAAAGAAAATTATAACACCCCTCTCCATAATCACGTAATAATCTCTCACGTAGCAATAAATAAAACGTCTTACAGCGGAAGAATAAATAACAATAACAATACTCACTCGGGTGTCACCGGCCATTACTCGCCCATGCGAGCAACGAAGCCAAACTACATCCAACTTCCAACATAAACAAACTGCTAACCGCCGTGATAACGAGAAAACTCCTATACATCATACTAAGTCCATAAACGATAAACGTCGACAAGTGAGTGTCTACCCAAATCCCAAATATACATAACTGTACCTTAATACATTCACCAGTCTGATATCTTATACAAATAAATCCCCTGTGTGGTAATCAAAATAAACTCTAATTACCCTGTTCCCGCACTTCGGCTTCGGCGATAATCAACAACCTGCATATGGTGTAGTATCAGCGATAGACGCTGAGTATGCCGGGCCTGGACCCTAATGGTCACTTAGTCATTTTAACCATCTTATTATTAGATTGGTTTCATGCTTTACCATTTTACAGTTATAATCAATACTGTAATATACATGTATATATACATAATCCTCCATCCAAACATTCATAAACACTTAGCCATCCATCCAATCCAAACATTCATTTAATATCTCAAACAACAATTGTATATCGAACGTATCGAATAATTACAGTATGATGTACAATGTACAATCGCCGTAGCGTACAGTTCCCATAGTTAATTTAATTTGGCCTTAAGGCCCCATCCATCCAAACCATGTTTAATTAATACCAGTTGGGCGTCATGTTAAGACAACCCGATAACCTCACCATGGACAGTAGTCCTCCCGTTCACACAAAGGTGCTCATTTCGCAGAGGTCCGGAGGCCCCTGACTATTCTCTATGTCTTGTAAGACGTCCATATAAAAGCCGTAGCTACCTGACCCACGATCCAAATAGGGCTCGTATGGGTATAAACTGGAGCGGAACCCAATCGGGAAACCCTCAGTGATCACAAATGCGCAACCAGATAGTTCGTAAACTACACTGGATTCCTCACCTCAACTCAACCATCTCTCTCTCATAATGTTTAAGATATGCTCTTAGTCTTATGGAGAATAATATTAGTTAGCTGCCCAATGGGTCTCACGCATACCTAGAAGTAATCTAGGTCATATTCATGTTCGAGATCCATGCTCTAGAGACCGACAATGTCGTGACTCGTTTCTAAGTATTTTACTTAGGTTACCATATACTTAATATTAATACTATGGTATTATATCAAGTAACCGTCTTGTCATCACAATAACGTATATGTATGTTTATATAAGTCGATCTATAGTCGACGTAGTGTTAGTCCCGTAGGACGCTCCTGCATAAATAATTAATGCAGTAGCACACAATCACATACATGTATCCACAACACATAACACACAAGTTATATCAACCAAATCCGAGCCCAAGGAAATCCTTAGGACAACCCGGATCAAACCCCTTTACATACCGTTCACCAAGACCTAGGATGCGCAGTGTAGACCACTAGCTCGTCAAGCGTCCTCGTCTGAAGTATGATCTAAACGGTAATAAACTATAAGTCAGTCTCCATGACTAACTACATCCGGTATTTCCGAATAACAAGTAACCCCGACAGTTCATCCCCGGATTTCTACAGTTATTTGTTACGGGTTTCTCTAAACCGGTCGGCTTTGTTACTAAAACTCGTATGTCGAAACATTTCGACTGTTAAGTTTAATTCGTTATATTTCTTTAATCTTATCCACCATTAATGTAGGTATATAACCTATAGTTGCATGTATGCATGCATTATTATATTATATTGTATTATTTTCACCATCCATTATAATACATTGTATTATATAATCCATTATTTAGTAAAATACATTTGCATTCAAAACTTATACCTTATAGTTCGTAACTATTTTTTTTAATAACCACCACCATTATATTATATGGTTTCCACCATAATATATATCCATCTTATATACATTTTCTTGTATATGTATATATTTACCATATAGGTAAATTTCATGAGTTTAAAACTTATATTATATGTTACATTTTATCATCTTATATTAGATGATTATTCCCATTAGTTGTAATATTATACAATTATTAAGATATTATCCTAATACTATGTAACATTTTATGTTGTATAATTACAACTCCTAAGGTTTATTCAATAAATACCTTAGTTTATAAATCTCATTTATTTATAGTTTGTCACATTATTTAATGTGAATATCCTTCCTTTATTAATTCCATCTAAACCATATAATTGTTATAACATTTATAACATTATAGACCATAGTCCAAATTCATTTTCCAACTCTTAAATATTCGGTACAGCCCTTCAATTTATTTAATTTCATTTTGACCACATAACATTATGTAATGTTATACCATATACTAATATCGTATAATATGATATTTTTATTTCCTTTAATTTATAACCTATAGTTTTTATACAAAACTATTATATATTGCCGCATAGGCACATATATTAAACCTTATTCTTTTCCATAATCCATAGTTTCCTTTATTTACAAATCACCCCATCATTTATACCATGTTATATATACATATAATATAACATTTTTAATTTAAAAATGGTATAACCTATGGTTATATTTTATAAATCCGAACAGACCCAATATTATTCTATAATTGCCATTTGGCCCATTTTATAACATATAGTTTTATAATATATTAAAACTACATATTATACACATCTTATTAAATACTCTTATAATATTCTAAAATCACCAAATTTCACCAAAGGGTTATAATTACCCTTACTAACCCATATACTTTCGGTATTATAATTCCGCCACAAATATTTCTTCAAAGTGTCATAATGACATAATAACTATATATTATACATATATAGTTTATTTTAATTCCAAAATCAACCCAATAAATTCCTAAAAATTCCTAATAGCCCATGGGTGTTTATAATACCATTTTACACCCTTAACTTTCGGAAATAACATATATACCACATATGTATAAAATTGTTACAATAAAAACTTATCTTATTATAAAACCTTAAATAAGTTATCTAACTTATTTAATTTGGTCAAAACCTAGATATGGTCAAGGTTGACCACCTTAATATTTCCTTGACCATAATCTCCACAAATTACGGTTTATACCATATCTTTTCAGAAATTGTCATTTAACCCCAAAACTTTATATAATCTTATAATTTTTATATAAACTCATTTAAACCTCTAAATTTTCGGCTATATCCTTTTATAGCCCCCAAATTTAATTTAATTACACTAAACCCCAATTCCTTGCGGTAATTTACTTTTAGCACTTAAACTTAATTAAAAGCTTGTAAATGCATAAATAAAATGGCCTAAAGTACATGGCCTTATTACAAACATTAGCTTATAAAATAAATTACACATAAATGCCCATAAAAGCCTTAAACTCTCGGCCTTACACATATATTTTCCTTATTTACCAATTTTCCACATAATGTCTTAAATTTGACAATTATGCTTATTAATTAGTTATAAAATTTACTAAACCATTCCTTAATCACTAAGGTCAAAATAAGACCTTAAATACCATATTCACTCACGGCACAATATATATACATATGTATAAACACATATTAATGTACCAAGTGTAGGTTTAAGTGATTTATACCTTGTTTTTGCCTAGTTAAGGCCTTGTTTGGCCACGGCTGCTTAGGATAAAATTTCCACAGCATCATTTACATGTTTTCAAACAGCAATTAAGGCATGATTAGTCTCCAAGCAAGATCTAACCATAAGAAGTGTTTAATGTCAATTTTCAAGGTAAAATTTACCTTAGAATACCAAGGTTACCAAGGCTGACTTCGGCCTAAATTTACACAAGAGTAAGAGCATCAAAAGAGCTACTGAAACCAATTAAACTGGTAACTCAGATTAGAAAATGGCTAATTTTTACCTTGTTTAAAATGCCTAAAATGGTGTTTTTGGCTTGGATCTGGCTATACCTTGAAGCTCTTGATATACCAACTGAATAAGTATGTTAAGAAGAAGATAATAAGGCTAGGAACAAAGTTTCACAACCGAATTTGAAGGGAATCAAAAGATATGTGCTTAAAGCACATTTTTATACCTTAAGAACAAGATTAGATTTCTCCACCTTCTTCCCTTGTTAATGCGAGATATATGCTCTCATTTAACCTCCAAAACAACCTAAGAACATTGATGGAAATGGTCGATGCTTTGCTCCATGGAAAGAGGAAAGAATTGTGAAGAAAATGAACATAAAATGACTAATTAAGCTTACCTAGGTAGCAAGGTGTTCTCTCTGTTCTTGGTGTGTTAGCCACGGTTTAGAGCAGCCAAAGAGAGAATGAAGAGGCTGGTGTCGGCTGGGAAGCAAGGTGAATGAAGAAATAAGTGAGTTTGTCCTTTAAACTAGTTATGTTATTAAATGTAATAGTAAATGATGACTCACTTCATTAGCTAGATATTTAGTGTTAAAGTAGAATGTGCTGTCTTCCATGCTCCCATGCTGCCGACTTCCAAGGGGTTAGAAGGGTCATAGTTGACCATTGACCATACTTGGTCAATTTTGCTTAAAAATGCACTATTTGGGTTACTATTCACACTAAATTGCCCATTTTGATTTTTAATTTTCAAACTTTGATTTAGACTTTAAAATATAGTCTATCATGTCACATTAATATTATAAATGATATACTCCAGTCTTTAAATGACAAAAAGTCATTATCTTAGAGCTCATACACAAAAAACGTGCTTTAAGGAATTTTAGTGCACATTTTGAGTCGCAGGGTGTTTCTGAGATCTGTTTTCTTTGAGAACAGTTTTTTTGTGTTCCTTTCATGATATTTGATCATGGTATCCAATTTTATTTCATTTATAGGTCATTAGACCTTTAAGGTTTCCTTAGAGCACATTTTTGCCCTACTTGACCTTGAAGCATGTAAATGCATGTTCTTTGTGTTGGAGTGTTGCCAACAATTGTAATATGTTTAGTAATGTGTTAATAAGCTTAGGACAAAGTTTTAGGTCCTAAGAAGTTCATTTGGGTATTATTTACCCTAAACAGTCAAAGGGTGCAATATCTTGCTTTGTGTTGACCACTGTTGTTCTCAGTTGACTTTTAAGGCATGTTTAGGCCTTAATCATGTGATTAGATGTTTAATCCATGTTTTATTAGTTTGGGGTATTCAATCTACCCCCTTAAAAAGACTTCGTCCCGAAGTCGCTTAATCAATAGGTATGTATACAAATAATAACTACCCATCTTCCATAATGTATATCTATATGATATATCATTTACACACATCGTATTGTGCTTATACAGCACATAGCCATCACTTTGTGGCGTTAGTTCAATCATATATGGATATAGGTGATCCATCAGCACCATCATTCCTATCAATTCTACAAACCCTGACAACCTCCCCGAGGTGTCCATAACATTCCATCGTTCCACGTTCCACATCTAATGATTCATTTTGTATCTAGGCGATACCATATGTAATCATTCTACAAGCAATATAAAAATTATATATCACAAGTAGCATAAGAAAAGTACTACAACATGGGTGTATATACAACATTCAAACAGGTATCTCATAAGATACATACATATAAGTGCACATCACACACAAACAAACAAACAACGTACGCCCCGCGTACCAAACATAACCAACAAAACCTCGTGTGCCCCGCACACCACCAAATCACGTATGCCATGCATACAAACAAATAAATAAACAACCTCGTATGCCCCGCATACCACAAACAACAAAATTTAGTGCACACACGTGCTCAGCAAGAGGCTCTACCCCCCTTAAAAAGGGTTACGCCCCCGTACCCCACAAGTATACAACAGCCGCTCAACAAGGAGCGCTGGATACTTGGCTCTCACAGAGTTGTCCAACTCGTGGATTATCCTCATATCAGAGAGACGGGTATGACTCTAGCCCTTCAGGGCTCCACAATACATAAAGGGTGAGGCACTGAACTATTGTGCTCTCTCCAAGTTCATTCTAATGGGCCCACTCGCTCCGTACTGAGGTGCAAACCCATGAACATAGGCTCAGTTTGCTCGTTTTTTTCCATTGCTGTGAATCCTCTCGTTTGGATCACTAGCATTCATGCGTGTGTCTTCTCTCACTGATATTCAGTTTGAGGTATAATCTGACATTGGCTATTGTTAGTACTTAGTGCTCTTTGCACTTGTCTTTGTAATACTAAGACGTACCAGCCTACATGTCCACGGAGATAAAGCTTGTCATCCGTGTCTCCTGGTGGTTTTGTTCCGGAGTAACACACTGTTGTAATTCTTTTTTTACACACTCGTGTTGATATCCATTACATCTTTCAGTATTCCCACAATTAATAACTGCACAAGTGCAATACCAAAACACTCAGTCCTACAGAGTGTAGAGGCGTAAACTCTCAGCAGCTAATATCTAATGAGTCCACAGATAAGATGAGCGAATTATCATGTGAGTGGTACATTCAAGTCCATTGTTCCTTGCTTAAGGTATCTGCTAGTATTTTAGCTTTGTCTCTCATCATTGCATAGTCACGCGTTTATGTCCACATCATCTGGTAGTTTCCTCTGGATTGCAAGAATTTGCTCTATCCTTATGAGGATTCTACATATTATTCATCCATAATGGGTTTTCCATGTTTCTTTCCTTTGGTTTTGTCCTTGAACGGTTTCCTTGTCTTCACTTTGTACTGTCTACTACTCTCTGTTGAAGATTCTTGATTTCTCTAGCCCGTTGGTTTAACTACGGCTCTTCTCGTCCATCTTCGAGGTAATCTGTATCACTGTCCTTAGTACAGAGTTGACTACTTCTCGTGTTCCTAACACTACTTGTCTACTTGCATGGGGTACCGTAATGATACATTACTACTTACCCGACTAACTCATAAATAAGTCTGTCAGGCCCACATGCTCCTATCGGAGTGCGGTCGTCCCATGTCTCATTTAGTAAACTGGTAATGTATGTCACACGAGTATTGTGAAGTATTCTGTTGTCAATCTCCCTTTGATGGATATCTCTTTTTTCTTCTTCTCTTTTTTTTTTTTCCGTGTGTCGGTTATCTTGTTGTAAGTGCTATTGCCTTATTGGCATCAGTGGTAATTTCGTCATAAGCCGACGTTATTCAGCTTGGTGTAAGTAAAATTTGTGCTATATTTAGCAAACTTGGTTCTCCTAATTCGATCTCATTGAGTACAACAACATATTCCTTTTCTCCCTGTTTATCTGATCCATCTCATCCATAATTCATATTCATTCCCTCATCCGTTTATTGGATGTATTGCAGATTGCATAATAGTTTGAGCAACTTGGCTCTTCACTTCCCAACCATCCTCACTGACGGTGGTGCATCTACAAAGGGTATGCTTGTCCACAAGGACTAAACATTCATCACTAGTAGTGATTAGCATTAAATGCGGGTACACTGATGGTATTTGGCTAATATGCCCTGTCTAAAAATTCTCGAACAACTAAACTGTGTGGTTTACAATCACAGTGGTTGTATAATTCCTTCAGTTTCAGTGGTGGACTAACGGTCTTCCCAAAGTTGCATAGGTTTCTAATCTCAAGGTTTGTATGAAAACATATGAAAATAATTTTTTTTGGTATATATTTATAAAAAGACTAAAAAGTAGTAGTTGCAGCTGTAGCACTTGCTCTGTCAAGTGCGCAAGGTAGATGGAAATTTCAGTGGTTTGTTTGTCATAGCGCTTGCAATAGCAAGTGCGCCATGCCTTGGCAATAGTCTAAAAGTCGCCACTCACAGGTGGAAATTTTGGTTCAGTAAATCTTCGGTCTTCATTGACTCTGTGTCGTGAGTATGGCTACATGATATGTAAGCGTTAACTCCTGTTCATATATAATATAACCGTCAAGGTTCCATTACTGCATCGAGTCCACAAAACTAGTCTCAAAAGTCATACCAAAAGGCAAGTGGTCAATGGACACACCCCACATACTTCTAACATATCTCTGTCTAACATCCAAGGTAAGTACATGAACATATTTTTGTAAGCAAAGTCTTCACCAGCGGTCTCCCCAGTGTCTCACGAGTTCAGGGTACTCATGCCCTATCTACTCCCTTGCCCTTTCTGGGCTCCAGCATCAGTAGATGTCTGGCCATCCTGACCGCCTCGTGGTACTCCAGATCCTTCAGCTGAGGTCTTCTGAGGATTCCTTGGTGGCCTGTAGTTACGGCTCTCTGGGTTCATCCAGCACTCGAACTCCCGGTGGCCCTCTTTCTGCAACACCGACACTCAACTTTGCGGCCATCGCAGTCGACCCCAGGATGGTCCTTCCCACAACGCTTACAGTAGTAGTGGCGCTGGGGTTGTCCGATGCCTGATGGTAGCATTTAGTTTAAATTAAAATCTGTTGATATAAGGTTAAGGTCACAATTGCATTAAGAGGTAGGTGTTTCTCACCCTTAGGAGGTGCGGATCTCAGAGGCTGAGCATCAATAACTGGGCCGGTCAACCGAAGGACGGGCTCTTTACCCTTTGTTCCCTGATGACCCTGCTGCCCTTTCTTTTGAAAGAATTTCCTGTTTAAGGTTTCAGGTCAGCATTCATAAGGTATTTAATATGGTAAACAATTTAGAATGGGATAAGTCCTTACTTTCCCTTCTTCTGGCTATCGCCTGGAGATGCTCCTCCACCCTTAGACTCTCCCTCAGGGTTCTTTCTCTTCTTAGCCCCGAGAGTCTCTTCCCGAGTCTGGAGCATTAGCTCCGTCCTCGAGGCAGCGTCATAACACTCCTGGAATCTCATTGGTAAGTTCTACAAGGTTAATCGGTAATGTAGTAAGTAAAGAATTATGGCTTTCATGTTAATACCTGAATGGTAGTGTAGAGGGTAGCACCCATCGCCATCTGGATGCGAAACAACAATCCCCCCCGGAACTTCTCGACCTTCACGGTCTCTGAGTAATCAACACGGGGATAAAGTCCAGCAGACCAATGAATCGAGCGTAGTACTCATCCACGGTCAGACCTCCCTGGGACAATGTCTCGAACTCATGGCGCTTCTTCTGCTTGAGATGCGCCGGTAGTACTTCCCTCTCAGCAACTCGACAAAGGCAGCCCATGAAAAGTCGGGCGTAGCCAGGTGATGGTCCTTGACCAACCTCCACCAAGTGCTGGCTGCATCCTTCAGATGGAAAGCAACAATGAAACCTTCTGGTTGGCAGGTACTTGTAAAGCTTCGTAGGCCTTTTCATGTTCAACTATGAACGCTCTAAGGCTACGGGGTCTGGCTCCCCTGAATATGTAGGTGATCGGGTCTCGGTAACTGACTTCAGCCAGTTCGTTTCCCTGGGCTGTGGCGGGTGGGCTGGTGCTCCTCCTATCTGAGTACCAAGCTGTGCGAGAACGGCAGCAATCGTCTCAGCAACACCTGGCATCACGGGGTCACCGCCTCCACCTCTACCAGTACCACGCCCTCTAATTCCCCCAGACATCTGTAGTACAGTATGTCACATAAATACTCGGTAAATTTTCCGTACACAACCAATAGATATTGAATTTCCTTTAAAGGCCAGTATATCACGCAATTTGCGTTACTAATCACAATATCTTTTAAGACGAGTCGTCTCGTACCTCACAAACGTTTCCCATAATTTCCCAAGTCCTAAGCTCACTGCCTTAACCTATTTTCTCGTCATCAGAGCGATACTCCACTCTGATACCACTTTTGTAACACCCCTCTCCATAATCACGTAATAATCTCTCACGTAGCAATAAATAAAAAGTCTTACAGCGGAAGAATAAATAACAATAACAATACTCACTCGGGTGTCACCGGCCATTACTCGCCCATGCGAGCAACGAAGCCAAACTACATCCAACTTCCAACATAAACAAACTGCTAACCGCCGTGATAACGAAAACTCCTATACATCATACTAAGTCCATAAACCATAAACGTCGACAAGTGAGCGTCTACCCAAATCCCAAATATACATACTGTACCTTAATACATTCACCAGTCTGATATCTTTATACAAATAAATCCCCTGTGCGGTAATCAAAATAAACTCTAATTACCCTGTTCCCGCACTTCGGCTTCGGCGATAATCAACAACCTGCATATGGTGTAGTATCAGCGATAGACGCTGAGTATGTCGGGCCTGGACCCTAATGGTCACTTAGTCATTTTAACCATCTTATTATTAGATTGGTTTCATGCTTTACCATTTTACAGTTATAATCAATACTGTAATATACATGTATAATATACATAATCCTCCATCCAAACATTCATAAAACACTTAGCCATCCATCCAATCCAAACATTCATTTAATATCTCAAACAACAATTGTATATCGAACATATCGAATAATTACAGTATGATGTACAATGTACAATCGCCGTAGCATACAGTTCCCATAGTTAATTTAAATTGGCCTTTAAGGCCCATCCATCCAAACCATGTTTAATTAATACCAGTTGGGCGTCATGTTAAGACAACCCGATAACCTCACCATGGACAGTAGTCCTCCCGTACACACAAAGGTGCTCATTTCGCTAGAGGTCCGGAGGCCCCTGACTATTCTCTTATGTCTCGTAAGACGTCCATATAAAAGCCGTAGCTACCTGACCCACGATCCAAATAGGGCTCGTATGGGTATAAACTGGAGCGGAACCCAATCGGGAACCCCTCAGTGATCACAAATGCGCAACCAGATAATTCGTAAACTACACTGGATTCCTCACCTCAACTCACACCATCTCTCTCTCATAATGTTTAAGATATGCTCTTAGTCTATGGAGAATAATTATTAGTTAGCTGCCCAATGGGTCTCACGCATACCTAGAAGTAATCTAGGTCATATTCATGTTCGAGATCCATGCTCTAGAGACCGACAATGTCGTGACTCGTTCCTAAGTATTTTACTTAGGTTACCATATACTTAATATTAATACTATGGTATTATATCAAGTAACCGTCTTGTCATCACAATAACGTATATGTATGTTTATATAAGTCGATCTATAGTCGACGTAGTGTTAGTCCCGTAGGACGCTCGTGCATAAATAATTAATGCAGTAGCACACAATCACATACATGTATCCACAACACATAACACACAAGTTATATCAACCAAATCCGAGCCCAAGGAAATCCTTAGGACAACCCGGATCAAACCCCTTACATACCGTTCACCAAGACCTAGGATGCGCAGTGTAGACCACTAGCTCGTCAAGCGTCCTCGTCTGAAGAATGATCTAAACGGTAATAAACTATAAGTCAGTCTCCATGACTAACTACATTCGGTATTTCCGAATAACAAGTAACCCCGACAGTTCATCCCGGATTTCTACAGTTATTTGTTACGGGTTTCTCTAAACCGGTCGGCTTTGTTACTAAAACTCGTATGTCGAAACATTTCGACTGTTAAGTTTAATTCGTTATATTTCTTTAATCTTATCCACCATTAAATGTAGGTATATAACCTATAGTTGCATGTATGCATGCATTATTATATTATATTGTATTATTTTCCACCATCCATTATAATACATTGTATTATATAATCCATTATATTAGTAAACTACATTTGCATTCAAAACTTATACCTATAGTTCGTAACTATTTTTTTTAAATAACCACCACCATTATATTATATGGTTTCTAACCATAATATATATCCATCCTTATATACATTTTTCTTGTATATGTATATATATACCATATAGGTAAATTTCATGAGTTGTAAAACTCTTATATTATATGTTACATTTTATCATCTTATATTAGATGATTATTCTCATTAGTTGTATTATATTATACAACTTATATTAAGATTATTATCCTAATATTATGTAACATTTATGTTGTATAATTACAACTCCTAAGGTTTATTCAATAAATACCTTAGTTTATAAATCTCATTTATTTATAGTTTGTCACATTATTTAATGTTAATATCCTTCCTTATATAATTCCATCTAAACCATATAATTGTTATAACATTTATAACATTATAGACCATAGTCCAAAATTCATTTTCCAACTCTTAAATATTCGGTACAGCCCTTCAATTTATTTTAATTCATTTTGACCACATAACATTATGTAATGTTATACCATATACTAATATCGTATAATATGATATTTTTATTTCCTTTAATTTATAACCTATAGTTTTTATACAAAACTATTATATATTGCCGCATAGGCACATATATTAAACCTTATTCTTTTTCCATAATCCATAGTTTCCTTTATTTACAAATTCACCCCATCATTATACCATGTTATATATACCATATAATATAACATTTTTAACTTATAAAATGGTATAACCTAGGTTTATATTTTATAAATTCCGAACAGACCCAATGTATTCTATAATCGCCATTTGGCCCATTTTATAACATATAGTTTATAATAAAATATAAATAAATATATATTACACATATCTTATTAAATACTCTTATAATATTCTAAAAATCACCAAATTTCACCAAAGGGTTATAATTACCCTTACTAACCCCATACTTTCGGTATTTATAATTCCGCCACAAATATTTCTCCAAAGTGTCATAATGACATAATAACTATATATTATACATATATAGTTTTTAATTCCAAAATCAACCCAATAAATTCCTAAAATTCCTAATAGGCTATGGGTGTTTATAATACCATTTTACCCTTAACTTTTGGAAATAATATATATATACCACATATGTTATAAAATTGTTACAATAAAATACTTATCTATATAAAACCTTAAATAAGTTATCTAACTTATTTAATTTGGTCAAAACCTAGCATATGGTCAAGGTTGACCACCTTAATATTTCCTTGACCATTAATCTCCACAAATATGGTTTATACCCATATCTTTCAGAAATTGCCATTTAACCCCAAAACTTTATATAATCTTATAATTTTTATATCAACTCATTTAAACCTCTAAATTTCGGCTATATCCTTTTATAGCCCCAAATTTAATTTAATTACACTATAACCCAATTGCCTTGCGGTATTTATTTTTAGCACTTAAACTTAATTAAAAGCTTATAAATGCATAAATAAAATGGCCTAAAGTACATGGCCTTATTACAAACATTAGCTTATAAAATAATTACACATAAATGCCCATAAAAGCTTAAACTCTCGGCCTTACACATATATTTTCCTTATTTACCATTTTCCACATAATGTCTTAAATTTGACAATTATGCTTATTAATTAGTTATAAAATTTACTAAACCATTCCTTAATCACCTAAGGACAAAATAAGACCTTAAATACCATATTCACTCACGGCACAATATATACATATGTATAAACATATTAATGTACCAAGTGTAGGTTTAAGTGATTTATACCTTGTTTTTGCCTAGTTAAGGCCTTGTTTGGCCACGGTCTGCTTAGGATAAAATTTCCACAGCATCATTTACATGTTTTCAAACAGCAATTAAGGCATGATTAGTCTCCAAGCAAGATCTAACCATAAGAAGTGTTTAATGTCAATTTTCAAAGGTAAAATTACCTTAGAATACCAAGGTTACCAAGGCTGATTCGGCCTAAATTTACACAAGAGTAAGAGAATCAAAGAGCTACTGAAACCAAGCTTTAAACTGGTATAACTCAGATTAGAAGATGGCTAATTTTTACCTTGTTTAAAATGCCTAAAATGGTGTTTTTGCTTGGATCTGGCTATACCTTGAAGCTCTTGATATACCAACTGAATAAGTATGTTAAGAAAGATAATAAGGCTAGGAACAAAGTTTCACAACCGAATTTGAAGGGATCAAAAGATATGTGCTTAAAGCACATTTTTATACCTTAAGAACAAGATTAGATTTCTCCACCTTCTTCCCTTGTTAATGCCGAGATATGCTCTCCATTATACCTCAAAACAAACTAAGAACATTGATGGAATGGTCGATGCTTTGCTCCATGGAAAGAGGAAAGAATTGTGAAGAAAATGAACATAAATGACTAATTAAGCTTACCTAGGTAGCAAGGTGTTCTTCTCTATTCTTGGTGTGTTATCCACGGTTTTTAGGCAGCCAAAGAGAGAATTAAGAGGCTGGTGTTTGGCTGGGAAGCAAGGTGAATGAAGAAATAAGTGAGTTTTGTCCTTTAAACTAGTTTAATGTTATTATTGTAATAGTAAATGATGACTCAATTAGCTTAGATATTTAGTGTTAAAGTAGAATGTGCTGTATTCCCGCTCATGCTGCCGACTTCCAAGGGTTAGAAGGGTCATTAGTTGACCATTGACCATACTTGGTCATTTTGCTTAAAAATGCACTATTTGGGTACTATTCATACTAAATTGCCCATTTTGATTTTTAATTTTCAAACTTTGATTAGACTTTAAAATATAGTCTATCATGTCACATTAATATTATAAATGATATACTCCAGTCTTTAAAATGACAAAAAGTCATTATCTTAGAGCTCATACACAAAAAACGCGCTTTAAGGAATTTTAGTGCACATTTTGAGTCGTAGGTGTTTCTGAGCTCTGTTTTCTTTGAGAACAGTTTTGTTGTGTTACTTTCATGATATTTGATCATTTTATCCAATTTTATATCATTTAGAGGTCATTAGACCTTTAAGGTTTCCTTAGAGCACATTTTTGCCCTACTTGACCTTGAAGCATGTAAATGCTTGTTCTTTGTGTTGGAGTGTTGTCCAACAATTTTAATATGTTTAGTAATGTGTTAATAAGCTTAGGACAAAGTTTTAGGTCCTAAGAAGTTCATTTTGGTATTTATTTACCCTAAATAGTCAAAGAGTGCAATATCTTGCTTGTGTGTTGACCACTGTTGTTCTCAGTTGACTTTTAAGGCATGTTTAGGCCTTAATCAATGTGATTAGATGTTAATCCATTTTTATTAGTTTGGGGTATTTCAATCTACCCCCCTTAAAAGACTTCGTCCCGAAGTCGCTTAATCAAATAGGTATGTATACAAATATATAACTACCCATCATTCCCATAATGTATATCTATATGATATATCATTATTACACACATCGTATTGTGCTTATACAGCACATAGCCATCACTTTGTGGCGTTAGTTCAATCATATATGGATATAGGTGATCCATCAGCACCATCATTTCCTATCAATTCTACAAACCCTGACAACCTCCCCAAGATGTCCATAACATTCCATTGTTCCACGTTCCACATCTAATGATTCATTTTGTATCTAGGCGATACCATATGTAATCATTCTACAAGCAATATAAAAGTATATATGTAACACCCCGTCCTAAGCCAATCGTGGTTATCGCAACTTAACAAATAAAACCTAAACGTCGCAGTGGAACTAAACCAACACCAGGACCTTGCCACAGTCTAATCAACAAGAAATAGTTACTTAAATATTTACAACCGCATATCCATAATACATACACCAACCGAGTTTAAAGTATCTCCAAAACCATACAATACGTCACAAGTTCAACTACCAACAGACAGGTGCACAGGCGCTACCCGTACTCAAAATAAAGTCCCACTAGGGCTACCCGCTCCTACTCTCGTGGTGTGACTTCATCGGCCGCTTGCCTGCAAGTTAAAAACAGCCCCCAAAGGGGGTCAGCACGAATGCTGGTACGACCCTCTCATGGCCCCCAAGCTAACGGGGCTACGACGAATAATTGTCGATAGCATGGAAGTTGATTAGCATAACAAATATAATATGAAATGCAATAAAACAACAACCACAATGGACATACATAGCTCAAATGCAAATGAACGACTCAGGCGTTCCCTTAATAAGTGTAACACCCCTACTACGCACTTAACAATACTTGTAATCGCATCGGAATTAAACAACTAAATAATAACTAAAGGATTTGGTGCTACTACGCCGTTAACCACCCACGTGGTCAACAAGGCAGAATAAATACGAGTGTACCGGTCTGATGATCAGACTCCCGAGCATAGAACTAATAACCATTAATACATTAACATAATACCGAGTTTGTTACTACATCCATAAACATAACTGTACATCACAAACTGACAACGGCCGTCACTGTACTACAACGGTACCAAAATATATCGCCACGGGAGCACAGGCGCATCCTGGGCTTAACATCCAAAAATAATCAAAAGTAATACTGCATCCTAGAATCTATAGCCATTCCGCTTCTTCGATCCTCATCCTGCAGTAAAAATATGGAGCCCCCGAGGGGGTCAGCAACCCTTGGTGGTATGGTTAACGCGCAGCCCATCGGCTACCGGGATACGCGCAACTAATTGTCATGATGGCATGGCATTCATTTCAAACATACAACATATATATATCATAGCAAGAGTATTGCATACAACTTCACACATAACACACAGAACAATTCCTTTTAGGAGATGAACCAACACAATTAGTTCCCATGGAGAGCCTAGAGGTTGTTGCCAAACTCATGCTAAGCTCATTACATAACTCGTTACCGTCCTGTTAGATTGAACGGATAACTTAACACAAGGTGCCTCGGATATAGTGACCCAAGCACACCGAAACAACACATAGTATGCCCTGTGGCCCGACGTGAGTCAGTAAAATAGCCTTGGTTAAGCTAAAGGGAAGGTTGGAAACCAAATTGGAAAACAATCATAACATACAAAGAGAATCGAACCGGTTATGACATCGACTCCCATACTCACACGCGTGGCCGGAACAGACCGGACTCCTCACTTCCCCCGTTAGCACTTGTTAGAAGTTCAACATTGGACTCAATATATAAATCACAAGCAATTGGTTAAGTCTTGTTAGACATACACCAGGGAAGAGAGAGTCACACTTAACTATACAATACAATAATATTTAACAATAGTAAACTCATTACATGACTTAAGTCTTACAAGGTCATAAACACACAGAAAAACAAACAACACATAAGCCGGTGTAAACCGGTAGGCAATAGACTGCAAGAAAACCATACCTTGGTCCTTGCTTCGACTGGTTTCCACCTTTGAAGAATCCTATACACATTTAGTAACGTCGGTTAATTAATGTACTAATCCATTGTTAACTTTTACTTCACTTAACTACTAGTTATTTACTTTTACATTTTTATTATTACTTCTCACCTTTTAAATTGTCATTATTACACTCCTAACATGCCTTATATAACTTTATAACATCATACTAACTAATCCCCATCATTAGACATCATTATCTAACCTTAAACTAACTTTTTAAAGGGGTCCGGGACTTGGTCCCCAACTAAGGTCCCGGACCTACACTTAACAAAACCCTCGGCCTGTTTTAATGGGGTGGTCCGGGGACCAATGTAGGCAAATTCTCTCGGGGGTAAATCAGGGGGTGGTCCGGTACTTCTTACATAACCTAAGTACCGGACCAAGGCGGTGTAAGAATCCTCGGCCCTTTTAAATGCATGGTCGGGACATCATCCAAGACCTAAGTCCCGGACCACTACTACAGATTTACATTTTGAACATTTTCTAAATCTTGTTGCAGGTTCTCCTTACCCATTAAATGTATAAACTTCCCAAATGATCTTAGGTATATTCTAATGCCAAAATATTATCTTAAGCACACCTAGTTCCTTATCTAACTTGTTACTCAATTTTTCTTAAAATTCACCAACACTTGTAACATTTCTTACAAGGTTTCTAAATTGTGTTTCTCACCTATGATAATCACTATCCCAAAATGCTTTCTCCTCACCATAACATCATCTCCCAAGCATCTTTTCTTAACAACCTAAACTTCTAGTTGATGTCTAGGTCCTTTTTGTTTCCTAGAACACCCAAGACATTACTCCTCCTCTAGTAAAATACCTAAACATTTCTAACACTTCCTAGTTCACCAAATCTTGTTTAAACACTTAGAACTTCTTGTACATTACCTAAATTTTGACATGAACTCTCCTAGAACATTACTAAGCCAAAACACATTGTTTTCACCATTAAACAATCAAGAACACTAAAATCCATCAAGAACATTCTTATACACAAAACTTCACTCATTTAGCACTACATCACAATATAGTGCATAATTTAAATTGCTTGGCACTTAGGCCCTTAAATAACATGGCTCTTAGGCCCTTAAGATGCATAAATCTTAAACACTGAATTTCCTTAATATATTTGCCTTTGACCTGCAATTACACCCAACAATACATATGCCTTTTACTAAGCCCTTGAGAGCATATTTCTAAGTCATTTACCATTGGCTCCTTAAGTAGTTTTAATATGCAATATAAGCTAATTTCTCCTAAGACTTTAAACTACATTAGGTTAGCATATTTACCTCTTTTCCTCACAACTTCTTTCTTGTTTCCTTGTTTAAAAATCGGTAAGGGTGTTTGGTTTCTTGTCAACTTCTAAACAATATACAAATAATGAAATGAGTATACAAGCTTTATGCTTCATCTCATTGTAAACCCTAAATACATAGACAAAATACCATAGATTTGCCTTAGAACATTTAGATGATGTTTAACTTGGATATCAAAGACGAGTTTGGAATGTAGCAAGAGAGGACTCCACCAAGCCTTGGAAGATTCAAATGAAGCTAAACAAGCAAGGTATAGGGCACCATTAATGGTTGATCGGACAACATAAAAACATGAAGGAAATGTTATTTTTCTTTGAGTTTCCTTACCTAAAAGCAAAGGAGAACAACAATATGTGAAAAGATGAGCTCAAGCTCCTCCCATGGAGATTCCTCTTGGCACTGAAATGAGCCTTGGAATTTGAGAAGACAAGGTGAAGAGTGATGGACTAAGAGAATGGTGGTCTTTGTTTTGATTTGGCAAAGTGAGCTAGGAGTTACAAGAGGTGAAGATCATATATGGTGGTGGTACTATTGCAAAACTGTGAATGGAGAGCAAGAAGGAGATAGAAGAGAGGTTGGAGTCGTGGGAAATGAAGAGGAGATGAGAGAATGAAGTTTAAGTCACTTTTGGAGATATTTAAAGTAAAGGTAAATAGTGTTTTGCTTTATAAATTTTACTTACTTGATAACAACAAGGGGAGATGACTCACCCTTATAAAAAACCGGCCCCCATGATATGCTAAGGGGTGTGTTTTAGTCTTTGTTGACCAATTATTTGACTTATATATGGCACATGTATAAACTTGCTTATTCTGGTTACTATTCACTAAAACAAGGCACATTGTTGTGAAATTTTGATGTCCCATTGATATAGACTTCCAAATGTGATACTAAGTAGTACACATATTAATTAAAGAGTAATGATGGACATTTAGCCATTCAAAACTCATTTACAAGACAATTTCAAAAACGTGCTTTAAGACTCCTTCTAAGCACATTTTGTGTTTTAACTTGGTTTCAAGCTTGGTTTCTTTGGTAATTGGTTTAATATGTTCATTTATATATAAATAAGGTCTTGGTAAGTTCATTAGGTCTTAACCAAGCTTATTCCAATCTTAGAGCACATTTTAGCCTTTATTGTCCTTAAGGTATTTATTTGTGTTTTCTAAGGTTTAAATTGTTTACTAATGTTTCTAAGACTCTTTTTAGTCTTAATATACCTTATTTTAGTGTGTTAAACAACATACCTAGGTTTGGGGTATTTCCATAAGTGAGTTAGATCTTAACTCCTTAAGTCCACAATCTCCTTACCCTTATAATTGCCAACCGTTTCCATTATTAGATTGGTTAGCCCTTAATTGGTTGCTTACTTTGTAGGGCTTGGTTTAACCCTAGCCGGGTAGCAGTGCACTATCCGGCAATAAGTACCTTCTTAATTGTTGGGGATGTAGGCTTGATCTCCCCACGCCATCCTTAATGTGCCTCCCACATTAAACAGTAGTCCGGGTGGTCGGGTCGGTGTTGACCCTAGGCGACGAGCTTAATGACAAGTCTTATTTGGAAGTCGGATCTGATTCAGATACCGACCTCCCCCAATACACATGTGCCGGTACCATCCGGATTCCTCACTCCCACCCAAGTTATGGTTAGTGAAAGTCTTAAATACCAAGTGTTAGTTAAACCTTGACGGGTATTAACAAACAACCACATGTACAAATCCTCTCCTAACTTAATTAAGTATCAAGCTTAGTTAGTAGCTATCCTTAGCCTCGTGGGTTAGAGCAAAGAAAACACAAACCCAACGAGAACACTAATATCGGTTGTTGTAACACCCCTACCATTAATGCTGTGCTTACCGTCCAATCTCCTTACACATCAGATACACGCAGCGCGGATACATACTACATAATGAGGGTGATACAAAGCCGTTAGTCACCACGTGACTAACAAGGCTACTGCTACTACATACAGCATCGGTCTGATGGACCGGAATCCCGAGTGTTACATATCTACCATACACACTCCGTATACCAATAAATGCTACAATCTTCCATTCGATACAATACTTCAAATACAATACAATATAATCCACATACCGAGTTTACTAAGATCCTTATACAAGTATACTACCTCTTCCAAGTTCATACGTACTCACTAAGAGACTACTTACTACCCGTTCCTCACAAGCTACTTGCTTCTAAATACAAGGGTGTGCCTCCGGTCTCTTACCTTGACCACACCGCTTCGGTACCTGCACACTAAAAACGTTCCCCCGAAGGGGTCAGCTTTCGCCGAGCATGATAACCGCATTACCCCGCGTATATAGTGACGTACGCCGACCACTTGGTCGAATACATGTGGTTGATTTCATTCAAACATACATGCATACATGCTCTTATACATAATATTACAATACATTACGCAAGACATACACACATACATACACTTCATTACATACAAGAAGTACAACATAAACCATCAATACATACTCACCTTTTTCCGAATTACACATACACATTACATACACAATATACAATCTTGTTAGCTTCATTGGTCCACCCAGGGTAATCGGGTGGAGATTACTCTTTTACGTTACTTCATACATACGCATACATACTCATACTCATACTCATACATACTTACTTACTCTTATCTCTTACTCATGTTAAGTCGTTGGGACCTCCGGCCCTGGGGACTACTCCGTCCCACCTCCGGGATTTACTTGACTCACAAATCGGGATGCTACCCATTTAAGGGATTTGGGCCGCGGACCAGTTTAAGAGTCAGGAATTAAGCCAACCTCTTGTGACTCCGCATCCTCACGCGTGGCCGAAGCTATATCGGACTTCTACTCATTCCAGTTTACTCACTTAAGTTAGGAGTTAGGTAGTTAGAATTAGCAGAAGTCATTCATACAAGCCACATACACATTACTATGCTCAATACCCATTTATACAAAATGCATACAATACTTAAGTACAATACAAGATTCGAATACAAGTCATCATCATTCATATATTTCATGAATTATACAAACTATTGTTCAAGACAAATATCAAGAACAATGTAAACAAGCACGAGTAAGTGCAATATAATCCGATTCATGCATTGTCTTATAGGTGATCAAATAAGCACACAAATCGGGGTAACCAGATTAGGATACAGGGCATGAAGAAATCATACCTTTCACCGTTGGTTTACTTTATCGGTGTTCCCTGCTCCAGTTCCTTATTTGTCGAGTCCTAGTCCCGAACCAATGACTACATGCCAAATGGTTCAATCAATTCTAAGCATTACAATACATTCATAGCTTCTATTCCCGTACTTACCCGTTATCCCATTACTTTGGGTTTACTTAATGTTCTATACTTTCATCTTCCTTAACTAATCCCTTACTTGGTTCCCATTTACATACTTATTTCTTTACCATTAGTGTTACATTAATGGTGTATTACTAAGTCCCATATATATGTACATATCTATATATATATACATACATATGATTACATGTTACTATTCTTATTATTATTATTATTTATTTTTTATATAAGTGGTGGGGCCGTCCGACCCACCGTCCGACCCAACCTATGGGTCGGACCGTTCCAGTAAGTTTCGGTCCTGTGGTCCAGACTCCGTCCGACCCACTGTCCGATCCAGACTCTGGGTCGGACGAAGTCAGTAACTTCGTCCTTGATTTTTTTTTGCCTGTCCGACCCACGCCCGATCCACGGCTCTGGGTCGGACCCTTCCAGAAAGGTTACTGCCGTTGCCTAAGCCCCGTCCGACCCACTGTCCGACCCAGACTCTGGGTCTGATGGTAGCAGAACCTTGCTACAGCCTTTATTTTCTTTTCCCATTTCACCCATTGCTTCCCCAATCTTCCTACATACATCCTAACATGTTTAGTACTATTTAAACATTCTAAATCACCTTAATTCATCCACCAAATCCATTGCTAAATCCATCAAACAACTTACACAATTCCCTCACTTCTCTTCCAACACTTGTAACAGTTTTTGTTACACTTATGCTACAGATTTTAAAGCCCATGCTCATATCCAATACTTCTACTTCTAATACCATTACTAGCATCCCAAATACATTCCAAGCCATTACATTACCTATACCCAAGTCCAACTCTCCTCTTGCCAAATCTTGCACACAATCCCTTCTTAGTTCTACAATGCAATTTAATACCTCTTTGCCACAGATTTTGGTTCCCACTCCTCCATACATATTTCCTCTCCTAAAGCCATTTCCAATGCCTACAATGCATGCTCTCTCCTTTTCAAGTCCAACACTCACTCCCAAGTCAAGTACCTAAATCCTCCTAGTTCTCCAATGCCATTCAACAATTCTTGCTACAGATTTATATCCTTCATTCTCTTACCACAACTACTACTCATAGTCATTAAACATCTCTACTAACTCCAATACACACCTTGGTTTTCCCATTCACCAAGTCATCCATATATACATATTCCTACCAAAATTTGACATAGTTCCTCTACATTCTTACTTCTCCACATATGCACTTTTCATCAAACTCATTCCTAATCTAGCCAAACCACAAGGGTTCTACCAGCAATTTAGCAAATATATAAATCCATCCCAATACACCAATACTCCATCAAACATCAATACTAATACTCATACACAACCATTTGCTCCAAGGCCTATAATTCACATACTATTGCACAATTACTCAAACTTCCACAATTACATTACTAATACATTAGTTGGGTTCTTTAGATTGGTTTACCCATTCCCATTACTCTAATGCACTAAAACTTAACATTAGTAAAGAGCTCTTACCTTGAGCTTATAATTCCTTCTTTCTCTCTCATTTCTCCTCCTTCTTCCTTCTTGCCCAAATCGGCCATGTGGGGAATGGAGTTGCCAAACTCCATTCCCATCATCAAACACACAAAACAATTTGATTAAACTACTACCCTTAAATTAACACTAGTTCATTGAAGTGTTAAAATAAAAATTCTAGGGTTTACCTTTGGAGAGAGTTTAGAAGGGGTTTTAGCCCTTGGTTCAAGAAGGTGAATCCACCACCATTGCAAGGTTGATATTATGCTCCAAAGAGAGAGAGAAATAGAGCATTACAAATGGAGCAAAATCGGTTATGAAGGAAGGTGAAGAGAAAACATGGGTTTTTCATGTAGATTTTTACCTTGTTGGAAAGAGGAGACTCCAAGCTCCATAATGGTATTTTCTCTACAAATGGGGAAAACCCATGGAGATGAAACTCATCCTTTTCGAATTTTGAAAAGAGGGAAAGTAGAGGAGAATGAGGGGAGTTCAAATATGTAATTTGTTTTTGATTTGGAGCTTACATGAGGATGGAGCATGAGGTAGAAGGTGGAGTTGCCATGGAGCTTCTTGAAGCTCTACAAAATTGCCCAACCAGAGGGAGAGAGGAGGGAGAAATCGGTGGGGATAAGGAAGGAGAGAGGTGAGAGAGTAGAGAAATGAGTGAGTGAGTGAGGAGAGAGGGAAGGGATAAAGTAGTTTATACTTTATTGCTTTTTGCTTTTGGCTCTCTTATTTAATTAGCTATTTACATGGTGTGTGAGGGAGTTATTTGACTATTAAAAATCAGTCCCCCTACAGTTATACTAGTTGGAGCGTTTTCGTCTTTACAGAAAACGCTCGTACTTTACCGGTTTAGGTACTGTTCACTAACCGGGCCCGTTTTCCGGAATTTTCTTGTTTAATTATTTTTATTGGTTATTAAGCTTCCAAATGCTTAATAAAATTATTAATGATTTATAATTTTTACGGGTCCGTTTGACCACTTAAAGTCACGTTTTCGGGTTTTCTCGAAAAACGTGCTCTAAAGCTCTATTAGCGTTTTAATTCATTATTTGGATCCGTTTCTTCGGGAGTTGTTCCCACATATATTTAGGTTTTATTAAAACCTTTAGAATCCATATAATACTCTAACCGAGGTCTAATCCTGTGGTTATTAACGCTTATTTAGCATTTTCCTTTTTTGCGGTTTATTTATTTCTTTTGGATTTATTTTCCTTACCAGTATTAATTAGGTACCATTAGGCCCTTAATATGTATTAGATTAATTTTAATCCTTATGTTTAAGTTTGGGGTATTTCAATCTACCCCCTTAGGAACTTTGTCCTCAAAGTTGTTCGAGGTTATGGGTTTACAATGCTTACTCATTCTTACGTGTCTAATACCAAAGCCATACCTTCTTCCTCCTTACACTTCCCAAATCCATTACTCAGGGTCCCTACATACCATACCATACCAATGTACTATAGTTACTCCAATCTGCATACTACCAACCATCCGGTTTCTATTACAACATTTATACATTCACACAGTGCAAAGCTATCCCCAAAGCAATGCAATACACATACGATCCCGCAGGTCAGGTAATCTAGACACAGGACTCCTCTATGTCCCACTGCCCTTGGAATAACAACCTGCTACACCACTATCTTCTCCGGTATAAGCTTCTAGCAGATACTTAGTCTCCAGTCTATGGAAAATCCTTCCCCACGGCTACATAGGAATCCTTCTAAAACATACAACTCCGATTCCAATTTATTTCATTACTTCTATCCTATGTGTGATTCTTGTGACCACTTGAGGGGAGCTTCAAGAATCATTCGCCCTGATGATGTGATCAGCATCAGTGTTGAACTATCTTTCCACCCCAATTTGTGTTCGGTTTCCCTTGATCTGATCAGGATCAAGTTTGACTCCCACATCAGGTTCAATCAAACAAATAATTTAATTGTTTTCATTTTCTATCTTTTATTCTTTCTAGTCGTGATTACGAATTCATACATCTCCAAAGGATGGAATCAATCCATCGATCATCCTCACTCTACTTCCCCAAATGTTTTACTCCGTGATTCGATACCTAAATGCTCACTTCATCAACCTTCACTACTTCCATCCATTACTCACCATCATCTCCTATATTCTAACTAAGGAATACTACACTTCTAAGATTTAGTTGACTTCAATTGTTTCAAATATTTTACTTACGATTCCACTACTCATAAACTTCATTCATACTCCTCATTCATTTCGTACTACTTCTTCAAAGGTTACAATACTTGTGGGGCTCTGTCCACTACTCATTACTTTTCTTTTACTAATACTCTTACATTGGTGTTACAAGATGGGTATACTCCTCTATGGTATTTGCATGTCTAATGCCTAATTACCATAATTACAATGTGAAAGAGTACTTATGTTTATTTAACATAGTATCAATCATCAATTTGGTTCTCATTTCTGCTATGCACATTATGTTTTATGTGTTTTATTCACAAAACTTACATTAAGCGGTTTCGCTCTACCCCCCTTAAAAGGGATTACGCCCACGTAATCTCCCATATGTTAATATTAAACATTGGTTATTTAATTCGGGCAATCCGAAGCGTTTAGCTTCACTGCTGTATACTATATACTATGCTCTGGTCAAAGGGTCTTAACCATACCAATGGTTTAGTCTTTGCACCAAGAATTCCTATATGAGTTTATTTAACTCATAATTGATTCGGTTCTAGCCTAACAGCTTCAAGGTATTAACAGCCATTCTATTATACTACTAGGTATATTGCCTCCTAGCTAGGGCCCACTAGCTTCTGCTGCGCTACCCTGATAGCTTGGGTTACTTACCCTTCGTGTTATCATTAATGTGCTATACATCACCTTCTTATCCGTCTATTATGGGAATAAGGTTTACTAAACAAATGCGGTATTCTTTACGTGTTTGAACTCAATGAGTTGTAGGTTTATAACCAGCTCTCTGGCAATCTAGTATACACACTATTTGTACTTCCACGATCATTCACTAAGCTCTTCCAACTTATTGTCGGGCGAGGTTAAGTCACTACTCAGTTGTAGTGCTTCCTCTGTTGTCACTAGTTTCCAAGTTATACCAGTTCTTCTGGTTCGGTACAAGTGTCCTTTACTTGTATGACCTTGCATTGATATGCGTCGGTCCTAGTGACTTTCTTAAGTCTCCTTTCACCTTTATTCCATTGGAATTCACATCTGTGATTGTTAGTGTGTTTCACACTCTTCGTGCTTCTTTGGCCTTAGGCCGCATGGTTGTTGCTAAGCTTGCTTAATTGGCTTGTGCCATGTCTGTTGGTGAAAAGAAGGGTTTACTACGGTTTACATTCTCCATATCCCTAGCCATCCCATTAGATCATTAGCTGCACAAGTGCAATACCAAAACACTCAGTCATACAGAGTGTAGAGGCGTAAACGCTTGACAGTAAGTCACTTATGTGATAGGAAAGAATATTTTGTGTGTCATGTGATACTTATACTCCGTGTCATTGCATAACTTTCCTCATAGCGGTCGCTTGTTGCGCACCGTATTCTTACTCATTGTACAACATTGCTTTTACTGACTCCGTTACTGTGGTAGTTTCTCTTTACTCATTGCCATTGTCATTGGCACCATTCCCTTATGGTATGAATACCCTGGGGTTTCCAATGTTCGGTGTATGACGGTTGTCGTAGCATACCACAATATTAATATCTTCCCAATGTGGAGATGTTCTTCCATTTTAGGTTTCATGTGTAGGTTAGCTTACCTCACATTCCATCATCATTTATGGTACAACTCACCAAGTATCTTGGTTGACCGAGGATGAAGTGGTTTTATCGGGTTACAAGCTCTCTTGAGCGTTGGTCATTCATGGTGTGCAATGTGCACACACATTGATCGCTTTTGACTACTATATCTTCCCAGTGCCGAGCATCGGTTATAGGCTCAGCTGTGTAGTTTTACTTTTGTATGTACGTCAACGGGACATCCCAAGAAACTTCAAGGGTTTTCTGGTCCCGTTCTCCAATTGAGAGTATTCTTTCATTGATAATGAAAGTTCTTGTTGAGGGGTTTGTCTCCACTCATAGGTCTAATGACAAGGTTTGCTATGTTGGTGTTTACACAATGGTCCACTATATGTTTGGGTGTATATGGAGTATGCTTACTCCCTTAAGTCGTAATGGTTTGGAAATCTCATTTCCTTATCCCATCATCCCTTGGCAATATCTATTGCGTGGTTTTATTGTTATAGTAGATGGAAGCCTTTTCTAAGGGTTCACATCATCACCGCATTAGTGGTCTTCGGGTTACGAGGGGTACCTTCCCTTGGGTTTCTCGTAGTGTCCAAGTGTGGACTAGGCCAATGTTGGCATTATCATGATTCTCATGCCTCTGTGCTACCATTGCTACAGAAGGCATGGCGGTAATTAAGAACTCCGTCAACTGTATACTAGGCTGATGCTCTAGTGACAGTGACATTGAGTTGGCCATTACTCCAAGCCACTCAGGATGTGGGTTTGAATATGGTCCAGAGTGGAATAGGGTATAAAGGGCACAACGGTTTATACTGACATAGACATTTCCCTGGTCCAGAATATTGGGAAGATTATGTCAGTTGTTGATTCCTTGTCGTATGAGGCAATCCCCTTGCAAGTCTTGTTACCAACGGTGTGGGTTTTGCAACCGTTTAAGGTTTATACAACTCATCAGGTTTGTGGTTTAGGGCCATATTGCTGCAGCTAGCTCTTTGCAACTGCTTATACATGTTTCCATGCATGTATACCGATAGGTTGAGATATATTGGGCTCCAGGTAAGTCGTGACATCACGCTTCCGTTCATAGGGACCCTTTTAGGCCCTCTGGTGTTAATTAGTGCCCCTTAGTAATTTAGGCATTTCCTGTTAAGTGAAATCCCTTCGGTGTCTTAACCGAGTGTTTGTTCCAGCTCCTGTATTCTTGTCTTGACGCTTTGTTCGACTGTTTGCAATTCAGACACCCTTCAAGGATTGCTCCTGAGTGCTGTTGAATCATGCCGTTACATCCGGCTAACGTTTATACTATGTTGTCCACTGTACCGTCTGGTGGCATCGTACTTGAGTCGTCCCCCTTTGGGTTATAACGTCTCCCGTTCTTGGGTAAACTGTTTACACTTGCTCCTAGTGCTTAAGACTAGGTTTGACATCCCCTTCAATGATGGATTATACTTGTGGTAATCTTGGGGTTGGCTGCTCTGGGAGTTCTGTCACGTTTGTTGAGTATTGTTAGGTTCACGTTAGGCATTCGCCTTAATGTGTTTAGGCTGGGCATTCCATCCACCTGTCAGGTAATTGTTGGATTATTTGAGACATATCCAATGTATATACTTACTAGTATGTGCTCTTTGCACTTCCTAGTTCTTATTCCTCATCTCCAGATGGATCTCTGAGTTCCTTGATACTTGATCATCTGAGGTGTCAGGTTCTGATTGAACTCACTCATGGTCCGTAGAACGGAGTTGACTACTTCCCGTGTGTCGCACACTACATGTATACATACGGGGGTACCATATTGATACGTTACCACTTACCCAACTATATTCAGGCCCGCAAGCCTTCGGAGTGGGGTTGTCCCACATCCCGTAACGGGTACACTCGTAGTGTTCGTCACACGCCTAGGTGAAGTATGTTGTTGCCAACTCCTCTTGTATCGTTCTATGATACTCACCGTGATTTTGTTGGTTTGGTTTGAAATCCAAGGTTAAAAGAAAAGTTTGTGGTTTTGAAAGAAACTTGGTTTTGAAAAATAACAGTCGGTGTTGAAAGAAGTCCTGCATGGCATAGCCATGTTCGAAATCTTGATCAATCCAGCTTCCTGCTGACTGGCGTGTTCTAAATGCAGTGGTCAGGCCGTCAGGCCTTCCCATGGTTTCATCCTCCTGTTTTAGGATGTTTATTCCTGTAGTCGCTTCATCCCTGTCACGGTACATTACTATGTACCTGTGGCGTGTTAGTGCTCCTTCACCTATTCATGTTCTTACTGCACTTGCCATGGCAAGTGCGTGGTACTGGTGGTTTTGAGTAATCCTATACCGATCACGGTATGGTTTCCACTCGCATTTGATAGTCTTGTTGACTCTTCCCTGATCTTATTGATCTACATTGGTATACTCGCCTTTAGGTAGCTTCTTGGTGGTTAGACATGGGTGTCGTAGATCTGGGTACTTCTCCACTCCTTGGAGGTTCCCGTTCTTTGGTTTAGTGTCGTTCCTGTGGCTCGTTCCCACACATTTGTGGTGTTACTGAGCCTTTCCCATTAGGTACTACGCTTGTAGTCCTATTGGATTGTATCTCATGGTGTTCTTGTAGTTGTCTGAGCTATTGCCCAGGTACTGCAACCTTAATGGCATTATAGTTATGGAGTTAACCGCTTCGACTATGTCCTTAGTCGGCTAGCAGCATACCGTTGTGGTATTATTCAAGTATTACTGTCCCGTAGACTTGTGTCTCGGGTCCCGTTACTGCCCTTTTTCATTCCGTTGCACGGTTAGTGCTTCTGTCCTCCTGTGGTGACTAGCTAGGTTTCATGACTGTAAGCACGTCGCCCCATGCTGTTGTAAGTTGTGGCCTCCTCGTGGTTGGAGTGTCCTTCCTACCGCTATTAAGTGCGGGTGTTGTGGTTCAACCGGAATCCATCTCGGGACTCTCAGTTCTTGGAATCTACCATATGTCGGTTCTTGTTTACCGTGTGATTGCTTCACAACTGCCAGATCGGGTCCCCCGAGTACGAGAAGACTTTTCTTCTCTCTGGAGTTCCTTTCCCAAGTTATACAGTGGGGTTTGCGGCGGGCGGGACTGGTATTGTAGGTATCCGGTACTCACCGGTAGTTCCTAACTAGCATATCTCTAAATAACACTCAGCCCTTAGCCCTAAGCTTCTAATTCCTAACTCGGTATTTCCAGTCACCAGAGCGATACTTCGCTCTGATACCACTTTTTGTAACACCCCTACCATTAATTCTGTGCTTACCGTCCAATCTCCTTACACATCAGATACACGCCGCGGATACATACTTACATAATGAGGGTGATACAAAGCCATTAGTCACCCACGTGACTAACAAGGCTACTGCTACTACATACAACATCGGTCTGATGGACCGGAATCCCGAGTGTTACATATCTACCATACACACTCCGTATACCAATAAATGCTACAATCTTCCATTCGATACAAATCTTCAAATACAATACAATATAATCCACATACCGAGTTTACTAGATCCTTATACAAGTATACTACCTCTTCCAAGTTCATACGTACTCACTAAGAGACTACTTACTACCCGTTCCTCACAAGCTACTTGCTTCTAAATACAAGGGTGTGCCTCCGGCTCTTACCTTGACCACACCCGCTTCGGTACCTGCACACTAAAAACGTTCCCCCGAAGGGGTCAGCTTTCGCCGAGCATGATAACCGCATACCCCGCGTACTAGTGAGGGTACGCCGACCACTTGGTCGAATACATGCGGTTGATTTCATTCAAACATACATGCATACATGCTCTTATACATAATATACAATACATTACGCAAGACATACACACATACTGATACATACACTTCATTACATACAAGAAGTACAACATAAACCATTCAATACATACTCACCTTTTTCCGAATTACACATACACATTACATACACAATATACAATTCTTGTTAGCTTCATTGGTCCACCCGGGTTAATCGGGTGGAGATTATCTTTTACTCATTACTTCATACATACGCATACATACTCATACTCATACTATACATACTACTTACTCTTACTCTTACTCATGTTAAGTCGTCGGGACCTCCGGCCCTGGGGACTACTCCGTCCCACCTCCGGGATTTGACTCACCAATCCGGGATGCTACCCATTTAAGGGATATGGGCCGCGGACCAGTTTAAGAGTCAGGAATTGCAGCCAACCTTGTGACTCCGCATCCTCACGCGTGGCCGAAGCTATATCGAACTTCTACTCATTCCAGTTTACTCACTTAAGTTAGGAGTTAGGTAGTTAGGAATTAGCAGAAGTCATTCATACAATCCACATACACAATTACTATGCTCAATACCATTTATACAAAATGCAATACAATACTTAAGTACAATACAAGATTCGAATACAAGTCATCATCATTCATATATTTCATGAATTATACAAACTATTGTTCAGGACAAATATCAAGAACAATGTAAACAAGCACGAGTAAGTGCAATATAATCCGATTCATGCATTTATCTTATTAGGTGATCAAATAAGCACACAAATCGGGTGGGTAACCAGATTAGGATACAGGGCATGAAGAAATCATACCTTTCACCGATGGTTACTTTATCGGTGTTCCCTTGCTCCATAGTTCCTTATTTGTTCCTCGAGTCCTAGTCCCGAACCAATGACTACATGCCAAATGGTTCAATCAATTCTAAGCATTACAATACATTCATAGCTTCTATTCCCGTACTTACCCGTTATCCCATTACTTTGGGTTTACTAAATGTTCTTATACTTTCATCTTCCTTAACTAATCCTCTTACTTGTTTCCCATTTACATACTTATTTCTTTACCATTAGTGTTACATTAATGGTGTATTACTAAGTCCCATATATATGTACATGATTACTATGTTACTATTATTATTATATTATTATTATATTTTTTTTTTATTATTTTTTATATAATTTGGGGCCGTCCGACCCCACGTCCGACCCAACCTATGGGTCGGACCGTTCCAGTAAGTTTCGGTCCTGTGGTCAAGACTCCGTCCGACCCACTGTCCGATCCAGACTCTGGTCGACGAAGTCAGTAACTTGTTCCTTGATTTTTTTTTGCCTGTCCGAACCACGTCCGATCCACGGCTCTGGGTCGGACCCTTCCAGAAAGGTTACTGCCGTTGCCTAAGCCCCGTCCGACCACTGTCCGACCCAGACTCGGGTCGGACGGTAGCAGAACTTTGCTACAGCTTTATTTTCTTTCCCAATTTCACCCATTGCTTCCCCAATCTTCCTACATACATCCTAACATGTTTTAGTACTATTTAAACATTCTAAATCACCTTAATTCATCCACCAAAATCCATTGCTAAACCATCAAACAACTTACACAATTCCCTCACTTCTCTTCCAACACTTGTAACAGTTTTGTTACACTTATGCTACAGATTTTAAAGCCCAATGCTCATATCCAATACTTCTACTTCTAATACCATTACTAGCATCCCAAATCCATTCCAAGCCATTACATTACCTATACCCAAGTCCAACTCTCCTCTTGCCAAATCTTGCACACCATCCCTTCTTAGTTCTACAATGCAATTTAATACCTCTTTGCTACAGATTTTGGTTCCCACCTCCTCCATACATCATTTCCTCTCCTAAAGCCATTTCCAATGCCTACAATGCATTGCCTCTCCTTTTCAAGTCCAACACTCACTCCCAAGGTCAAGTACCTAAATCCTCTAGTTTCTCCAATGCCATTCAACAATTTTGCTACAGATTTATATTCCTTTCATTCTCTTACCACAACTACTACTTCATAGTCATTAAAAATCTCTACTAACTCCAATACACACCTTGGTTTTCCCATTCACCAAGTCATCCATACATATACATATTCTACCAAAAAATTTGACATAGTTCCTCTACATTTCTTACTTCTCCACATATGCACTTTCATCAAACTCATTCCTAATCTAGCCAAAACCATAAGGGTTCTACCAGCAATTTAGCAAATATATAAATCCATCCCAATACACCAATACTCCATCAAACATCAATACTAATACTCATACACAACCATTTGGCTCCAAGGCCTACAACTCACATACTATTGCACAATTACTCAAACTTCCACAATTACATTACTAATACATAGTTGGGTTCTTTAGATTGGTTTACCCATTCTCATTACTCTAATGCACTAAAACTTAACATTAGTAAAGAGCTCTTACCTTGAGCTTATAATCCTTCTTTCTCTCTCATTCTCCTCCTTCTTCTTTCTTGCCCAAATCGGCCATGTGGGGAATGGAGTTGCTAAACTCCATTCCCATCATCCAAACACACACAACAATTGTGATTAAAATACTAACCCTTAAATTAACACTAGTTCATTGAAGTGTTAAAATAAAAATTCTAGGGTTTACCTTTGGAGAGTTTTAGAAGGGGTTTTAGCCTTGGTTCAAGAAGGTGAATCCACCACCATTGCAAGGTTGATATTATGCTCCAAAGAGAGAGAAAAATAGAGCATTACAAATGGAGCAAAAATCGGTTATGAAGGAAGGTGAAGAAAACATGGGTTTTTTCATGTAGATTTTTACCTTGTTGGAAAGAGGAGACTCCAAGCTCCATAATGGTGTGATTTTCTCTTCAAATGGGGAAAACCCATGGAGATGAAACTCATCCTTTCGAATTTTGAAAAGAGGAAATGTAGAGGAGAATGAGGGGAGTTCAAATATGTAATTTGTTTTTGATTTGGAGCTTACATGAGGATGGGGCAGAGGTATGAGGTGGAGTTGGAGTTGCCATGGGAGCTTCTTGAAGCTCTACAAAAATCGCCAAACAGAGGGAGAGAGGAGGGAGAAAATCGGTGGGGATAAGGAAGGAGAGAGGTGAGAGAATAGAGAAATGAGTGAGTGAGGAGAGAGAGAAGGATAAAGTAGTTTCTACTTTATTGCTTTTGCTTTTGGCTCTCTTTTAATTAGCTAGTTACATGTGTGTGTGAGGGAGTATTGACTATTAAAAATCGGTCCCCTACAGTTATACTAGTTGGAGCGTTTTTCGTCTTTTACAGAAAACGCTCGTAACTTGACCCGGTTTAGGTACTGTTCACTAACCGGGCCCGTTTTCCGGAATTTTCTTGTTTAATTTTTTATTGGTTATTAAGCTTCCATAAATGCTTAATAATTATTATTTAATGATTTATAATTTTTACGGGTCCGTTTGACCACTTAAAGTCACGTTTTTGGGTTTTCTCGAAAAACGTGCTCTAAAGCTCTATTAGCGTTTTAATTCATTATTTGGATCCGTTTTCTTCGGGAGTTGTTCCCACATATTATTTAGGTTTTATTAAACCTTTAGAATCCATATAATACTCTAACCGAGGTCTCATACCTCCTGTGGTTATTTAACGCTTATTTAGCATTTTCCGCTTTTTGGGCGTTTATTTATTTCTTTTGGATTTATTTTTCCTTACCAGTATTGATTAGGTACCATTAGGCCCTTAAATACATATTAGATTAATTTTAATCCTTATGTTAAGTTCGGGGTATTTCAGGCTGCATGCTTTATCTTGTCTTAGTCATAGCAAATAAACAGATAGCACACAAGCCGAGGGACACCTCGTTAGCAAGCAGGTCACAAGAAAGACTGTACCGTTCACCGTCGACTGTGTGTTGTTTAACCTTCTCCGGGGTCCCAATTCACCAACCTAACATTCATTCATTTTTAGGCCATCAGTTATTTGCACCTTACTTAAGACACTTAATCCCTAAAGATCCCCATTCGATACCTTCTTAAGTCTTACCACTTAACCATAATAACTTAACTTTAAACTTAAGGTTTATACTTAACTTAACTTAATTCCTTAGATTCTTAGGTTCCTAATCATTATTACCATACCAATGGCATACCTTATTATCAATTAACATCTTTAGAATTAAAATTTTTTTTTTTTTTGCTTTTGGCTCGAACGAACTTACCGACCGACCTTACCGAAGGTCGGTCCATTCCAGGACGCATTACCGTTTGAAAATTCTACCCCGACCGACCTTGCAAGTCCGGTCCCAAGGTCGGTCCATTCCCGAGAGTTTTCCCTGTGGGGAAATTTAAGCTCGACCAACTTGCCAAGTCCGGGCCCAAGTTTGGTCGATTCCAGAGACCAATTCCAGTACAAAATTCTAGGCATGACCGACCTTGTAAGTCCGTCCCAAGGTCGGTCCATTCCAGAGACTTAATTCCTACACAAAATACAAGCCCGACCGAACATGTAAGTCCGGTCCCCAAGTTTGGTCGGTTCCAGAAACTCTTTCCGGTAGTGTAAACTGAGCTCGACCGACCTTACAGGTCCGTTCCCTAAGGTCGGTCGGCTCCAGAACCATGTTTCTAAATTCCCATTTGACTCCAACTTCTCCTCTTACTTCCTAGTATGTTCTAACCTCATTGGGCACCTCAAATACACCTTAAGCCTTCCACTAAACACATTAGATCACTCACCAACATCCACCTTAGTCATTATGCATTTTCTTGTAATCATGCCAACACTTGTAATGTTTTTCACTAGGTTTCAAAGTGGTGGTTCATACCTAATACAACCTCTATGCCAAATGCTTCCTCACCACTATAAGATCATCTCCCAAGCATCTTCCTTACCCCAGACGGACTCCTGAGCAGCAATCTATGCTCGGCGCAGAGGATACGACCCTTGTGCCGCTCCAAACCAGTTCATCCTGAAGATAACATCAAATCCTAACTCCCTGAACTCAATGAAACTGACTGGGAAGTTTTCCCCCTTAATTCTGACAATGGCTCCTCGGTAGTAACGAGTGCAGCGAACCTTCTCCTTAGACGGGAGCGTAACCGTGAAGTCAGGTAGCTCATCAGCATCTAGCCCCAACCTTCTCACAAAAAGATGCCGAGACAAGGTATGCGAGGCCCCTGAGTCGAAGAGAGAACGAATGCCTCAATTCCATAATAGGAAAGGTGCCGGTGAGGATAGTACCGCTGGCGTCGGCCTGTGCCCTCTGTAAGTATGCTTAGCGCACCTTCCGTACCGAGTCCATGACCTAATTGTATTCATAAGCTTCATGAGTATTGATGGTATAACAAGAGTCGTAACAATTTATATGAACAACACTGTTATTTTATTCATAACCATCCTGTTTACAACATGTGCCTTAACCTTACATCTCATTCCTTATCCCACACTAAAGCATTACATGACTAATATTGTCTAAAGGTTAGGTTTAACCGTCCTGGTTTCATATGCGTCGCATTAATCACTACTGATGGTGCTGTATTCAGCTTGATTCTCTTAATCCCATGTGGTATAACATCCTTGACTCTCCTCCCATAACTAATATATCCCCTGACTTAAGTATTAACTTATTAGCACGGTCCGCACGCTTCTGCTCGCCGTATAAAAAATTCAGCATCATCTCCAATGGACCAAGACACTACGGGTATCCTCTTTCGAGAGACTCCGTTGTCTCGTCCTTATCCTGATGTAGTCCAAGTCGCCCATCTTTCTCGTAGAAGTTCACAATGCAAATGTCTGCTTGTATGTCTAGAATCGGTTCAGCTTCCAACTGCTGAGCGATCTCCACGACTTGTGTAATAACCGGATGGAACTCTTCGGGTATTCCGGGGTGGTGAGACTCCATCATGCATCCTCGTGGTTGGTAGGTCTTGGCATACGGATTCCAATCCTTGCCAAGCTCATCATCTTAATTTCATTCTTGCTCCCCTGGGGTACTCCGGTGTATAAAAACCTCCCGGTCCCATTCCTAGTGATTGCATTTCCTGATGATGGATATTTGCGCTTCGGGTGTCAGGTATCCCCTTAGTAAAATCATACCTGGGCGGATAACCTGACATTGTCCGGTTGGAAAGTCTTGGATTTCAATGTCGGTGTATTCAGGGTTAGGTGTAGATGGCATTGGATAGCAGATGTTGAAGCTTCCTAAAGTTGGTAGTAGGTTATACCTTACTCAAGTTCTAATCTTATCTCATTCTCACTTAACTCAATTATTCACCAAACATGCATGATAGTGCGGTATCAGGTAATTTTATTACTAAGTGGTCATAGCGGTACTGGCCTCGATGAGGGTTCAGGCTCATCGTCCCGGGTCCACCATGTGTAGTGTGGGTCCCGACTTCTGGGTCACCCGGGGTTCTTGTCTGCAGCTTGCTGCACCCTCCTCTGACCGTCGGATCCAGCTCCCTGATCGGTCTTGGTCTTAATCTTAAAACTGGGTTGTAATTCTTACTCTCGGGTTCCGTAGCACTCATATGCCCGGTGCCCGAGTACTCTGCAAAAGTTACACTCCACCTTATTCCCCCTGCAGTCAACTCCGGGGTGGTCCCCCTTGCACCTCTGGCAATAGTAGTGTCGTTGGTAGCCACCTCCGGTTTCCTTTCCAGTCTCAGTACCTGATTACGTATCGCATCAATGATTGTGTCTCAATGTTGTTAACCATTCTTATTTACTCAAGATGTATTTCCTTACCCTTTGGCGCCTTGGAGCGCAGGGGCTTAGCAGCATAAGCATAAGTCAGTTTCAGTGGCTCATCAGTAGCCTTCTTTTTCCTCCTTTCCGTTTGGTTCTGGTTCTTTTGGGCTTGAGGCTGGTACTTCTATTCTTGTACCCACCTTGCCCTTGGTGTTCTGCACTCTTCCCAGCATTCTTCCTCTTGGCATTGTCCTCGTCCCTCAGTTGGACGGTTATCTCAACCTTAGCAGCGGATGATAGCACTCCTGCTTCCCACGGTATTTTTCCTCTTATTTCTCACAAAACTAAATCTTTATTCACTTAATTATATCTTACTCATTCTTATTACCTGCAAGGTAGTATAACTCGTCGGCCCCATGCCGTAGCGGAGTCGATGGCTAAGCCCGCCATAGAAGCGGTCCCACCAGTATCTGGTCTGAATACCTAAGACCTGGCAGAAGACAGAGCAAGGCGGTAAACTCTGGGTAATACTCGTCCACCGTCATCTTGTCGGTCTGCTTGAGCGCATCTAACTGTAGGCGCTTCTTCGTCTGGACATGGGCGGGATAGTACTTTGCTCGTAGCAAGGCGGTGTACTGCTCCCAGCCGAACTCTGGATTGGCCACATGCTCGGCCTTCACCAGCTTCCACCAATCGCCTGCTGCCCCCTTCAAGTAGAATGCAGCTAGACGCACCTTGATCCCAGCAAGGACGTCAAGGGTCTCAAAGGCGGTCTCCAGCTCGGAGATGTATGCCTCGAGTTTGGCGGGATCGGTCTCCCCCTTAAAATGTGCGGGTCGAAGGTCTGAAAGGCTCTTCACCAATTCGGTTCCCGGGGGTGTGTGGCGGTGGAGGTGGTGCACCCACACCAGGCTGATAGCCCATGTGCCCTAATGCGGCAGCTACGATCTCTCGCGATTGTCTGCCCTCCCCCGTATCTCTGAAGCCTCCTCGCCTCTACCACGGCCTCGGCCTCTCCTTCCTGACATCTGAACAATCACAACTCACATTAGATTCGTATCCACCACTGTTTCGGTTAACAATTTTACGTCGTCAGACGGTAAAGACGATCCACACTTATTAGTGGTCATCGACTCTACTCACACTAACAGCTAACCCCCTTACCTGTCACTTATTTCTTAACTTATATCCTAACTCGTGGGTTCTTATGTCCGGTATTTCTTGATCAGAGCGTAACTACGCTCTGATACACCCTTGTAACACTCTGTCTTAAGCCAATCGTGGTTATTGCAACTTAACAAATAATACTAACGTCCACACACACGAACTAAACACACCAGGACCTTGCCACGGTCTAATCAACAAGAAATACCGTTACTTAAATATTACAACCGCATATCCATAATACATACACTAACCGAGTTTAAAATTATCCAAAACCATACAATATGTCACAAGTTCTCTACTACTACCAACAGATGGTGCACAGGCGCTACCCGTACTCAAAATAAAGTCCCACCTAGGGCTACCCGCTCCTACTCTCGTAGTGTGACTTCATCGGCCGCTTGCCTGCAAGTGTAAAAACAGCCCCAAAAGGGGGTCAGCACGAATGCTGGTACGACCCTCTCATGGCCCCCAAGCTAACGGGGCTACACGACTAATGTCGGTAGCATGGAAGTTGATTAGCATAACAAATATAATATGAAATGCAATAAACAACAACCACAATGGACATACATAGCTCAAATGCAAATGAACGACTCAGGCGTTCCCTTAATAAGTGAGTTAGATCTTAACTCTTAAGTCCACAATCTCCTTAAACCTTAAATTGCCAACCGTTCCATTATTAGATTGGTTAGCCCTTATTGGTTGCTTACTTTTGTAGGGCTTGGTTAACCCTAGCCGGTAGCAGTGCACTATCCGGCAATAAGCTACCTTTCTTAATTTGCTTGGGGATGTAGGCTTGATCCCCCCACGCCATCCTTAATGTGCCTCCCACCTCAACAGTAGTCCGGGTGGTCGGGTCGGTTTGTTGACCCTAGGCGACGAGTCTATAAATGACAAGTCTTATTTGTGCGGTACCATTCCGGATTCCTCACTCCCACCCCAAGTTACGGTTAGTGAAAGTCTTAAATACCAAGTGTTAGTTAAACCTTGACGGGTATTAACCAACAACCACCAATGTACAAATCCTCTCTTTAACTAATAAGTATCAAGCTTAGTTAGTAGCTATCCTTAAGCTCGTGGGTTAGAGCAAAGAAAACACAAACCCAACGAGAACATTAATATCCGGTTGCATGCTTTATCTTGTCTTAGTCATAGCAAATAAACAGATAGCACACAAGCCGAGGGACACCTCGTTAGCAAGCAGGTCACAAGAAAGACTGTACCGTTCACCGTCGACTGTTGTTTGTTTAACCTTCTCCGGGGTCCCAATTCACCAACCTAACATTCATTCATTTTTAGGCCATCAGTTATTTGCACCTTACTTAAGACACTTAATCCCTAAAGATCCCCATTCGATACCTTCTTAAGTCTTTACCACTAACCATAATAACTTAACTTTAAACTTAAGGTTTATACTTAACTTAACTTAATTCCTTGATTCTTAGGTTCCTAATCATTATTACCCTACCAATGGCATACCTTATTATCAATTAACATCTTTAGAATTTAAAATTTATCTTTTCTTTTTTTTTTTGCTTTTGGCTCGACCGAACTTACCGACCGAACTTACCCAAGGTCGGTCCATTCCAGGACGCATTACCGTTTGAAAATTCTACCCCGACCGACCTTGCAAGTCCGGTCCATTCCAGAGTTTTCCCCGTGGGAAATTTAAGCTCGACCGAACTTGCCAAGTCCGGTCCCAAGTTCGGTCGATTCTAGAGACCAATTCCAGTACAAAATTGTAGGCATGACCGACCTTGTAAGTCCGTCCCAAGGTCGGTCCATTCCAGAGACTTAATTCCTACACAAAATACAAGCCCGACCGAACCTGTAAGTCCGGTCCCCAAGTTCGGTCGGTTCCAGAAAACTCTTTCCGATAGTGTAAACTGAGCTCGACCGACCTTACAGGTCCGGTCCCTAAGGTCGTCGGCTCCAGAACCTTGTTTCTAAATTCCCATTTGACTCCCAACTTCTCCTCTTACTCCTAGTATGTTCTAACCTCATTTGGGCACCTCAAATACACCTTTCCTTCCACTAAACCATTAATCACTCACCAACATCCACCTTAGTCATTATGCATTTTCCTTGTAATCATGCCAACACTTGTAATGTTTTTCACTAGGTTTCAAAGTGGTGGTTCATACCTAATACAACCTCTATGCCAAATGCTTCCTCACCACTATAACATCATCTCCCAAGCATCTTCCACCATCTAAAACTCTTTTATGCAACTACTTAAGTTTCTACACAAGTTCATGACACCTTCATACAACACATTATTTCTTTTCTACTAGTTTACCAATGTTTGCCTAAGTCCTAAACACATCTCAAATCCCTTGTGCATGCCTAAACATTATTTTGATTCCAAGATCCTCCATGATGATGCCTAAGTCATTATAACTCATTATACACCTTAAACTCACCCTTTTTCATCAAGACAACCTCTAAAACTTCCTAGTACTACCTTGGTCATGAAATCTCCTTAACACATCCTAAACACTTAGGCTCTTCTCTAAATTTTGCCATGGGTTCTCTAGTATATTTTACACCCAAACATTTGGTTTTTCACCATCAAACATCAACACAAGATCACTCAAATTCTCATTACAACATCTTAACACACAATTTACACACCAAACTACACCACATCATCATATAGTGTATAAACTTAAAATGCTTGGTACTTAGGCCCTTAAATGACAATAATCTTAACCACTGAATTTCCACATATATTTGCCTTAACCTGCGAATACACATAACAAGGCTCCCATTGAATAAAAATGCTTCTTGTAATTCACCTTGATATTCTTAAACTATCTCTTTCTCTCATTTGCTCTTAGTCAAGTTCACAAGTATAGTCATTGTTTTTCTCTCCTAGGTTTTATAACCCCTTTTTCCCAATGTAAGCTCTACACAAACTAATCACATATCTAAATCCCATTCCCTTAAACAATAAACACCTTAAGGTAAGTAATTTACCTTGTTCTTTCACAAGCTCACAAACTTCCTCCTTAGCTTTTTTTTCCTTGACAATCTCGGTCACCACTTAAACTCTCCTTGCCATTGTTCTAACCAATATCCAATGACTCCAATGAGTGCTAGATAATACATTAACCCTAAGGAACAAACCCTAGGTTAAAAATGTGCTTTAAGGTGTTAAATTGATTGTTTTACCTTGGTTTCTCAAGACAAGCTTGGATATGAGTAAAGAAGGACCTCCTTTATCCTTTGGAGAGTAGAAAACAAGCTAGAACAAGGCACAAAATGGAACCCCATGAGTGATAATTTTTGGACATGGAGAGAAATGATGGAAACCTAGATTTTCTTACATTTCCTTTACCTTAAGAATGGAGAAGCTAATGGAGTCTCCAAGCTTGAGTTTCCTCCTCTAATGGTAGTTTTCCTTGGCTCCAAAATGAGGCTCTTGAAGTTTTGAAAATAGAAAGGAAGAGCTTGAGCTAACTAAGAGATATATGTACTTGGTTTTGATTTTGGAGCTTAAATGAGCAAGATGTGGGCAAGAGAAGATGGAGCTAGCATGGAGGTTTCTTCTTACGTGAAAGAGAGGAAAAGAGCAAGGGAAACCGATGGAGAAGATGAAGAAAGAAAGGAGGAGAGAGGACTACTAAAGGTGAGATATTATGTTAAAAAGGTGAATAGTTACTTACTTACTTTTGCTTTCTCTTTACTTAGCTAGATAAGTGTGGTGAGTCACACTTAAAAACCGACCCCCTTGGTCAAATAAAATAGATTGTGGTCTTTGTTGACCATTTAATTGACTTACTATGACTAATGTCTTAAACTAGCACTATTTGGTTACTATTCACTAAACAAGGCACATAATTGTGAAATTTTTGATTCCCATTGATTTAGACTTCCTAATGTGATAATAATTAGTACACATGTTAATTAAGGAGTAATCATGGGCATTTAGCCACTTAAACCCCTTTCTCTAAGACAATTTTTCAAAAATGTGCTTTAAGATTCCTTAAAGCACATTTTGTGTTTTAACTTGTTTTCAAGCTTGGTTTTCTTTGGTAATTGGTTTAAAATGACCATTAGGATGTTACTAAGGTCTAAGAATGATATTTGGGTGTTCACCCAAGTCTCTCCAAGCTTAGAGCACGTTTTTGCTCAAACTGCTCTTTTGGTGTTTCCTTATGTTTTCCTTGATTAAAAATGCTCCTTAATGTTTCTAAGGCATTATTTAGCCTCTTTATATCTTAGTTTATCACTAAACACCATATCTAAGGTTGGGGTATTTCAATATCAAAGTAGCATAAGAAAAGTACTACCCACATGAGTGTATATACAACATTCAAACAGGTATCTCATAAGATACATACATATAAGTGCACATCACACACAAACAAACCAAACAACGTACGCCCCGCGTACCAAACATAACCACAAAACCTCGTGTGCCCCGCATACCACCAACTCACTGTATGTCATGCATACAAAACAAACAAATAAACAAACCTCGTATGCCCCACATACCACAACACAACAAAATTTAGTGCACACACGTGCACAACCAAGAGGCTCTACCACCCCCCCCTTAAAAGGGTTACGCCCCCGTACCCCACACAAGTATACAACACAGCCGCTCAACAAGGAGCGCTGGATACTTGGCTCTCACAGAGTTGTCCAACTCGTGGATTATCCTCATATCAGAGAGACGGGTATGACTCTACTAACCTGCCCTCAGGGCTCCACAATACATAAAAGGTGAGGCACTGAACTATTGTGCTCTCTCCCAAGTTCGTTCTAATGGACCACTCGCTCCGTACTGAGGTGCAGACCCATGAACATAGGCTCAGTTTCCTCATTTTTTTTCCATTGCTTAAATCCTCTCGTTTGGATCACTAGCATTCATGCGTGTGTCTTCTCTCACTGATATTCAGTTTGAGGTGTAATCTGATATTGGCTATTGTTAGTACTTAGTGCTCTTTGCACTTGTCTTTGTAATACTAAGACGTACCAGCCTACTGTCCCACGGAGATAAATTTACCTTGTTTTCATTTGTAATGGTCACGGAATAGGTTATTTACCCAAGGGAATGCGTGAGCTAAGGGCTGAATTACAAGGGGAAATCAAGTATTTTGAAGGTAAATACCTCATAAGTGCTTAAAAGCCTTATTAATGATTTAAAAGAATTTTATATACACAAAAATTTAATTGATGTTATATGGATAAAAACGTCCGTGAAGTGTGTGTGGCTGGTGGAGAAATTCTTGGTGATTAAATTCAAGTAAGTGCTCTTAAACTCTCAATAATGTTTTTAAGCTAATTAGTTGAAAAAAATAGATGGGACCGAGAGCATGTACGTATAGGGTACAATTTAGATCCTAAAAAATTATAAGTAATTTTAGTAATATGTTGGTTAGTGTACTCAAGTATAAATGACTTATAAAAATTATGTTTATACCTTAAATGTGGAAGAAGAATATTTAAAGTGGATAAGTGTAAAAATCTGGAAAAGCCGTGGACTAGTATCATAATTGGGGATATTTTGATGCCATTTAATAGTTAATAATATGCTATGTCTAAGCCATGAATTTAGGCATTTTCTATTTTGTTTATTTTAAGCTTAAAATAAGTATTATTAAGTTTTAAAGTGATTTAAAAACAAATAAATGAATTCTGGTGCAAATATACAAATTTAGTGAAAAAAATCACTTAGAGACATTTTAGGTGAATATTAGTAATTTTAGGTGTTACATGAATTAAGAATAAGGTTAAGATACGCTTTAAATAAATTATAAACTTTATAACCATCCAAATAAACAAAAGAACTATTTATGGGGTCAAAAACATAATTAAATGAAATATAGGGTACAAAGGGTGATTAAAACCGAGAGGGTTTGATTTTAGAAAGTTTATAAGTATAAAGTGTGGATTTTTATGAAATTAAGGTGTTAATATAAAACTAAAACTAGAAAAAGATTGGGCCTTTTCGTAAATATGGAAAATCTGGTCAAAAGGATAATTTAGGTGGTCAACCTTGACCACGTGAGAGGGTTGACCAAATTAAATAAAGAAAATAATTATTTTTGGTATTTAAGGAAATAATAAGTTAAAAATAACATTTATAAAGAAATGGGGTATTTATGTAATTACAAAAAATGTAGGTGTTGGATTATGAATATTAAAATAATTTTTGGGTCAATTTCAATGGTTTAATTAATTTAGGATTATAAGATATAGTTTAAGTGTTAAATGTAACATTTATAAAACTTATGTGGGCCATATGGTAATTACCGAAAAACTGGTTACAAACTGAAATTTAAATAAGCTAGGGGTTTGTTTGAAAATTTAAAATTTTTTTGGGATTGGTTTAATTTTTTAATTATTAAGTATGATAATATATAGTTTAAATATTAAGGTGTAACAATTACAAAAATTATGGGGCTGTTTTTATAAATTACTGAAAGTTGGGGTGAAATGGTGAATTTAGAGAAGTAGAGGGGCTGTATGTAATTCTGGAAAGATTTTGGCATTAGTTGAGTGATTAAATTAATTAAGGGTTATAATATTTGGTTTAAGTGTTAAAGTGTGACAATTATAAACTTTATGGGCATAATGCATAAATACTAAAACTATGGGGTACAAAACAGAATTTTGAGACTCTAGGAGGTCAGCTTGTAATTCTGGTAAAGATTTGGGTCTAAAATTGTGATTTAAAATAATTCAGGTGTATAATATAAAGTTTTAAGTAATTAAATGAAAGTTTATAAATAAAGGGGGATATAGTGTAATTGAGAGGAAATTTGTGGGTGAACAAATGAGCTGAATAAACAATGGGGAATGTTGCATATTATATATATATATATATATGTATATTATAAGGTTTGAATATCTTAGGCTATAAGTTAATAAGGTTGATAATGTAACAATATAATATATGGGATAGTTTTGTAAATAATCAAACTATGTGGGGAAGGATATTGGAATTTCCGAATTTTAATTGTGCTGGTCGGTAATATATATATAAGAGCATAATAATGTTTGGAAACCTTAGGTTATAAATAAATAAGAGTGGAAATGTGACAAGAATAATATTTGGGGTTGGTTTTGTAAATAAATAAAAAGAGTTGGAGAAAGAGTGAGATTTCTGAAAATTTGTGGTGGCTGGTTAGGAATTTCAAAAATAGGCAGAAAAATAAAATAAGGTTTCCAATGATATAATGTGACATTATTAAAGCATGAAAGGGTACATTATAAGGGAACTATTAAGGAATAAATATGTCTTATAATCATTCACATAAAATAATGGATCTAAGTTGGAAACTTGGAGAATATAATATATGGTAAGGAACCTTACAATACGAGGAACATAATAATGTGTAATGTACCTTGCATGGTATTAAGGTAAGTTCTTAAGGAAGGATTTATAAATAGAAGTCACAAATAATAATGTGAACTTCAAATAAATGATAAATTATTATGGGAAAGACCTTATAACTCATATCATATGGATCTAGCATGTGGAGTAAGGATATAATATGGTTGATAAATCATGTAAGGAATTATACAATTGCAAGTAGTAACACGATCATAATAACAACTATGTTATACGCATGCACAAGTATGGTAATTATGCATTCACGTAGAAAAGAAACGTAAACATTAACGTACGCTAACATCTATAATAACAAGCATGCATAAAGATATATAAATGTTCATGCAAGCACATAAGTATAGTTACGTAAATTATCCTGTATAACGAAAGAGTTTATATTTCATGCATGCAAGTACGTAAACGTTATTCTCGCATGCATGCACCTCGACAAATACATGAACAACTCGAGAACATAACTTCATGTGATTAACGTTACTACCGTAACAACTATTATACGACCGTGAACAATAACGAGTAATTATATCTAAATCCCTATGATTGACAAGTACCAAGTTGAGCAATAATCAACTAAGGGGTTAGCTACGGGATGGAAGTTAGAGCTCGGTCTAGGATGATTAAGTGAGTTCAGGATTTTCGACACTGATATTAGAACAATGGATATTCCAGAGGTACGGGTTGGTAGATACAGATTCACGAGTGCTAGGGGATACGCGAGGGCAGTCACGCTAGCGTTTCGACGGTGTACGGTATGTGGACGGTGTAGTCTGAATTGACCTGAGGAAGGGTCCAGACATTTATTGTGTGTTTAAGAATGTTATGTGAATGCTTATGTGCATTTTTGTGTGAATTAAGAATGTATGCATGATTGTTTATCTCGCACCATTATTATTTTACGCGATCGTCCTTTCGGACTAATACTACGTCGACTATAGATCGACTTATATAAACATACATATACGCAGAATGTGCTGAAGGTTTGGTTATCTAATATAATACAATTAGTATTATAATTATATAAATAACCTAAGTAAAATACTTAGGCACGAGATGACAATGTCGGTCTCTAGAGCTTGGATCTCGAACATGAATGTAACCTAGACTATTTCTAGGTAAGTGCGTAAGACCCAAGGGCTGCCATATTAAGTATGAACTCTCCATAACCTAAGATGATACTCGAGATAATTGATTAACAAATTAATCACACATTGGAGGTTTGGTGTATGAGGGAAACCTAGTGTAGACTCGGTCTAACTGGTTACGCATAGTGATCACAATAAAGTGGATGACTGATACAGGTCTACTCACATAGTACTCTATTCGATCACATAGATCATTGGATGGAGTCCCCACGTAAAGGGAATGGCTACGACTGTTGGTGTCCCGCCATATAATAGGTGACAACAAGAGAGTGTGTGGAGGACAAGTCGTCTACTAACAAGACGTTTGTCAATGGATAAAGATAACTGAGTGTACTAACTAACAAGTGTAACTTAATCAGTATAACGAGACTTAATTCATCCTTGTACGTGTGAATAACATTAAAGCGGGCCTTAAAGGCCAATGACAAGCGCTATTGTACTTAACGACCTTCACACTGTTTTGTGGTTGCTCTATGATTGTGGTTATATTGTACAATGACTACTTGTGGATTGTAGTGGACTTGATGATTGAATTATTCAATGTTTACGCATGTTTCTTTACAACACTTATTATAACTGTAAACCGGACAAGCATGAAATGAATCTAATATCAAGATGGCTAATACAACTTAAGTGACCGATAGGGTCCATGAAATACCCCAAACTTATTAAACATGGATTAAATATTTAATTACATTAATTAAGGCCTAAACATGCCTTAAAAGTCAACTGAGAACAACAGTGGTCAACACAAAACAAGATGTTGCACCCTTTGACTGTTAAGGGTAAACAAATACCCAAATGAACTACTTAGGACCTAAAATTTGTCCTAAGCATATTAACACATTACTAAACATATTACAATTGTTGGGAAACACTCCAACACAAAGAACAAGCACTTTCATGCTTCAAGGTCAAAAAGGGCAAAAATGTGCTCTAAGAAACTTAAAGGTCTAATGACCTCTAAATGATATAAAATTGGATACCATGATCAAGTATCATGTAAGGAACACAAAAAACTGTTGTCAAAGAAACAGAGCTCAGAAACACCTTGCGACACAAAATGTGCACTTAAACTCCTTAAAGCACATTTTTGTGTAATTGTCTTCTAAATTGGCTTTAAATGGGCTAAAAGGTTATAAATACCTTAAATATGATAAAATATCATATTAAAACATATTAGGAATTTAATTCCAAGAATTTACAAATTTTTACAAATTTAATATTAAAATATTAATAAAACCCTAAAGTGGGGCCCGTTTGGGTCAACATTGACTAAGTTGGTCAATGTTGACCATTGACCACGAATTGGACTGCATAAAATCGGTTCACTAAGTCTCTAAACAGACCAAGAGACAAGTCCCATGTGACAATTAATTATACTACCTTACTTTTACATAAAATAAGGAAAAGTACACTTTTACATATAAAACACAAAAGTAACTTACCACTTGCTTACCCATGTGAGGTTGGAGCCGATTGAGGAGCCTCTCCTCTCCTTGTTACACGGTTGATACAAGGCTCCAAGCAAGGACAAGACAAGAGTGATGACTCATTTCATTAATTAATTGCTAAAAGTTACATTATTACACCATTATTGAATCAATTATGCTCAAATAATTCACCCACCTTTCCTATCATGGCCGGATGCCCCTTGCTGTTGTCTCCAACGAATTTATCAATTGCAATCAACCTTGGTGAGTCATCAAGTCACTTAAATCATAAAAAAAATGCAAAAATGTGTTTTAAGCCAAAATTAGGTCATTTGCCTCATTAGCTCCATTCCAACCGTGGAGCTCATTGCCAAACTCTCCCTTTGGCTTCTCTTGACCGAAGGTAAGAATACCAAGCTCCATTGGAGAGAGATCAAGCTCTAGGTAAGCTCCTAAGGCATAAAAATGCTTATTTTCTTCATCTTTCTTTCCTTTTTCCATTGATCTAGACTCCAACCTTTTCTATACATCTATGTAGAGTGTTTTGGAGGTTAAATGAAGAATCATTTTCGGCCATAACAAGATCTAAGGAGGGGAGTCCAAGTCTTGACCAATGATATAAAGGTCTCAAAAGTCTTGAATGTGAGGATTGTGGTTAAATATGAATAAAGTGGATAGGAGTGGACAGTTAGCAGGTGTTAATAAAATACATTCCTTGATCCTACAACCTTGGGCTATACAACCTTCTAAAATAAGTCAAAGGTTATACATAACATTTAAGTGAGGGCTTATAAGATAATGAGATTTGGAAATAAGAGAGAGGAATTTATTTAAGTTTAACTTAGGGTACATGTTATTGATAGTAAATTCTTCAATGTTCCTCAGAGAATTGTTGAATGTTTGCACGAGTTTACTAGAACTGCTATAGCGTTGACCAGGTACGATATCTCGTACTCTTATGCTTTGCTAACAAGACTTAAAGGTTGTTTGTGACAAACACTAACTGAGCTAAAGTGGATTTCTAAAAAGGAAATGGTTGTGTGACTAACTCAGCTTGTGTGACTAACTGAGCCTTGAATGTGAAACTTACATGGGTATTGGTTCCTTCTATTTGGTTGTTCCGTTAGACCTTAACTACTTAGGGTTTACGCTTCTGCACTCTGTAGGACTGAGTGTTTTGGTATTGCTCTGGGTAGTTAGTGATCTAGTGGGAATGTGGAAAAGGACAATCTTGGTAATTCTTCTTTTGACTCTGGATATCGTTTCATCCATGAGCTGGGTCTTCAATGGTAACAGTGAGGGGCTGTATATCCCCTGTCCCAAAAGGGACGTAGTAAACAGTGAGGGGTTGTATATCCCCTGTCCCAAAAGGGACGTAGTAGACAGTGAGGGGCTGTATATCCCCTATCCTAAAAGGACGTACTTGGCGGTGGGGGCCATCTCTCCCAGTTGTTTTTATTCCACTCTTGAGTTATTGGTTCTTGGATCTATCTTTTCATTCCTAGTCCTTTGTGACTATCTGAGTCTTTCTACTCCTAACTGGAATTGATTCTAACTTGAGCACTGGATGTTCACTAACTCTGTTATACCCCAGATTTTTTTTTATTTATTTCCTTTCTGATTCGCAAAGGGAGTTGTGCTATTTTGTAATCTTATATTAGATTGTCTATGACATTCTCCTAATGTCATATGTTAGCTTGTGGAAGGAGGGCTAAAGATGTCCTTTTGCATTATGTTAGTAATTAAAGAGTTAAGGACTTATTTCTTATTTTATTATTTCCTAACTCTCCTTTCTCAAATTTCTATTCACGATCAAGTCCTCCTTCCACTATCCTGACGTTCTCTCGCACGACGGTTCTTCCTCGCTCTCCATACCTCCCTTGCTCTTCTCCCTTCTTTCAATCTCCAATCTGTAAATTGATTGCTAGAGATCGGCCAGTGGAATTCTGTTCGTCTGTCAGTCATCAATCAGGTTTGGTTTGTAGATTCCTGTTCTCTTCTCCGTTGAGTTTTCCTTTCCCTTTTCTGATTTTGATTTTGTATTTTGGGAGGGGTTCAATTCGATGGATGGTCGTTCGAGTGGTGATTCGAGGAGTCTGATGTGTAGAGTACTCTGAGATAGCATTGCTACGGATGTGAGGTAGGTGGTAGATGGATTCGGTTGTGTATGTTCACCCACGGGGGTTTTGGTTCCGTTGTTTTCCGTATATGTTTGTGTGGCTTCTGATTTGTGTAACTTTGTGTGTGTTTCCGGATTTGCGTTTTGATGTGTTACAACCCCGTGGGAATCGTATGTGTTTTGCGTATTTTGATATGTAAGTATACTTTGACAATGGTGAATCTACCTCTATGGTTCCCTTCTGTTTTGTGAACTCTGAGTGCTTCTGATTTGAGAGTTCGGATTGTTTAATTGCCCTATGTTTGGTGATCGATCTCTGCCTGATTTGTCTTGGTTTTGACCTTCTAAAACTGCCATGGTTATGGTTTAGAGACTTTGGTTTCGTACTGCATTTTTGACATTGTTTTGAGGACTCTGTTCGCATCTGATTTCGTTCTGGAAATTGAACTTTTCGGCGCGTCCGAACTTCCGTCCGAACTTGGAAGTTCGGACACGCTCTGTTGCGTCTGGATTTTCTGAGAGTTTCACTGTGTCCGAACTTCCGTCTGAACTTGGAAGTTCGGACACACCTCGTTTTGCGCCCTCTGATTTTCTCTTCGACATGTGTCCGAACTTTGAAGCTCGGACACATGTTCGGACTTCCCACGAGTTGTTTTCCGAGGACGTCCGAACATCCGTCCGAACTTGGATGTTCGGACACCTTGAAATTTTCTGCGGATTTGAGTTCGACTTGCGTCCGAACTTCGACGTCCGGACACAAGTTCGGACAGCTCTCTGATTTGACCATAACTTGTTCGTTTGAGCTCCGTTTTGAGTGCCGTTTGCGGTGTTGGTTTCCTCCTCCTCTTGAGTACTATCTGTTTTCATGTGTTTTAGCATATGTTTAAGTGTTTTCTGATTTTAAGGTCTCCGTTAATCTTTTGAACTCTGTTTTGCTCTAAAAATGTGATTCAACCTCTGACTTCAGTTTGCTTTCGTATTTACTAGTCGGGTTACAACTTCTGTCTTGCTAAGGCTTTCCGTTGTTAAGCTTCTGCTCTGATTTCGTTAAGCTTCTGCTTTCTGTTATGATCTGACAGGACTTCTGTCCTGTTCTGTATAAAGCTTTGGTATGTTCTGAAAGCTTCTGTTTTGGGACCTAGTCTTCTCTGTGTCTGAACCTTTGGATGGCTGGTCTCGCTGTCTCGTAACGCGCTGCGTAGGACGTCCTTCTGTTTCACGGGTGATGTTCCCCGTTCTGTTCACAGGTGTTCCACCTGTTCTGTTTACGAGTGAGGTTTCCTCGTTCTGTTCACGAGTTGTTACTCGTTCTGTCTGTATGCTTTGAATGCTAGTGTCCCACTTCTGTTTGGATTCCGTTCTGCTGTTTTGACAGACTGCTGTGTGCTTTCTGTCCTTTGGATACCTCTGTTTGTTTTGCTCTGCTCCCGTCGGCTCTGTCTGTTTGAAAACTCAGATAGGCTGCTGTGTGCTTCCTGTCTGTTGAGGATTTCTGATTTTTAAGTGCTCTGCTTCGTCTGCTCTATCTGTATTTGATTTGAGACGGTCTGCTGTGTGCTTACTGTCTTCTGCTAAGTTCTGGATTTTGCTAAGCTTCTGATTTTGCTAAGCTTCTGATTGTGTTTAAGCTTTTTTGAGTTTGTTAAGCTTCTGATTTCGTCAAGCTTTCGGCTTCAGTTTACCTTATGCTATTAAGTGTATGTTTTGACCACCGCTTAGCTCCTTGTGTTTTAGACTTCGGTCTATTTGAAAGACTTCCGCTTTATCTCTGATTTTGCTCTGGCTAAGCGCTTTTGTATATGTATATATATGTATGTTCAGTATCTGTTTTGAGCATGCTCAGCTGATGAAGTTTATCACCTGCTGAGCAATAGTTTTGCTCACCCCTATCTCCGTCTGATTTGCAGGTTTTAGTTCGTGCTTGGAGATTCAGTTTCAACTTTTTATCTTGGCATTTGAGTTTTGTATTCAGCTTGTTTGGCCATGGTGCCCAGTTGTAATTAGATTATGCTTTGTATTTCAGTTTGGCTTCCGCCTGTGTATTGTAAAGACATGTTGTAATCTTTTATTTGGTAATATATGAGCATTAGTTCTTTTTGGGTTTTCGATAGTGTAGCCTTGCGTGTCTTAGGTAATAAGCGCGCGGCGTGTAACGGTCTCTCAACCAGGGTGGTTTTGGGGTCGTTACAAACTCATGGTGTGGTTTTTGGATTGACTAACTTTACCTTTCTATTATTTATCTTTATCCTTAACTTGTTATCTTTGGCTTGGTGATTTTAAAGTGCCTTGTTTCCCTGTTTTACTTTCAAGAGTTTAATTTCAAGTTACTGTTTATTTTGACGAGTTATGTTTTAAAGATTGTTTTGGAGAATTGTACCAGTTCCATTTCAGGGAACTGACTCACCCCTCCCGGGGTGGGCTGCTTGGTTTCATCTTGCAGGTATAAACTGTTTATACAGGTGGCCACGAAGAGCATGAGTGATTGGGATGGGAATTAGGAATTGTGGAGAGTTATTCTATTTTACTAGTAGTTATGTTTATGTTGTTTTTCTCGAGTTCAGACCGTAGCTTTTGTAATTTTATAAGTTGTAATTGGTGAGGTTTGGTGCCGGTGTTTGGAACCCGATGGTCTGTAAACGCCAGTAGAGATTTTATATTCCACTGTATTTATTGTAAGTAGGGGCGTTACAAAAGGTGAGTAAATGGCTAATCATAAACGCCTTGAAGCCTTCGAGGCTAGAACTGAACCCGGTTATGAGTTAATTAACCGCATTGAAGTTAAAACACTTCGAGATACCTGAATTAGTGAACCAATGTTCAGTAATAACATATGGTCTGTTACGCGGGCGTAACCCCTTTTAAGGGGGGTAGGGCGAGAAACCGCTTAGAGTATGTTTTATGTATAGGTGCGTAAACTACTATGTGCATGGCACAAAAGAAATTAATTTGATGATTGGAACTCATGTTACATAAACATGTGTACCCATTCATCGTGTAAGTATGAGTATCGTGCATGAGAGATGCGAGTAATGTGTATATAATAAATATGAAAAGAGGAGTAGAGAAACTCCTAGGAGTGAGAATCCCTATAGTATATGTCTATTGAGATTGGGCATGAGATATTATGAGTATGAATCGGTATGAAACCGGTGTATACCCAGTAAGGAAGTGAGTTTCCCTAGGTAATTTTATTTGAGAATGATTGATGGAGTGAGTTCCATCCTTTGGAAGTTGTATGTTGTATGTTTTAAATTGAGTTACATTTTGAGAAAATGAGTCATGAGTTGCTTAGGTAAAGTAAGCAAAGTAAATTGAGAATGACGGATGACCTAAGTTCTAGGAATTAGAGATAAATAAAAATGGATTGTTTTATGAATACGACTACAAAGAGTCAAAGATAGAAAATGAAAATTTTTGACTATTTGATTGTTTGAAACTGACGTGGGAGGTGGAACTTGATCTGCTAGCGATCAAGGGAAACCGAACACAAATTGGGGTGGAAGGATAGCTCAACATTGATGCTGATCACATCAGGGTTGGATGATTCTTGAGCTCCCTATAAGTGGTCACAAGTAATCACGCTAAGAAAGGATGCAACTACAATGAACCAGATTTGGAGTTGTGTGAGGTTTTAAAAAGAATTTCCGAACAGAATTTGAAAAAGGATCTTCCTTCAAGCATGAAGGTGAAAAATGGTTTTGAAACCATTGCACCGTACGTGCGGCGGTCCTAAGTGACCGGTTGGGGCGGTGACAGTGTGTGATTTTTTCCAAAGGCAGCGGGATGGGGAGAGTACCCTGAGACGATCCTGTGTTGAGTGAGTCAACCAGAGTGCCTGAGGATATGTATATGTGTAACGTTTTGATCAGAACCAAAGGGACCGTGGGCCAGAGAGAGTAAGTGCCCATTTGTCATGAAACGGCCGTGGACCAGAGAGCGTAAGTGTCCAACGTGACCGGTACCTGAGGGATCAGTAGTGTACTACTCGATATGGATTCGAGGACTGTAGTGCCTTGTTGTCTTCGGACCGATTCCATGGAGAGAGTACAGGAGTATTTTTGATTGCTATACATGCTGTGATATGTGTGTGGTATGTGTAGTGTGAAATGAGAATGACTTGTGGAGTCTGTAAGGTTATACATGCATTATAACCTTGGCATAGCGTGCCCATGAAAGTAACGATATAAGATTCACCAACTTTGAGGACAAAGTTCCTAAGGGGGGTAGATTTTAATACCCCAGATCTAAAAATGGTGATTAAATTACTCTAATATGATTAATAAGGGCCTAATGGTGCCTAGAGAGTATTGGTAAAAAGAATAAAACCAAAAGAAAGAGAAAAATGCGTTAAAAGCGAAAAACGCTAAAACGCGCATTAAATGAGTGTAAGAGATATAAGATCTCGTGAGGGTCCAAGATGTATTCTTAAGGCTTAGTTAGGCCTAATTAGTATACGGAGTGAGTCCCGAGGAAAACGGATCCAAATAATGGATTAAAACGCAAACGGAGTTTTAAAGCATGTTTTTCGAGAAAACCCGAAAACGTGACTTTAAGTGGTCAAACGGACCCTTAAAAATTATAGTTGATTAAATACTATAAATAAGAATTAACGGAAGCTTAATAACCATTAAAAATAAAGAAACGAGAAAAACCGAAAAACGGGCCCGGTTAGTGAATAGTGCCAAACCGGGTAAATAACGAGCGTTTTCTGTCAGAAACCGAAAAAACGCTCCAGCTTAATTAGCTAGTGGGGGCCGGTTTTATTATAGTAGCAGCCTCCCCCTCTCTTGCTTATTAGTTAGAAAATAAAGAAAGAAAGAAAAAGTAAAAGTAAAAAGGGGAATAGTAATAAAAGATTTTACTTATTCTCCCACTCCCTTCCTTATTCTTTTATGATTCCCAGCCCTCTCTGCACATCTTCTTCTCCTCTGTAAACTCATGGCCGATTTGAAGAAGAACAAGCAGCCCCATCTTCAATCTCCCTTATCTTGCTCATTTCTCCACCAAATCACACAAAAATTGTACCGCTAGATTTCTCTCGGTAAGGGCTTCGTTTCCACCCAACAAACAAAGTCTTGATTCCTCCATCTTCTCCTGTAACACCCCAAGCAAAGCCTATCGTGTGTTATCGCAATCTGAACACTTAATCGAATATGTCGCAGCGGGAATAACAACTCCTGGACCTTGCACGGTCTGATCGTTAGAAAATACCGGCTTAAATACTTACAATACTTATCCAAAACAATTATCCAACTTACACGTCAACATTCATAATACCACAACCAACCGAGTACTAGTATCTCAAACATAATCCCAAGCTTACATCAGTTTAATATAGACAGTCGGGTGCATAGGCGCAACCCGAACTCAAAATAAATGTCCCAACCTAAATCTAACCGCTCCTACTCTCATGGTGCGTCCTCATGGGCCTCTTACCTGCAAGTGTAAAAATAGCCCCCGAGGGGGTCAGCACGAATGCTGGTACACCCTCTCATGGCCCCCAAGCTAACGGGGCTACGACGACTAATTGTCGATAGCATGGAAATTGATTACTTACACAAACATAATATGAAGTGCAATAACAATAACCACAGATGAACATATATAATTCACAACCAACGAACGACTCAAGCGTTCCCTTAACAAGTGGGTTAGTAACCCCCTTCCTCAGTTCTCATTTCCTTAATCTCAGTTCCTTAACTTACCTTAATCTTAATCTCAAACTTATACTTGCCAACCTCTCCACTATTAGATTGGTTAGCCCTTAATTGGTTGCTTATCTTTGTAGGGCTTGGTTAACCCTAGCCGGTAGCAGTGCACTATCCGACGATGAGCTACCTTCCTTAACTTATTAGGGATGTAGGCTTGATCCCTCCACGCCTTCCTTATTGTGCCTCCCACCTCGAACAGTAGCCCGGGTGGTCGGGTCGATTTGTTGACCCTAGGCGACGAGTCTAATGACCAGTCTTATTTGGAAGTCGGATCTGATTCAGATACCGACCTCCCCCAATACACATGTGCCGGTACCATTCCGGATTCCTCACTCCCACCCCAAATTATGGTTAGTGAAAGCCTTAATTACCAAGTGTTAGTTAAACCTTGACGGGTAAAACCAACAATCACCGATCCTTAGTTCTCAACCTTAACTCAGTAAGTACTAACCTTGGTTAGCAACAATTTCAAGCCTCGCGGGTTAGTGTAAATGTAACACAATCGCAACGAGAGCAATATAACCGGTTGCATGCTTTATCTTGTTTTAGTCATAGCAAATAAACAGATAGCACACAAGCCGAGGGACACCTCGTTAGCAAGCAGGTCACGAAAAGGATTGTACCGTTCACCGTCGATCGTTGTTTGACTAATCTTCTTCGGGGTCCCAATTCACAAACCTAAAACATTCATTCATTTTTAGGTTATTAGTTATTTGCACCTTACTTAACTCACTTAGTCCCTAAGGACTTACATTCAATAACCTCTCAAATCTTTATCTCTTAGTCTTACAAACTTAACTTTAAACATTAAAACTTTACTTAATCTTAACTTAATTCCTCAAGTTCTTAGGGTCCCAATCATTATCACCCTTCCAAGGGTATACCCCATTACCCATTACCATTCTTAGAATTTAAAATTTCTTTTTTTTTTTTTTTGGTCCGACCGAACTTCCGACCGACCTTACCTAAGGTCGGTCCATGCCGAGACACATTCAACCGTTTGAAAATTATACCCCGACCGACCTTGCAAGTCCGGTCCCCAAGGTCGGCCCATTCCCGAGAGTTTCCCCGAGGGAAATTTAAGCTCGACCGAACTTGACAAGTCCGGTCCTATGTTCGGTCGATTCCAGAGACTTAATTCTTCACAAAATACAGTCCGACCGAACTTGTAAGTCCGGCCCCAAGTTCGGTCGATTCCAGAAACATTTTCCGTAGTGTAAACTGAGCCCGACCGACCTTGCAAGTCCGGTCCCTAAGGTCGGTCGGCTCCAGAACCTTACTTCCAATTCCCATTCAACCAAACTCTCCTCATATATTCTCATGTTATAACCTCATTTGGGCACCTCAAATACACCTTAAGCCCTCCTTAAATACCTAATTCGTCCACCAAAATCCATCTTAGTGCATTATGCATTTTCCTTGTAATAATGCCAACACTTTAATGTTTTTCCTCTAGGTTTCTTGTGGTGGTTCATACCTAATGTAACCACTATGCCAAAGTTTGCCTTCACCACTCAACATCATCTCCCAAGCATCTCTCACTATCTAAACTCTTTTAACATTCACTTAAGGTTCCTTAACAAGATTAAACTTCCATCATAATCATTATTTCCTTCCTAGATGTGCACCAACATTTGCCTAAGTTAAATACTCCAATACATTCTCTGATTCCTAAACCTTCCATGGTGATACCTAAGTCATCATAAGTCATTAAATACCTTAACTTCACCTTTTCATCAAGACAACCTATAGAACATTCCTAGTACTTCTTAGTCATTAAATTCTCTGAGGATATCTTAACACTTAAACTCTCCTTTAAATTTTGCCATAGGCTCTAGTATATAGTACCTCCTAACAACATGGGTTTTCCCACCAAACAACCAATACCACACAAATCTCATCAACTGCTTAACACCCAATTTGCACCAAAACCACACCACATCATCATATAGTGCTTAAACTCAAAATGCTTGGCACTTAGGCCCTTAAATGACAATAATCTTAACCACTGAATTTCCACATATATGCCTTCAACCTGCGAATACACTCAACAAGGCTCCCATTGAAATAAATGCTTCTTGTACTTCACCTTTATATTTTAAACTATCTCTTTTCTCGTTTGCTCCTTAGTCACAAGTTCACAAGGTAGTCATTGTTCTCCTAGGTTTTAATAGCACCCTCCCAATATAAACTCTACACCAAACTCATCATATACCCATATCTCATTCCCTTAAACAACAAAACAACTTAAGGTAAGTAATTTACCTTGTTTTCTCACAAGCTTAAAAGCTTTTCTCCTTAGGTTTCTTTACTCAATCTCGGTCACCAATGTGATTCTCCTTGCCAATTTCTAACCAATATCCAATGACTCCAATGAGTACTAGAACACATTAACCCTAAGGAAAAAACCCTAGGTTTAAAAGTATGTTTTAAGGTATTAATGTGATTGTTTTACCTTGGTTTCTCAAGACAACTTGGATGTGAAGCAAGAAAACCTCCTCTCTCCTTTGAAGAGTAGAACAAGCTAGAACAAGGCATAAACATGGAGTCCCATGAGTATATATTTTCGGTTATGTGAAGAAAATGGTGGAAACCTAGATTTTCTTACACTTTCTTTACCTTAAGAGAATGGAGATGCCAATGGAGTCTCCAAACTTGAATTTCCTCCTCTAATGGTGGTTTGACTTGGCACCAAATGAAGCTCTTGAAGTTTTGAAAAGATAGAAAGGAGGAGCTTGAGCTAACTAAGAAGAATATCTATTTGTTTTGGATTTGGAGCTTAAATGAGCAAGTGGTGTGCAAGAGAAGGTGGAGCTTTCATGGAGGTTAAGCTCAACGTGAATGGAGAAGAGAAAGAGCAAGAAATCGTGGGCAACAAGGGAAAATGAAGAAGTGAGGAGGAGGTAAGCTAAAGTAATATTTATCTTAAAAAGGTGAATAGTGTTTTATGCTTTATAACTTACTTATTTGCTTTCTCTTAACTTAATGAGTCATGAAGTGGTGACTCACCCCTTAAGAAACCGGCCCCCTTTTAGTAATGAGGGTAGTTTAGTTTGTTGACCAAATGTCTCACTTATATAGACTTATGTTATAAACTAGCTTAATAAATTCACTATTCATCAAAACAAGGCACATTGTTGTGAAATTTTTGATTTCCCATTAATATAGACCTCCAAATGTGATACTATATAGTACACATATTAATTAAGAGTAATGATGGACATTTAGCCATTCAAAACTCATTTACAAGACAATTTTCAAAAACGTGCTTTAAGACTCCTTAAAGCACATTTTGTGTTTTAACTTGTTTTCAAGCTTGGTTTTCTTTGGTAATTGGTTTAAAATGACCATTAGGATATTACTAAGGTCTTGGAACAATATTTGGGTACTCTCCCATATCTCTCCAAGCTTAGAGCACGTTTTTACTTAGACCGCTCTTTTTGGTGTTTCCTTATGTTTTCTTTGATTAGAAATGTTTCTAAGGCATTATTTAGCCTTCTTATATCTTGGTTTTCATTTAAACAACCATATCTAGGTTTGGGTATTTCAATCTACCCCCCTTACAAGAGCTTTGTCCTCAAAGTTCACACATGTGTTTAACCGTTCACGGTACACAGTTCTCTTAATCTTAATACCACATCTTATATTCACATTCATACACTCAAGACTCAAAGGTCAATCTCAAATACAATCATAAGTATCATACATAACTCAAACTTACACCAAAGTGTAGCACTTACACAAATCCACATCTTAAACAACCAAACAAACGACAAACATGATCGTTTCCTAACTCAAAGCGAGGAAGCTCTACCCCCCTTAAAAAGGGGTACGCCCCGTACCCTATACAGACGATCTAGTCAGTAAATAAAGAAGGGTACTTCGCCCTCATCTTATCCTCTAGTTCCCACTGGCCTCTTCGACATCCTGGTTAGACCAGAGAACCTTCACCAGTCGCACTGACTTGTGGCGAGTGGTCCCTAGTCTTACTGTCCAAGATTCTCTGAGGGGTCTCCACGGATCTCATATTTGGTTCTAAAGTCACCTCTCGGTTTTAACACATGGGAGGTGGTGCATGTATTTCTTTAGCTGTGAAACATGAAAACATCATGCACTTTACCCAGCTCAGCAGGTAAATTCAACCTGTAACTGGGCCCACCCGCTCCGTAATCTCATAAGGACCAACAAATTTCGGGCTTAACTTGCCCTTCTGTCCAAACCTGAATACACCCTTCATCGGTGATACTCGCAGAAATACCTGGTCGCCCACTGCGAACTCCAGTCTCGTCGTCGAACATCACATACGACTTCTGCCTATCTTGAGCAGCTTTCATGTTCTCCTGATTTGCTGAACTTCAGCCTTAACTTGTTCCAAGTACTCTGGTCCTATAATTACCGTCTCCTCGACTCATCCCAGCAGAGCGGTGTACGACATGGGTCTAAACCGTACAACGCTTGAAAAGGTGCCATCTTGATCGAAGCGTGATAGCTGTTTGTTGTATGAAAACTCGATCAGATGCAATCTGTCAATCCAACTGCCCTGGAAGTCTAAGGCACATGATCTCAGCATGTCCTCGTTCTGAATAGTACGCTCAGTCTGACCATCTGTCTGAGGATGGAACGCGGTACTCAGCTTGAGTTCTGTACCCAACGCTTCTCTGGTAGCTCTCCAGTACCTCGAAAGGAATCTGGTATCTCTATCTGACACTATGGTCTTTGGTGTGGCCAATGTCTCATGATTTCTTTTTCAAATAACTCAGCTAATTTGGTCCCTTCCAAGTATCCTTCATCGGTATGAATCGGGCTACTTTGGTAAGGCGGTCCACCACCACCCTATCATGTTGACCTCCCCTAGCAGGTGGAAGCCCACTACGAAGTCCATGGAGAATCATGGAACTTCCACTCCGGAACTGGCTCGACTGTACCATTCCGCCCGGTCGTCTGTGCTCGAATTTCACCTTCTGGCATGTGAGACACCTCAAACGAACTCGGTAACATCTTCTTCATCCCCGACCACCAGAAGTATCTCTTCATGTCTTTATACATTTTAGAGCTCCCGGATGGATGGAAACTGAAGAACAGTGTGATTCTCTAAAGTATACGGTCTTTCAGATCCGTGTTACCTCGTGGTATGCATAATCGCCCTTAAGTCTGATCAGATCATCATGAAGTCTGAAGTCGTATTTGACTCTCAAAGGTACCATCTGTCACTTCTGTCTGCCACTCTCTCATATACTCATCAGTCCTCTGAGCCTCTCGCACCTCATCAACCACAGCTGGAGAAAGAAACTAGCGAATGGAGTGAGTGTGCTCGACGGCTCAGGGCATCTGCTACAACATTGGCCTTCCCTTCTTTGTACTGGAGGTCAATGTCATGTCTTTCAGAAATTCTAACCATCTCCTCTGTCGAAGATTTAACTCCTTCTGATGAATATTATTCAAACTCTTGTGATCAGTGTAGATCGTGACACTAACCCCGTATAAGTAGTGGCGCCATATCTTTCAAAGCGAAGACTACCGCTCCCAGCTCTAATCATGTGTGGGGTAGTTCTCCTCATGTTTTCTTCAACTGGCGTGAGCATATGCCACCACCTTGCCATGTTGCATGACACGCAACCCGCCCTCTGCCGGATGCATCACAATAAACCTCAAAGCCCTTGTACCGTCTGGAATGGTCAGTACCGGTGCAGTGGTCATGAGTCCTTCAAGCGCTGAAATGATCTCTCACAGTCGCCTGTACATAGAAATGGTGCATCTTTCTTCATCAGACTGGTCATCGCTTTCGGCGACCTTGCTGAAATCTCTCACAAACCTCCTGTAGTAACCTGCCAGACCGAGAAGCTCCGGTGTCGGTAACAGTCTTCGGCCTTGGCCAGGTACGTACGGCATCAATCTTTGCTGGATCCACTGCGATCCCAGCATCTGAGATGACATGACCTAGGAAAGAGACCTGGTCAAGCCAAAACTCACACTTGGAGAACTAGCATAGCTGGTTCTCCCTTAATATTTCCAACACCCTTCTCAAATGTTCCTCATGCTCCCTTCGACTTTGAATATATCAATATCTCATCAATAAAAACCACCACCGACTTGTCCAGCTGCTCCCGGAACAAGCGGTTCATCAGATCCATGAACTTTGCTGGCGCGTTCGACAAACCGAACGGCATCACTGTAAACTCATAGGGCCGTATCGTGTCCGGAATGCCGTCTTCTCAATGTCTCCCTCCTTAATGGCTATCTGATGATACCCCGATCTGAGATCGATCTTGGAAAACACAGATGCTCCCTTCAACTGATCGAACAGATCGTCAATGCGGGGTATGTGTACTTATTCTTCACTGTTACTGCCTTCAGCTCTCTGTAGTCGAGCAGAGGCGAGACTACCATCCTTCTCTTCACGAAGAGGACTGGCGCTCCCCATGGTGACACACTTGGTCTATGAATCCCTTGTCCAACAAGTCTTTCAGTTGTTCCTTTAACTCAGTCATTTCTGCCGGAGCCATACGGTATGGTGCTTTGGCTATCGGTCCGGTACCAGGTAGCGCTCAATGGTGAACTCTACCCCCGAGTGGGTGGCATGCCGGCAGTTCCCGTGGGAATAGGTCGGGGAACTCCGACCTACCGGTAAGTCGGGGTCGTACTCAGGGTCTCTCTCTAATGTCCTGTACAGACAGAGTTATACTTCTTCCTTTCTCCTTAATTCTCTGTGCATGCCTGGCGGTGATGATCTTAGTCGAAGGCTCCCTGGGCCTCTGGCGGTATGATATTGTTACCCCATACGGACTCCTGAGCAGCAATCTATGCCTCGGCGCAGAGGATACGTCCCTTGTTCCGCTCCAACCCAGTTCATCCCGAAGATAACATCAAATCCTAGCTTGCTGAACTCAATGAACGACTGGGAAGTCTTCTCCCTTAATTCTGATGTGGCTCCTCGGTAGTGACGAGTGCAACGAACCTTCTCCTTAGACGGGAGCGTAACCGTGAAGTCGGGTAGCTCATCAGCGTCTAGCCCCAACCTGCTCGCAAATGATGCAGAGACAAAGGTATGCGAGGCCCTGAGTCGAAGAGAACTGATGCCTTAATTCCTTGATCGGAAAGGTGCCGGTGAGGATAGTACGCGCTAAGCGTCGGCCTGTGCCTCTGTGAGTATGCTTAGTGCACCTTCCGTCCGACCGAGTCCATACCTAATTGTATTCACAAGCCATGAGTTTGATGGTATATACAAGAGTCGTAACCTTTATATGAACAACACTGTTATTTTATTCATGACCATCCTGTTTACAACATGTGCTTCAAGCTTACTCTCATTTCTCATCTCATTCTAACATTACAGGCTAATATTGTCTAAAGTTAGGTTTAATCTTCCTGGTCTCATGTGCGTCGCATTGATTACGCTGGCGGGCTGTATTCAGCTTGATTCTCTTAATCCATGTATAACATCCTTGATTCTCCTCCCAAAATTAATACATCTCCTGACTTAAGATTATCTTATCTGCACGGTCCGCACGCTTCTGCTCGCCGTATAAAAACTCCGCATCATCTCCAATGGACCAAGACACTACGGGTATCCCTCTTTCGAGAGACTCCGTTGTCTCGTCCTTATCCTGGTGTAGTCCCAGTTTTCCATCTTTTTCGTAGAAGTTTACAATGCAAATGTCTGGCTGGATGTTGGAATCGGTTCAGCTTCCAATTGCTGAGCGATTTCCACGACTTGTGTAATAACTGGATGGAACTCTTCGGGTATTCCCGGTGGTGAGACTCCATCTTGCTCCCTTGTGGTTGGTAATTCTTGGCATACGGATTCCAATCCTTGCCCAAGCTCATCATCTTTAATTTCATCCTTGCTCCCCCTGGGTATTCCGGTGTGTAAAAACCTCCCGGTCCCATTCCTAGTTGATTGCATCTCCTGATGATGGCTATTTGTGCGTGGGTGTCAGGTATCCCCTTAATAAAATCATACCTGGGCGGATAACCTGACATTGTTCGGTTGGAAAGTGTATGGTTTCGATGTCGGTGTGCTCCGGGTTAGAGTAGATGGTATAGGGTAGCAGATGTTGAATCTTCCTAAAGTGGTAGTAGGTTATACTTACTTAGGTTCTAATCTCATTATTTTCACTTAACTCATATATTCACCAAACATGCATGATAATGCGGTAAGCAGGTAGTTTTATTACTAAATGGTTATAGTGGTACCTGGCCTCGATGAGGGCTCAGGCTCATCATCCCGATCCACCATGTGTAGAGTGGGCCCCGTCTTCTGGGTCGCCCGTGGGTTCTTGTCTGCAACTGGTTGCCCCCTCCTCTGACCGTCAGATCCAGATCCCTGATCAGCCTTGGCCTTAACTTTGAAACTGGGTCTGAAATTCTTACTCTCTGGATTCCCGTAGCACTCATATGCTCGGTGTCCAAGTACTCCGCAGAAGTTGCACTCTACTTTGTTCCCCTTACAGTCGAGCCCGGGGTGGTCCTTGTGACACCATCTACAAATGTAGCGTCGATGGTAGCCACCACCGGCTCCTTTCTCAGTCTCAGATCCTGATCATTTACAATGTCAATATTCACATCTCAAATGGTCACTAGTTGTCTCTTAACTTATGTATTACCAATTCCTTACCCTTCGGCGCCTTAGAGCGCAGGGGTGTAGCTGCATAAGCATATGTCAGCTTCAATGGCTCTTCCGGAGCCTTCTCCTTTCCCTCCTTCCCTTTCGGGTTCTGATTCTTCTGGGCCTGAGGCTGGTACTTCTGTTTCTTGTACCCTCCTTGCCCTTGACTCTCTGAGCTTTTACCGGCACTCTTCTCTTAGCATTCTCCTCGTCCCTCAGCTGGACGGTAATCTCGACCTTAGCAGCGGCATGATAGCACTCCTGCTTTTCCATGGTATTAGTCATACTTATTCATTATAATCTAAATCTTATTCACCACTTATTCAAATTTCAATCATTCTTGTTACCTGCAAGGTAGTGTAACTCGTCGGCCCCATGCCGTAGCGGAGTCGATGGCTAAGCCCGCCATAGAAGCGGTCTACCAAGATCTGGTCAGAATACCCTAGACCTGGCAGAAGACGGAGCAAGGCGGTGAACTCTGAGTAATACTCGTCCACCGTCATCTTGTCCGACTGCTTAAGCGCATCTAACTGCAAGCGCTTCTTCGTCTGGACATGGGCGGGGTAGTACTTTGCCCGTAGCAAGGCGGTGTACTGCTCCCAGCCGAACTCTGGGTTGGCCACATGCTCGGCCCTCACCAGCTTCCACCAATCGCCGCCGCCCCCTTCAGGTAGAAAGCAGCTAAGCGCACCTTGATCCCAGCAGGGACATCAAGGGTCTCGAAGGCGGTCTCCAGCTCGGAGATGTACGCCTCAAGCTTGGCGGGATCGGTCTCCCCCTTGAAGTGAGCGGGTCGAAGATCTGATAGGCTCTTCACCCAGTTTGGTTCCCTAGGTTGTGGCGGTGGAGGTGGTGCACCCACACCAGGCTGATAGCCCATGTGCCCTAAAGCGGCAGCTACGATCTCTGCGATCGTCTGCCCTCCAGGTATCCCTGGAATGTCCTCACCCCGGCCGCGACCTCGGCCTCCTCTAGGGCGTCTGCCATCTGAACAAGCATAACTTACATTAGATTCACATTCACCACTGTTTGGTTAGTAAATTTATAACGTCCGTAGACGGTAAAGACAATCCACACTTATTAGTGGTCATCTGACTCTACTCACTCTAACTTCTCACACCCTTAACCCAACACTTATTCCTTAACTTGTATCCTAACTCGGTGGTTACTTATATCCGGTATTTCTTGATCAGAGCGTAACTACGCTCTGATACCACTTTTTGTAACACCCCAACCAAAGCCTATCGTGGTTATCGCAATCTGAACACTTAATCAAATATGTCGCAGCGGAAATAAACAACTCCTGGACCTTGCCACGGTCTGATCGTTAGAAAATACCGGCTTAAATACTTACAATACTTATCCAAAACAATTATCCAACTTACACGTCAACATTCATAATACCACAACCAACCGAGTACTAGTATCTCAAACATAATCCCAAGCTTACATCAGTTTAATATAGACAGTCGGGTGCACAGGCGCAACCCGAACTCAAAATAAATGTCCCAACCTAAATCTAACCGCTCCTACTCTCATGGTGCGTCCTCATGGGCCTCTTACCTGCAAGTGTAAAAATAGCCCCCGGGGGTCAGCACGAATGCTGGTACACCCTCTCATGGCCCCCAAGCTAACGGGGCTACGACGACTAATTGTCGATAGCATGGAAATTGATTACTTACACAAAACATAATATGAAGTGCAATAACAATAACCACAGATGAACATATATAATTCAAACCAACGAACGACTCAAGCGTTCCCTTAACAGTGGGTAGTAACCCCTCTCAGTTCTCATTTCCTTAATCTCAGTTTCCTTAACTTACCTTAATCTAATCTCAAACTTATACTTGCCAACCTCCACTATTAGATGGTTAGCCCTTAATGGTTGCTTATCTTTGTAGGCGCTTGGTTAACCTAGCCGGTAGCAGTGCACTATCCGACGATAAGCTACCTTCCTAAACTTATTAGGGATGTAGGCATGATCCTCCAGAATTCCTATTGTGCCTCCCACACTCGAACAGTAGCCCGGGTGGTCGGGTCGATTTGTTGACCCTAGGCGACGAGTCTAATGACCAGTCTTATTTGGAAGTCGGATCTGATTCAGATACCGACCTCCCCCAATACACATGTGCCGGTACCATTCCGGATTCCTCACTCCCACCCCAAATTATGGTTAGTGAAAGCCTTAATTACCAAGTGTTAGTTAAACCTTGACGGGTAAAACCAACAATCACGATCCTTAGTTCTCAACCTTAACTCAGTAAGTACTAACCTTGGTTAGCAACAATTTCAAGCCTCGCGGGTTAGTGTAAATGTAACACAATCGCAACGAGAGCAATATAACCGGTTGCATGCTTTATCTTGTTTTAGTCATAGCAAATAAACAGATAGCACACAAGCCGAGGGACACCTCGTTAGCAAGCAGGTCACGAAAAGGATTGTACCGTTCACCGTCGATCGTTGTTTGACTAATCTTCTTCGGGGTCCCAATTCACAAACCTAAAACATTCATTCATTTTTAGGTTATTAGTTATTTGCACCTTACTTAACTCACTTAGTCCCTAAGGACTTACATTCAATAACCTCTCAAATCTTTATCTCTAGTCTTACAAACTTAACTTTAAACATTAAAACTTATACTTAATCTTAACTTAATTCCTCAAGTTCTTAGGGTCCCAATCATTATCACCCTTCCAAGGGTATACCCCATTACCCATTACCATTCTTAGAATTTAAAATTTCTTTTTTTTTTTTTTTTTTTTTTGGGTCCGACCGAACTTCCGACCGACCTTACCTAAGGTCGGTCCATTCCAGAACACTTCACCGTTTGAAAATTCTACCCCGACCGACCTTGCAAGTCCGGTCCCCAAGGTCGGCCCATTCCCGAGAGTTTCCCCGAGGGAAATTTAAGCTCGACCGAACTTGACAAGTCCGGTCCTATGTTCGGTCGATTCCAGAGACTTAATTCCTTCACAAAATACAGGTCCGACCGAACTTGTAAGTCCGGTCCCCAAGTTCGGTCGATTCCAGAAACATTTTCCGGTAGTGTAAACTGAGCCCGACCGACCTTGCAAGTCCGGTCCCTAAGGTCGGTCGGCTCCAGAACCTTATTTCCAATTCCCATTCAACTCCAAACTTCTCCTCATATATTCTCATATGTTATAACCTCATTTGGGCACCTCAAATACACCTTAAGCCCTCCTTAAAATACCTTAATTCATCCACCAAAATCCATCTTAGTCATTATGCATTTTCCTTGTAATAATGCCAACACTTGTAATGTTTTTCCTCTAGGTTTCTTTGTGGTGGTTCATACCTAATGTAACCACTATGCCAAATGTTTCCTTCACCACTATAACATCATCTCCCAAGCATCTCTCACTATCTAAACTCTTTTAAACATTCACTTAAGGTTCCTTAACAAGATTAAACTTCCATCATCATTACATTATTTCCTTCCTAGATGTGCACCAACATTTGCCTAAGTCCTAAATACTCCAATACATTCTCTTGATTCCTAAACCTTCCATGGTGATACCTAAGTCATCATAAGTCATTAAAATACCTTAACTTCACCCTTTTCATCAAGACAACCTATAGAACATTCCTAGTACTTCCTTAGTCATTAAATTCTCTTAGGATATCTTAAACACTTAAACTCTCCTTTAAATTTTGCCATAGGTTCTCTAGTATATAGTACCTCCTAACACATGGGTTTTCTCCACCAAACAACCAATACCACACAAATTCTCATCACAATAGCTTAACACCCAATTTGCACCAAAACCACACCACATCATCATATAGTGCTTAAACTCAAAATGCTTGGCACTTAGGCCCTTAAATGACAAAATCTTAACCACTGAATTTCCACATATATATGCCTTCAACCTGCGAATACACTCAACAAGGCTCCCATTGAAATAAAATGCTTCTTGTACTTCACCTTTATATTCTTAAACTATCTCTTTTCTCATTTGCTCCTTAGTCACAAGTTCACAAGGTAGTCATTGTTTCTCCTAGGTTTTAATAGCACCTCCCAATATAAACTCTACACCAAACTCATCATATACCCATATCTCATTCCCTTAAACAACAAAACACTTAAGGTAAGTAATTTACCTTGTTTTCTCACAAGCTTAAAAGCTTTTCTCCTTAGGTTTTCTTTACTCAATCTCGGTCACCAATGTGATTCTCCTTGCCAATGTTCTAACCAATATCCAATGACTCCAATGAGTACTAGATAACACATTAACCCTAAGGAACAAACCCTAGGTTTAAAAGTATGTTTTAAGGTATTAATGTGATTGTTTTACCTTGGTTTCTCAACACAACTTGGATGTGAAGCAAGAAAACCTCCTCTCTCCTTTGAAGAGTAGAAACAAGCTAGAACAAGGCATAAACATGGAGTCCCATGAGTATATATTTTCGGTTATGTGAAGAAAATGGTGGAAACCTAGATTTTCTTACACTTTCTTTACCTTAAGAGAATGGAGATGCCAATGGAGTCTCCAAACTTGAATTTCCTCCTCTAATGGTGGTTTGACTTGGCACCAAAATGAAGCTCTTGAAGTTTTGAAAAGATAGAAAGGAGGAGCTTGAGCTAACTAAGAAGAATATCTATTTTGTTTTGGATTTGGAGCTTAAATGAGCAAGTGGTGTGCAAGAGAAGGTGGAGCTTTCATGGAGGTTAAGCTCAACGTGAATGGAGAAGAGAAAGAGAGCAAGAAATCGTGGGCAACAAGGGAAAATGAAGAAGTGAGGAGAGAGGTAAGCTAAAGTAATATTTATCTTAAAAAGGTGAATAGTGTTTTATGCTTTATAACTTACTTATTTGCTTTCTCTTAACTTAATGAGTCATGAAGGTGGTGACTCACCCCTTAAGAAACCGGCCCCCTTTTAGTAATGAGGGTAGTTTAGTCTTTGTTGACCAAATGTCTCACTTATATAGACTTATGTTTAAACTAGCTTAATAAATTCACTATTCATCAAAAACAAGGCACATTGTTGTGAAATTTTTGATTTCCCATTGATATAGACCTCCAAATGTGATACTATATAGTACACATATTAATTAAAGAGTAATGATGGACATTTAGCCATTCAAAACTCATTTACAAGACAATTTTTCAAAAACGTGCTTTAAGACTCCTTAAAGCACATTTTGTGTTTTAACTTGTTTTCAAGCTTGGTTTTCTTTGGTAATTGGTTTAAAATGACCATTAGGATATTACTAAGGTCTTGGAACAATATTTGGGTACTCTCCCATATCTCTCCAAGCTTAGAGCACGTTTTTACTTAGACCGCTCTTTTTGGTGTTTCCTTATGTTTTCTTTGATTAGAAATGTTTCTAAGGCATTATTTAGCCTTCTTATATCTTGGTTTATCATTTAAACACCATATCTAGGTTTGGGGTATTTCAATCTTCACCTCCATGGGTTGGGCCTTTTGAAGCTTGAAGAGCTGATTTTGACTCTCCTTCACCTCCTTGATGCCTTATGGTAATAATAAGCAAGAGTTTTACTCATTTCTAGCTAGTTCTTCCTATTTTGGAAAATTCCTCCACGTTGAAATTTCCCCATGTCCAGCCGGTTCTTCTTGCCTTTTAGGAGTGCTGGAACTTCATCATTTTGATTACCTAAGATCTTCATTTGGACACTTGAAGGTAATCTCTAAGCTAAACCCTAAAACTATCTCTTGTAATACTAGTTTTTGTGAGGGGAAATTGAATTAATAAGCTTGATATGTGTGTATGGGGATATGATTGTAGATGGAAATCTAGACCCCCCCCCCCCTTGTATGTTATGAAAACAAGATGAGAAAGAGGGAGCAAAAGAAAGAGGAAGAAGAGGAGTAAAAACTGAGAATAAACATGGTAATGAGCTTACCTTGTGTTGGTTTTATTTGCCTTGGGAAAACTTATGTTAGTGTTGTATAAATAACCTTGAACTTGTGTAGTCATGATACTACAATATTGTTAGTTTAATGGGAATGTTTTAGTGTGTATGAGTGAGCAAAACAAACCTAGAAATCAAGCTAGTTATTTTGTGAACAATGGGAATTTGATGTGTTATTGATGCCTAAACAAACAGGGGTGAAGATTGTTTTTGTGAGTATATTTAGTGTGGTGAAAATGCTTAGTAAGCAAGCAAGTGCTGTCAAAATTTACCTAGGAATGGATAGTCTTGAGTGTTTTATGTTAAGTAAGAAACTATGTGAGTTAAGGGATTTAAGTGGTTGGTTGATGTTTGAAAACCAAACTAAGAAGCAGAGTGTGTTAGGAGTAAAAATAATGTCATTTGAGTGCTGGGAATGGCATTAGTGAGGGAAGTTCGAATGGTAAGAAGCGGGTACCAAAATCTGTTACAAGAAGAAAAGAACAAGAAATCTAGTTATGAAATATAAGTGAATTTGAGTGAAATAATCAAGAGATAGTGAGAGGACTTGATGATTTGTTTAAGGTGGTTTAGATGATTAATTAGAGGCTAAACATGTAGATTATAAGTGGGGAAGATTGGAGAATTAAAAGATGAAAGAATGGTGTTGAAACAGATTTGGAATTGTCAAATCTGCTGAAAGTGCAACAGTGTCCGGGACCTAGGTCCAGGACCATGTCCCGGACCACCCCCTAAAAACCCCCGAGAGTTTCCAGTTTGATAGGTCCGGGACTTAAGTCCCTGCCCATGTCCCGGACCACCCTTAAATTTAGGCCGAGAGTTGCTGCAAGTAGCTGGTCTGGGACTTGCTCTAGGTACAAGGTCCCGGACCATAGTGAATTTTCAGCCGAGGGTTACCAAATGAATTGGTCCGGGACTTAGGGTAAGGACCAAGCCCCGGACCACCCCCAGAAACCTAAAGAGAGCATTTTAAAGGTTGTAAATCATGGGGGTTCGAATGTTAATGATGTTATAAGATGTTAAGGCCTTGTTTGGTGACATGTAAAGGCCCTAAGAAGTGTAAGAAAGTGTTAGAAGAGAGTGAGAAGTGGGAACTCACATTAACAAGTGTAAAACCGAGATAACGGGATAAACAGGGTAAGTACGGGAGTAGCATTTAATTATGTACCGTATGAGTTAGTATTAATAATAATGTTTGAAACATTATCAGTGGATCGTCTGTGAACCGAGCATGGTATGATGACACGGTAAAAGTGAAAACCCCGATGAAAGGTATGATTTTCTCATGCCCCGTATGCTAACCGAGTTACTCTGATTTGTGTGTTTGTGCGCCGGCTTAATCAAGATTAAAGCATGAAAATAATCCCTTGTTTGATTATGTATGCTTGTTGTATGTTGTATGAGCTAACATACTTATATGCCGGTGTGGTCTAACATAGTGCATAGACCGACTCATAGTGAGTATTGATTGACTGGAAACCCATAGATCGGGTAGTCTCCTAAACAATGGAAATATGCAAACACATATAAACTATCGATTAAAGTATAACGATAACGTAAACATATGAACTCCCTAGAATGTGAGGAGATGTACGGGTTGAGTAAATACCCGATAACGGTTAGAAAACCTTATTGAAACAATCCACGAAATAAATATGAGTGGAGAGATAAATAAACCTCCATTGAGAGGATTGAAGTTAGTCCAATGATGTGAACTTTTAAGATATGTAAAAGAGACCTAAGGGACTATGTGACCCCCTTGAGACACGGTCGACCTCGTGTATGAGGATTTTACCCGGTATAAGAAATTAACCGAAAGTATAAGTATATAAAAGAACGGGCAACCCTTAAACCTAAGATTACCCGAACTTAAGTAACGCTCCCTAAGTCATTAGAAACATCAAGAGTGATGCTTCTAGACTAATATACATAATAATATTGTAACTCCGAGAGAGGAGTGTACGGGAATGTAAGAAGTCTGACAGTAGTCGGACCTGTGTGCAAGTAGTAGGAACTAAGAGAGAGTTCCGGGAGCTAGTTGAACTATGCTCTAGTGTCATGTGTTTTGGCTTAAGTATGTATTAAGGGGATCAAGCGAGAAGAGCGTAGGAGACCTGTAGTGTCTCGAGAACTACGTGAGCTTGAGTATAAGTAACCCAAGAGAGTGGGTGAGTGTAAGAATGAGTAACCCAAGAGTGTGGGTGAGTATAAGAGTGAGTAACCCGAGAGAATGGGTGAGTATAAGAATGAGTAACCCAAGATTACGGGTGAGAATAAGAATAAGTAACGCGAGTGTATGGGTGTGTACTGAATAAGAACCAAGGCATAGTGAAGTATAATTCTCAAGGCCTAAGAGTAATTAACACATCTAACAACCTTGTTATGGTAGTTGAGGATCAAATTCCATGGTTGAATGTGAATCCTTGTGTAGTGTACATGTGTAATGTATTGATATGATACATGTTGATTGAATTAAAATGAACTCCATGTAAATCCGACCTAAAGTAGTCGGCGTACCGCGGTTAGCACGCGGTATATGCGAATTTCATATGCAGCTTTAAGCTGAGCCCCTAGGGGCATCGTTTTTTATCCGCAAGTACACCGAAGACGAAACCGTACGAGAGTAGGACGGGGTCAGAGGTAGCATGGGTAGTTAGATTGTAATTACTTATGTATTTGAACGAGGTGTAAGACCGAATAAGTTATCGGCATCCGTATAATGTAGACTCGGTATAGTAAAGAAATGTATGGAGTGTTGTATTTGTATGGTGTACTCAGTTGTTCCAGACCATCAGATCGTTACTGTATGTGAGTTAGGCCTGGTTAGCCACATGGGTGGCTAACGGCGTTGTATCACCCTCTGTTGTATTTAGAGTTCCGCTGCGAGTTTAATGGTAAATAGTGACAGGTTAAGAGGTAATGAAGAGATTAACAGTTGGGGTGTTACAAATGCACTCAAGAAATTGCAAACCGACTATAGTTAAATTCTTGCCGTTCATGAAAAGATGAAGCTAGGAAAACAACCTAAAATCGATGAGTTGATTGCTGCTCTTAACGTAAGAGAAAATGAACTTGCATTAATCAAAGAAAAACATGCAAAGCTAGAAGTTGTTTCTAGGACACCCATGTGATGAAATAAATGACCGGTCGGGTATCAATCAGGGATCAGTCGTAGAGGTGTCCGCCACCTATGCAGACAACCCGGTCATCATGATGCCAAATGCTATAGGACACGATTCATGAGACACTGGCAACTCAAGAAAAAAAACTAAAATGGGTAGTCAAAAATGATCCTAGAACAATGATTGTTGGTCGAAATCGGTCCAAACATTCTGAGGACCCTAACCCCACACTACTAACTTGTTAAGTGTAGAATCGAGTGGGAAAGAACCCCTGCTGGTACATCGACAGTGGGTGCTTTAAACACATGACAAGAGACAAAATGAAGTTCTTCTCACTTGAACCAGGAAGCCAAGGAACCGCTTCCTTTGGTGACAACAAGAAAGGAAAAATCATCGGTGTAGGTAAAGTTGGTTTTACTTCAGATTATGTTATTGATAATGTCAATCTAGTTTTGCTCAGTATTTCTTAAATATGTGACAAAGGCAACTCATTTCACTTCTATTATACACATTGTTGCATAGTAAGTCAAAGTAATGGTAAGGAGTTGTTAAAGGGAAAAAGGTGGAAAAATATTTATGTAACTAGTTTGGAGGATATTGACAGTCTAAACCTTCCATTCTCGACTGCATCAATTGATGACTCCACACTATGGCACAAAAGACTAGGGCATGTTAGCATATCCTTGTTAAGAAAACTAGTCAAGAAACAATTGGTAAGTGGTCTCCCTGAGATTAAGAAATCTCAGACCAATCTTTGTAATGCGTGTGTTATAAGCAAATAAACTAAGACTTCCTTCAAATCAAAGAACATGCTAAGTACATCCAAGCCAATTGAATTACTTCACATAGAGTTATGTGGACCTGTGAGAATCAGAAGTTTTGGAGAAAATTGGTATGTATTTGTAATTGTTGATCACTACTCACGATTTGTTTGGACAATTTTTATTGCTTCCAAAGACGAAGTCTTTGAGAAATTTCAAGCCTTTGCAGGAAAAGTCCAAGTACAACTTAACCACAAGATTAAAGCACTCCGGTCTGATCATGGGTCAGTATTTGAAAATCAACAATTCATGGAGATGTGTAAACAACAAGGAATCAATCACACATACTCGGCACCAAGGACACCTCAACAAGATGGGGTAGTTGAGCGTAAGAACAAAACACTACAAAAAGTAGCAAGAGCCATGCTATTGGGAAGCAGTCTTCCTCAGGTCTTCTGGGCAGAAGTAGTGGCGACCGCATACTACATCACAAATAGAACGCTCGTACGACCAATCCTCAACAAAACACCCTATGAGATAATTCAAAGGGAGAAAACCATACATAAGTCACTTCAGGATCTTTGGTTGTAAGTGTTATGCCCACATTAATGAAAAGAATTCCCTAAGAAACTTTGATGCCAGGAGTGATGTGGCCATCTTCCTCTGCTACTCAGAAATAAGTCGGGCATATAAAATCTACAACAAAAGAACATTGAAGGTAGAATAAAGTGTGCATATAGTCTTTGATGAGGCTGAAGTTCATAAGATCAAAGAATCTAAAGGAGATGAAGAATTTGGATTTGATCTACCTGAACAAGATCACATAGACAATCCCAAGGATGAATCACCAACCAAAGAAACTTGCCCGACAGGTCAACAACAAGTTGATAGTAGTGAAATAATGATGTTTTAATGTCTTTATACACCTTCATTTAACTTGGTGCATAGCTTATTTCACCACTTAATAGAGTGTTTTGTGTGATTAATAGTGAACTTATACAGTTTGATCTTTTGATAGGTAAAAGCTCACCTTGAGCACACTTGTGTCCCCTTTTAGAGTTAGTGGCATGCACAAACAGATTCCTCATCCTTAAAGCTTTCCAATGCCCTAAACGGGGAGCAATTCCAAGCCGTAACGAAGATTCTAGGCCCCACAAAATAGAGAAAAATGTTTCTGCAGTCGACCGACCCATGGACCGACCCACACTGGATCTGTCAGAAGCTCATGGAGCAGAAATTCATCTCTGCATTGGGCCGACCCATAGGACCGACTCACATTGGGTCGGTCGGAACTTAAAAAGGTCATATGCCCCGTCTTTAGAAGGTCGACCGACCCACGGGACCGACCCATGGTGGGTTGGTCGGACGTGAAAATTTCTCTAAATATGCCTTTTGAGGCTGATTCAGAGACTTCCACTTCTACACACTTAGAGACTGAAACAAAGAGAGAGAGGTGATTTGGAGGAGAGAAGAAGAAGAAGGAAGGAAGAGGTGGAAAGCTCACCTTCTCCAAGCTCAACCACCTTCAACAATGGCTCTTTCTTTCTCTCTCTCTCTCTTTTATGTATCTCTATGGCTGAGTAGTTCTATTTAGCACTTTGGGATGGGGATTTGAACTTGAATCCCCCAAGTAGCTTGTAAACCCTTACTTCATTAATTATGGTTGTTTTCTCTCTCTTATTCATTTAATGCTCTAACTTGATCAATTATGGCATTTATGGTGATTCCCAACAACATAAGACTTTGAGTTGGGGGTTGTGACCTAGAAGAGAGAGAAACCCTAGATTGTGCCAGCTTGATTAGTTGGTGAAATTTGGGGCTATTAATGTGGACTTGCAATTAATGCTATCTAGTGATTTGAACTCTCTTGATTTGGGAGTTGGAAGTATCTAGGTAAGAGTTGACTCATTACAATAGTCCAAATAGGCAATTTGAGTGAGATGGGTTTATAAGTGAAGTTGGGGTGAATTTAGGTGATAATAACCATCCTAGAGTGCTTTCCATCCAATTCTTTAACAACCAATTTTAGTTTCCATATTTAGTTTACAATTTCATTTGAATCAATCCATTAAGCTTACCACCGGCTAAACCCCTTTTTAATTATTGTTCTGTTACCGAATACCGAAACTAGGGAGATAGATAGTCAATTTCCTAGTGGAACGACACTCTTTACTACTACCTCGATTGGGTCCACTTCCCCATATTTTGTGATATTGACCTACACATAATTGAACTAACAAGTTTTTGGCACCGCCGGGGATATTGATAGTCTCTATCATTTTCCCCAGTTTTGGTATTTCCGGTTTTATTTATTTTAGTTTCCTTTAGTTCTTGTTTATTTTCCCTACTTCTAATATTTAGTATTGCTTGTGGTGAGCTTATTCAGGTACTTTATGTTCTTCTTGTGTATGCCAAGTACCCGGTCTAGCGACTCTCCTCTAGCTAGCCCGAGGTCCAAGCTCGAACTATCTCTAAGAAGAATCAGAAAAGATTTGATCAATCACACTATGGCCGGCGTTCACATTGAGCCAGAAATTGAGGATAATGGTCATGGGGATGAACACCCACAAATCTAACACCGACCTCTCAAAGACTACCACCGACCGAACACCGAAGGAAGAGCTTCAACAATAGTTCTTCCCACCTTGACGCAAGCTAGAGCGGCTCAATGGGCTTTCAAAACCCACTTCATCACCGCCATCCGGGACCAAGGAAAATTCAGTGGGGCGAATCCGGATGATGCTCCAAACCACTTGAGCCTCTTCTTGGATTTTTGCAGCTCCTTCGGTAAAACGGGCAATCTAAACGAGAGGATTCGGCTACAACTCTTTCCCCACTCATTGTCCGACTCAGCTTTGAGTTGGTACCGTAGTCTCCCATCAAATTCTATCCACACATGGGAGCAAATGGCTAGCAAATTTCTTGCCAAGTACTACCCCACAAGTAGGACAAGGCAATTAATTGGTGAAATCAACACATTCTACCAAGTGCCGGGTGAGACTTTGTATGATGCATGGGACTGGTTCAAGGAGCTGCTCATGAATTGCTCCCATCATGGTCTAGATGACCAGTCCTTGTGTCTTTCATTCTTCAATGGGCTGGACGACTCCAACCATCTACTTGTTAATTCCTCCTCGGGAGGGAGCTTCATGACAAAGTCTCCCAGGAAGGAATAGAACTCATAGAGACAATGACCGATGACACAAGACAATGGTCTAGAGCCAAGGGAATAGTACCAAGAGTAGCTGGCCTCCTCAATGTGCAACCCACTGATCATCTCTCAGCTCAAATCTTATCTCTCACGAAGATGGTAGAGAAGCTAGCTACTGCTCAAACCGAAATTGTCAAGTCCATAGCTTCTTCATCTTCCGGTCAATCCTCGGAGGGATGTGCCATTTGTGCGGGTCCCCATGACACTCGATATTGTGAAGGGGAGATGAACATGAACCAACAAGAGGATGTGAACTTCATAGGAAACCGAGCATACAACAACAATAATGCGCCATGGAGGAACCATCCGAATTTTTCATGAAGAAATGACCAAGGCCAAGGAGTACCAAACAAAAATTTCAACAACTCCTAAGGTTATAGACCTCAAGCTCAAAGCCAACCATCAAACTTTCAATCCGGGTATAGACCACAAGTAACTCCTCCGGGTTTCCAACATCAACAACAACAAGAGTCCCCCTCATCTTCTTCAAGTGGGACTACAAGGTTGGAGAACCTCATGGCGGATTTCATTGTCACCGCAAAGACCAAGTTCTCGGAACAAGAGGCTTTCAATGCTAATCAAACGGCATTCAACAAAAACATTGAAACCCAACTTGGTCAAATATCTCAATAACTCTCCCAAAGGCCACTGGGCACCTTTCCAAGTCAAACAAAGCCCAACCCGAGGGAAGAGGCCAAAGCGGTAACATTGAGAAGTGGTCGACCCCTTCAAACCTCATCTCCACAAGCTGATCATGAGAACTAAAAGGATCAAAATGAAGAAATTCGAGATTGCCAAGAGGAAGAACAAGAGATTGTTGAGGAAGTTCCTTCTCAACCGAAAAATATTCTCAAGGAGAAGGAGTCTCCTGAATCATCTTCCCCTTCCACTCTTGCTAAACCTTTACTACCTCTTCCGTTCCCAAATAGACTCAAAAAGAAAAATTTAGACGAACAATTTGGGAAGTTTTTAAGCATTTTTAACAAGTTAACAATTAATGTTCCTTTTGCAGATGCTTTGAAACAAATGCCTATCTACGCCAAGTTTATGAAGGACATTCTTGCTAATATGAGAGCAACACTTGGTGCGGAGATGCAACTCACCGAGGATCTCGGCGGTCCTACTATGAAATCCCCCTCCAAAACTTGGAGACCCCGGTTTGCCTATAGTCTTTACTCTATTGGTGATATAAATTATGGTAGTATTATGTGATTTAGGTGCAAGTATAAGTCTCTTGCCACTTTCAATTTTTTAAACTTGGGATTGGTGAGTGTGCACCCACTGCTATGCAATTGTAACTTGCTGATAGGTCATTGGTCTTCCTGAAAGGGAAAGTTGAGGATTTAGTAGTGATTGTAGGGACTTTTGTTTTCCCGACTGATTTCATCGTTATTGATATGGAGGAGGATGCTAGAGTACCACTGATATTAGGCCGCCCTTTCTTGAGAACTGCAAGGACTTTAATAGATGTGGAAAATGGAAAAATTTTCTTGAGATTTCATGATGAAAAGCTTGAGTTTGACATGTCTAAGGTAGTGAAGAAACCCGCACATGCGGAAGCTGTTTTTGCCATAGATGTTGTTGACTCTATTTTGCAGGATAATTACTCTTCTTGTTTTGATTATGATGCTCTCACTGTTTCTTTGACTGAAACTTGTGAAGACCGGCAAGATGAACGGGAGGTGAGAGAGATGGTAGCTGCATTAGACAGGATGTCAATGCCATATCAGACACATTACCCACCACCGGAACCCTTGGAGCGAACTGCACAAAAGCTCCCTACCTCGGTTGAGAAGCCTCCCACCATGGAGTTGAAACCCTTACCCTCTCATTTAAAATATGCTTATCTAACTGAACCTTGTGATCTTCCTGTTATTATTTCTTCCTCTCTCACAGAAGCACAAGAAGACAGTTTGTTGAGGGTGCTTCGAGACCACAAGAGGGCTATTGGGTGGTCCATCTTAGACATCAGGGGTATTGCGCCGCATTTGTGCACTCACCGGATCTTCATAGAGGACAACTATAAGCCACTTGTTCAACCTCAAAGACGGTTCAACCCGAATATGAAGGAGGTAGTTAAAAAGGAGGTCCTAAAGCTACTCGACTCCGGAATCATCTACCCATATCTAATAGTCAATGGGTGAGTCTGACTCAAGTGGTACCAAAGAAAGGAGGGATCACGGTGGTGTCGAATGCTAAGGGTGAGCTGGTCCCCAAAGAACAACAACCGGTTGGAGAGTGTGCATCGACTACCGGAAGTTGAACACGGCTACAAGGAAAAATCACTTCCCCTTTCCCTTCATCGACCAAATGTTTGAGAGGTTAGCCGAGCATGACTTTTATTGCTTTCTTGATGGCTACTCGGGGTACTTCCAAATCCCCATAGCCCCGGAAGATCAAGAGAAGACCACATTCACATGCCTTTACGAAATATTCGCATATAGAAGAATTCCTTTTGGATTATGCAATGCTCCCACAACTTTCCAATGGTGTATGATGGCCATCTTCTCCGACATTATTGAAAAAAGCATGGAGGTCTTCATGGATGACTTCTCGGTATTTGGGCTCAACTTTGACTCTTGCCTAAAGAACTTGGGCGCCATTCTCTCCCTATGTGAGGAAACCAATCCAGTACTCAATTGGGAGAAATGTCATTTCATGGTGAGAGAAGGGATTATCCTCGGGCACAAGATCTCCTCCAATGGGATTGAAGTTAACCGGGCCAAGGTCGTAGTCATAGAGAAGCTACCACCACCCACCTCGGTTAAAGACATTAGAAGCTTTCTTGGCCATGTCGGGTTCTACAGAAGGTTCATCAAAGACTTCTTCAAAATCTCTAAACCTCTGTGTAACCTCTTAGCCAAAGATGCAAAATTCGAATTAACTGAAGAATGTCTGAAGGCCTTCAACACTCTCAAGGAGTGCCTTGTCTCGGCCGCGATAGTCATATCACCGGATTGGAGCCTCCCTTTTGAAATAATGTGTGATGCAAGCGACTATGCCGTGGGAGCAGCCCTATCTCAGAAAAGGGAGAAGATTCTGAGGACTATCTATTATGCAAGTAAGACCCTCAACGATGCTCTGAAAAACTATGCCACAACCGAGAAGGAGCTTCTAGCGGTTGTCTTTGCATTAGATAAGTTCCGCTCTTATCTCTTGGGTAGTAGGGTGATTGTGCATACCGACCACTCAGCTCTCAAATATCTCTTCACTAAAGAGGATGCCAAGCTGAGGCTATCGAGATGGATCCTTTTGCTGCAGGAGTTTGAGATTAAGGTAAGGGATAAACCAGGCACCCAAAACGTTGTGGCTGATCACTTGTCTCGTATGGAAACACCAGATGATGGTACTCCTATCAATGAACTTTTCCCGGACGAGACCGTGTTCACAATAGAAGAAACTGGTGAGCCTTGGACTGTCAACATCGTAAACTACTTGGTAAGGGGAGTAGTGCCATACGAGATGACATACCAGCAGAGGAAGAAATTCTTCGCCGACATCAAGCACTATTTTTGGGATAACCCTTACCTATTCCGAGTCTGTGCCGACGGGATGATTAGAAGGTGCATACATGGATGAAGTTCAGAGCATCCTCACCCACTGCCACTCTGCGATGTCGGAGGGCACCATGGGCTAGCAAGAACAAGCCAAGGTACTACAGTCCGGGTTCTTTTGGAAAACACTTTACAAGGACTGTCACTCCTTTGTTGTCGCTTGCGACCGTTGCCAAATGCTAGGGAACATATCCTGGAAGCACTAGATGCCACTAAATGTGATGCTTGAGGTTGAACCTTTTGATCTATGGGGCATTGATTTCATGGGTCCTTTCCCCTCCTCCCACTCCATCTCTTCATCTTGATGGCGGTAGACTATGTCACAAAATGGGTGGAAGCCATTGCATCCCTCACCAATGATGCCAAGGTGGTGACCAAATTCCTAAAGAAAAACATCTTCACAAGGTTTGGGGTGCCTAGAGCGATTCTCAGCGATGGGGGATCTCACTTCTGTAACAAACAGTTCGAAGCTTTGATGGAAAATACGGAGTGAGACACAAGGTATCCTTGCCTTACCACCCTCAAACCAATGGGCAAGCCGAGGTGACCAACAGGGAGTTAAAATGGATATTACAAAAGACGGTGAACTCCTCAAGGAAGGATTGGTCCTCAAGGCTAGACGATGCATTATGGGCTTACCGGACAGCATACAAGACACCCATCGGGATGTCTCCATATCGTCTAGTCTTTGGAAAGGCTTGCCACTTACCCGTTGAGTTGGAGCACAAATCCTATTGGGCTGTGAAAGCCTTAAACTTTGACCTCAAAAGTGCCACCACAAAAGAAAATTTCAACTCACCAAGCTAGAGGAATTCCGGGAGGAAGCCTATGAACAACCGATTTACAAGGAGAAGGTCAAGAGGTGGCATGACAAAATGATCCTAAGGCGGGAGTTCCATGAGGGAGACCGAGTATTGCTCTACAATTCGAGATTGAAGCTTTTTCCGGGTAAGCTCAAGTCACATTGGTCCGGAGCATTCACCATCACCAAGGTAACCCCATAGGGTGCGATCGAGCTGAAAAGCATGAAAGGTGAGACCATTCATGGTCAACGGGTCTAGGTTGAAGCATTACCTAGGAGGCGACATCGAGAAGGTGGAGGCACGTCCTCTCTACTTACAAGAGCCCCAGGTTTGATCTAACCCTCACTATGGTCTAGCCAAAGACCGTAAAAAGACGGGTAGCTTTCCGAGAGGCAACCCGGACTACTCTCATGCTATCGTTATTATGCTTGATTTATTTGTTGATTTAGCTTTGTTTTGGTAGTTTAGCTTTGGTGGATTGGTTTACTTGTTTCTTGCTACTGTATTGTGTGTTTCTGCCTGTTTTTGTGTGTTCAATCTGGTTGTGGATGAAAATAAGTGTTTAGGGCAAGAAACTATCCATTTTGGGGAGCCTCTGTCTAAGACTGACCCTAGGACCGTCCCTAGGTGGGTCGGTCGGCTCCAGTTTGTGAAAACATTTGGTCTCTGCAACGAACCGACCCACCGACTGACCCTAAGGTGGGTCGGTCGGGTCCAGTTTTTTTTTAAAAAAAGCTTTCTGTAACGGACCGACCCACCGACCGACCCTAGGGTGGGTCGGTCGAGTCGAAAATTTTGGAAAAAAAAAACAAAAACGGTGCATTTTGTTTAATACAGTTTACCCCCCTTTTTCTGAAACCAGCCCCGTACTTCTTTCTCCCTTGTGAAAACAACCCAGCACCCCATCTTCATCCCTCCTTCCTATTCTCTCTCGCGACCACTACTCCACCAAGCCACCACTGCCAGTTTCTTCCGGCCGCCCACACCAATCGCCTCCCCTCCCTGACACCGCGACGACCACCACCAGCCGCGCCGGTAACCACCCGTAGCAACAACCCCCAGCCAGCCCCTAGAACCCAAAATCCCTAAATTCACCTCAAATCGCCTCAATTTTATTATACACAAATTTGTGTCGTAAATCTGTAATTTTTTGCTCATTTCACCTCTACAAATCATAAGGTATGATATTCTAGCCCTATCTTGTCAATTGTTGCAATTTTTGTGAAAGTTATAATTTAGGCTGATTTACATGCGACCAAACAGGGCCCTAAATTGCAATTTCTTATTTTTGGTGCTTTTGCTAATGGGAATATGCTTAAATGATTCTGTTGGGTCTTGTGTGTGGAATGAGGCTAAAGAATGTGGTAGGGTAATAGTTTTAGCATCTTGTTTTGACTTCACACCACAAATTGCATTATGCTTCAATTATCATGCTTTGCTTATGGTGGGTGGTACTCGTAACTTATACAATGTGGCGAAATGATTAGCGTGCACAGCTGATCCTTATTTGCAAACTGTAGGGCAGCTTTAGGGCTTGAATTTTAGTGTAGCCTTAGTAACCATAATTGGCGATTTGTATGCATTCTTTTCTAATGGACATGGTGATGGGGTGACTAGTGCTGAAATTGCTGTTGTTCTTATTGAAAACCTTCTGGTTGATTTGTGGAGGTTCATAGAACCGGAGAAAAGGGATGAAAACGGGGAAACCGTGCCGAAAGTTTTCTAGAAATGCGTCGTTGCTTTTGCTATTCCATATGCTTCATGCTTATTCTTTTCCCAAATGCTTAGTATTCTTCCTATTTTTATTCTAACTTCACATTGTTTGCTATTTGTTTCTTCTTCTTTTGCTTTTCTTTTTCTTTATTCTTTTTGCAAAACAATGGCCCACCGCAACCGACGTGCAGCTCGAAGGGCAGAAGCCAATGCCGGTTTCCTTGGTGGCAAGTTCATAAACGAAGTCGCTCGTGCGTGGTATAATGCCCCCCGCCTCAAGGAAATCATGCAGGAGAGGATGGTCAACCCCGCCCTTATCGAGATGCTCCAGCTCCGCCCCATCCTCGATGCTATTAATTGGAGCTGCCACCTGAGAATGGGTGGCCAATACTACCCCAGCCAGATCTATGAGTTTTACACTAATGCCACTGTAGATCGCCATGAGAGGGAGGTCTCTTCCGATGTTGGAGGGCGACCGATCACCATCAACACGGAGTCCTTCCAAACCTTTCTTGAGCTGCCATGGGAGGACGTGACCTACCGTCACTGGGTTATGCCGGGTGAGCTGGACGTTCACCGGAGGTGATACTTATCCATCCTTCCGGTCCAACTCCGCAAGAAGAACCAATCAGGGACCGATGTTCGAGTCATGATGACCCGGAACATGGTAACGGATCCGGTCAAGAGGGTCCTACTGGCGCTTGTTCGACACAACCTCCTCCCCTGGGACAACAAAGACCTCAACACTACCGACTGCTTCCTCGTGGATTACTTTGAAGCGCCAGATCTCGACGGGCCGATGTCCCTCTCTGGCCTGATGTGCAGACATCTGTTGCAGATTATCGCGAAGAAGGACACCCAGCATTTGGGTTTCCCCTTCTTCCTCCTTGAGGCAGATTGCCCGGCTGAGGCTGCTGACTGATGGACTTCAGGCCAGCCCTCGCATGGAGATGATTAACGATTACACGATGAGGGGGATGGGGTTTACTCAGACCGCGGACGGCTGGCACAAGGCCGACGCTCAGACTGGCGAGGAGTCTTCCTCGGAACCCTTCGTTCAGCCCTCGCCTCTCATGCTCCTCCCTCCTTCACCATCGACCGGCGTTATATATGAGGAGCGTTTCCAAGAATACCAGTGTCAGGTAGCTGAGCACCAGTGCCTGGTTGCAGAGCAGCAGTGCCTGATGGCAAAGCAGATCCGAGCCCTTCAGGAGCAGATGGCACGTGGCCACCCCCTCCCTAGTAGTTCTTTATGGAAAAATATGGATTGTCATTGTTCTTGCACTCTTTAGACTACTTTTGACTGCTGTTTAAGTTTCTTGACATTTACATTTCACACTCTAGATTTGTAGTCTTTCACTTTCTACTTTAGTATTTTCCTTAATGCACTTTCCCCCTTTTGCTTACTAATTATGGCCTTTTTATGAATTCTTTGGAATTACGAGTGCGCCTAGTTTCCTTTTTGCCTTGCATTGTAGATATATACTTTGAACTCAAGAACTCCTCAAGGGTGAGTTAGGACACATGCAAGAGGAACTCTTGCAAAAGATTTCCTAGGACCTTCGACTTCCACACGTCAGAGCTAGCGCTTCAACGCCCCGAACACTCGCAAGTGTGGGGGAATTCGGTCAACCACTCGCACCTTCTCAGGGGAGTCATCATTCTCTCACTCCTAAACATTTACGCAATGCGTTAAACTTTTGTACTTTATGTTAAGTGCTTCGAAAAGGTCTTCTGTTTGTTTTCCCTTGAGTTTTGCTTTGAATAATGAGGACTGTAACACCCCAACTTAAAACTTAACAATAAACGGTAACTGCAGCGGAAATTCGTAACTTAAACATTAACTAAAACGGGTCGGTGTTACACGCCATTAGCCACCCACATGGCTAATAATGCTAAATACGCACATGTGTATCGGTCTGATAGACACAGACTCCCGAGCAATAGGTACTAGCATCCAAATACTTATAAACCAACAATACCGAGTGTATATATATACTAACCATCACTGTAATTCTGATGCTAACCAAAATATACGACCACAGGAGCACAGACACATCCCGGGTCCATCATCCAAAAGATAACAAAAGTATTTCATTACACCTAGGAATTAAAGCCATTCCGCTTCCTCGATCCTCATCCTACAAAATGAAATATGGTGCCCCAAAGGGGCTCAGCAACCCATGGCTGGTATGATTAACGTGCAGCCCGTCGGCTACCGGGATACACGCAACTAATTGTCATGATAACATGGCATTAATTTAACATAAAACATACATATGCATAGCAACAAGCATTGCATAGCAACAAGCATTGCATAGCAACAACAACATACAACATACGGGAACGTTTCACTTCAGGAAATGAACCAAACATTAGTTAGCCAAATTTGGTAGCCTAGAGAATGATTTCAATCTCATGTTAAGATTGTTACATAACTCGTTACCGTTCTGTTTGTCGAACGAATAACTTATCGCAAAGATGTGTCGGATATAGTTATCCAAGCACACCGTACATATAGACCCCCTAGCCCGATCAAAAGTCAGGTAGGTAAGCCTTGGTTAGGCTTGCGGGTGATTGCAATCCAAGAAGGAGAACAACCATAACATAAAGAGGGTCGAATCTGATTCAGATATCGACTCCCGTACATACACGCGTGACGGAACTACCGGATTCCTCACCCCCGGTTATACTCTTGTTAGTAGTTCCATGGTTGGAACATAACACATCAATTCACACCATAGGTGTTTAGGTCCAGTTAGGCACACAAGGGAGATGGGATACATTTTAATAACACAAACCACAACTAACTCAAACATAGCCGTGGTTAGAACGTTCCTTAGTTGAAACGTTAAAACCGAGTACCGCTCTCTTATGTATCCTGGTTTAGTTAACTAACGGGTTAGCACTTACTCGAGGTTAACGATACCGGTACACACACGCCACAATAATAACAATGACTGTAAACTCATTTCATGATTTAAGTCTTACAAAGTCATAAACTGAAATACCTCAAACTTAAATATAGTGATTAAGATTAGTCTAATCCGTATTTAAGGTCCTAATAACGCCTAAGCAAGATTAGTAAGGAAAAATAAATCCAAAAGAAATAAAGAAACGCTTAAAAAGCGAAAAACGCTAAATAAGCGTTAAATAACCATAGAAGGAATGAGACCTCGGTTAGCGTATTATATGGATTCTAAAGGCTTAATAAGGCCTAAATAATATATGGGAACAACTCCCGAAGAAAACGGACCCAAATAATGTATTAAAACGCTAATAGAGCTTTAGCGCATGTTTTTCGAGAAAACCTGAAAACGTGATTTTATGTGGTCAAACGAACCCGTAAAAATTATAAATCATTAAATAAAAATAATTAAGCATTAATGGAAGCTTAATAACTAATAAAATTAAAGAAACGAGAAAATTCCAGAAAACGGGCCCGGTTAGTGAATAGTACCGAAACCGGGTAAAATAACGAGTGTTTTCTGTAAAAGACGAAAAACACTCCAGCTTACATATACATATGGGGCCGGTTTTATTAATAGAGCAGCCCTTCACACACACACAAAGTAAATAAAGAAAGAAAGAAAAAGAAAGAAAAGGAGGAAAAAGTACAAAAAGGCAAAAGCACCTCTCTCCTCCCATTTCCCTCTTCTCTCTCTTCTTTCTTTCTTCCCCACCGTCACCTTCCTCCTCCTCTCTGGTTTGCTGGCGATTTTTCTTCCCTTCCATGGCCGCCCACCTTCTCAAGATTGCCCAAGCTTTATTAAAGCTCCAAATCAAAAACAAATTACATATTTGAACTCCCCTCATCATTCTCTACACTTCTCTCTTTTCAAAATCCAAAAATAAGGAAGCTCATCTCCATGGGTTTTCCCCATTCAAAGTGAAAATGACATCAAAGTAAAGCTTGGAGTCTCCTCTCTCCATTAAGGTAAAAATCTTCATGAAAAACTCATGATTCCTCCATTCTTCTTTGTAACCGATTTTTACCCCCTTATAATGCTCCATTTTTCTCTCTCTTTTGAGCATCAATTCAACCTTGCAATGGTGGTGGAATCACCTTATTGAACCAAGGGCTAGAACCCCTCCTAAAAGCTTCAAAAGGTAAACCCTAGAAATTGTGTATTAAGCTCTTCAATGAATTAATATAAATCTAAGGGTTAGGATTTTAATTACACTTGTTTATGTGTGCTTTGGGTGATGGGAATGGAGTTTGGAAACTCCATTCCCCATGTGACCGATTGGGTGCAAGAAAGAGAGGAGGAGAAATGGAAAAAGAAGTGAAGGAAATTATAAGCTCAAGGTAAGAGCTCCTTCTTAATGCTAGATTTTAATGCTTTAGAGTGGGAATGGAAGGAAACAGAATAAAGAACCCTAAATGTGTTCTAGTATTGTATTTTATGGAAGTTTGAGTATTTGTGAGCAAGTATGTGGATTGTAGGCCTTGGAGCCAAATAGTTGTATATGAGTATTAGTATTGTGGTTTGAGGAAGTAATGATAAATTGGTAATGATTTGAGTGCTGGTAGGACCCTTGTAAGGGTGTGGCTAAATTATGATATTATATTGATGAGAATGGATATGTGTGGACAAGTGAAAATTGTAGGTGAACTATGGCAAAATTTTAGTAGGAATTGTGCATTAAGAATGACTTGGTGTATGGAAAACCAAGGTGTGTATTGGGTTTAGTAGAGATGTTTAGAAACCATGGATAGGTAGTTGTAGTATGAGGATATAAGAATGTAAAATCTGTAGCAGGAGGTATTGAAATGTGTTGGAGAAACAAGGAAGAATTAGTATGTAGGACTTAGTAGAATGAGTATTGTACTGAGTAAGACTTGGGTTGAGCATAATGCAAATGAGGAAATGAAAGAGCCATAGGATTGGTGGGAAGAAGAAAGGAAAAATCTGTAGCATTTGTGGGAGAAGAAAAACTGTAACAGTGGAGGAAATTTTGACAGTGGCATGTATTATGTAACAGATTTGTATATACCTAGATTAGGTTAGTTTTGATTGCCTAATTAGGGTCAAAACACCCTAGATTATATGTAGGAATATCGGGGAAGAAGTTGGTAGAAGTTTGGAGTTGAAACATAATCAAAAACGCATATATGTAAAAATTGCAACTGGTCCAGGTTTGTAAACCAGTACAGGAACCCGGACCAGGCTGAAAACAATACAGAACGTAATACAGAAGTGGTGGTTCGGGTTTGTAAACCAGGACCTAAACCCGACCACCTCAAATCACACCCGAGAGAAACACAAATGAATGGTCGGGTTTGTAAACCAGAACCTAAACCCGGACCACCCTTAAATGTTACCCGAGACTTTTCAGACCATGTGGTCCAGGTTTGTAAACCCGGACAGTAACCCGGACCACACCAAATTTAGCACAGAAAGTGTTTTAAAGCTAATCTAAGGTAGGGTAAAGAAGGGTAATGATAGTATAAGGTAACTAAGACATGATTAATGATGTTTAATGGTCATTAAGGCCATAAACAAGCTTAGAGAATAATTTAAAGTAAGTAACATGAGTAAAGGTATTTAAGTAACAATGAATTAGTAAGTAAAAAAACTGGGAAACAGTAGGGAAAGTAATGAGTAAGGTTAATCATAGATCATTAACCACCCAACTCTATATATATGCTAGGAGTCGAATAGTTGAACACCGAAGAGAAGTCGGTGAGTCCAAATCAATGGTGAAAGGTATGATTTCTTCATGCTCTGTATCCTAACCTGGTTACCCCGATTTGTGTGCTTATGTGATCACCCAAATAAGATAAATGCACGAATCGGACTTATATTGCACTTAATCGTGTTTGAACTATATTGTTCTTGTTGTTTTCTCTTGAACATTAGTTTGTATAATTTAGGAAATGAATGGATGAGAATGAAATGTATTTGCAACGTGTAGTGTACTTGTGTAGAATTTTATACCTTGGTATGGATGTGTATGGGTGTATTGCATTATTGTGGTCTGGATGTGATGACTTCTACTAATTCCTAACTACCTAACTTCTAACGTAAGTATTGAGTAAATTGGAATGTAGAAGTCCGATATAGTTTCGGCCACGCGTGAGGATGAGGGAGAACAAGAGGTTGGATCCGATTCCTGGTTCTTAAACTTGTCCACGGCCCAAACCCCTTAAATGGGTAGCATCCTGGATTAGTGAACCAAGTAAATCCCAGTGGTAGGACGGTGTAGTCCCCGGGCCGGAGGTCCCGACGACTTAACTTGAGTAAGTAGTAAGTAAAGTAAAGTATTGTATGAGTAATGGTTGGCTGGTGTAAGTCATTGACCCGGAGTAAAAGAGTAATCCCCACCCGATTAACCCGGGTGGACAAATGGAGCTAACAAGTATTGCGTATTGAGTATGTAATGTGTATGTATTGTGTATGGGTATCTCAGAAGAAGGTAAGTAAGTATTGGTTGACTTGTATGTCCTTGTATGTATTGTAGTGTGTATGCATGTATACCTTGTGTAGTATTGTAGTATGAAGTATGGAAGTATGTATGTATGTATGTATTGTAGAATGAACTGCATGTATTCGATCAAGTGGTCAGCGTACCCTCGCTAGTAGGCGAGGTATGCGGAAGTCATATGCAGCGAAAGCTGAGCCCCTAGGGGCAATGTTTTTAGTGTGCAGGTACCCGAAGTGGACATGATCACAGTAAGAGACCGACAGCTATGTTTGGATAGCTAGGAGTGAAATGTAGATAGTAGCGAATTGTACAAGGCTTGTAGCCTAGTGGTAGAAGTGTACCAAGGGGTATACCTTGTACTTAGAAAGTAAGTAGCTTGTGAGGAATGGGTAGGTGTTAGACTCTTGATGAGTATGTATGAAATTGAAAGAGGTATTGTATTTGTATAAGGATCTTAGTAAACTCGGTGTATTGTATTGTATTGAACTTATGGAGTATTGTATTGAATGGGAAGTTGTAGTACTTGGTTGTAATTGTAGTAAGGATTGTATTTTGTGTAGCACTCGAATATCGGTCCATCAGACCGATGCTGTATGTAGTAGTAGTCTTGTTTGTCACGTGGGTGGCTAACGGCATTGTATCACCCACCGTGTGTAAGTATGTATCCGCTGTGTGAGTATGGAAGTACGAGAAGTCTGGACGGTAATAACGGTATTAGCGGTAGGGGTGTTACAAAAAGTGGTATCAGAGCAAAGTATCGCTCTGATGACTGGAAATACCGAGTTTAGGAAATACCGAGTTAGGAATTAGAAGCTTAAGGCTAAGGGCTGAGTGATAGCATTAGTGAGATGCTAGTTAGGAACTCCCGGTGAGTACCGGATACCTACAATATCAGACCCGCCCTCCATAACCCCACTGTATAACTTGGGAAAGAACGCCAAAGAGAAGAAAAGTCCTCTCATACTCGGGAAAACCCGATCTGGTAGTTGTGAAACCACCGTACGGTAAACAAGAAACCGACACATAGTAGATTCCAAGAACTGGAAGTCCCGGAGATGGATCCCGGTTGAACAACAATATCCGCGCTTAATAGCGGTAGAATGAGCACTCCAACCACAAGGAGGCTACAACTTACAACAGCATGGGGCGACATGCTTAGCGGTCGCGAGAACCTGGCTAGATAACCAGCAGCAGGAAAAGAAGCACTAAGCGTGCAATAGAGTGGAAAAAGGGGCAGTAACAAAACCCGAGGCTCAAGTCTATGGGACAGTAATAGCTAAGTAATACCACCAACGGTATGCTAGCTGACTAAGGATATAGTCAGGAGTGGTTAACTCCGAAACTACAACGCCAAAAGGTTACAATACCTGGCCGACATAGCTTACACAGCTACAAGAACATCCATGGGATATAATCCGACAAGACTACAGAGGTAGTGCCCGAACTAGCTAAGGCTCAATAACCACGGTAAACGTGTGGGAACGAGCAACAAAGAAAAACACAAGACAAATAAATGGAAATCTCCAAGGATTGGAGAGGTATCCCGATCAATGACAGCCATGTCGACACCACTGAGAAGTTACTTAAAAGATCGAGTATCCCAAACATAGATCAATATATTAAAGGAAGAGTCGACAAGACTACCAAATACGAGTGGAAACTATACCGTTACCGGTATAGGTTTACCCAAAAACCACCTGTACCACGCACTTGCCACGACAAGTGCAGTAAGGACGAGAATATGTAGAGGAACCCTAACACACCACAGGTACATAGTAATGTACCGTGACAGCAAGAAGCTGGGCTTGGTCAAGACCTCGGACATGGCTATGCCATGAAGAACTTCTTTTAACACCGAACCGTTATTTTTCAAAACCAAGTTTTTCTTTCAAAACCACAATCCTCTTTTAAACCTTGAATTTTAAAACCAACCCAACAGAGTTACGGTGAGTATCATGGAATGATACAAGAGGAGTTGGCAATAGAATGCTTCACCTAGGCGTGTGACGAACACTACGAGTGTACCCAAATACGGGATGTGGAACTACCGCACTCCGAAGGAGCTTGTGGGCCTGACAGATAGTCAGGTAAGTGGTAACATATCAACAAGGTACCCCACATATGTATACATGTAGTGTACGGAACATGGGAAGTAGTCAACTCTGTTCTACGGACCATGAGTAAATGCAAAGCAGAACAACTGGACACCGTAAGCGATCAAGGAGAAGGAACTCAGCTAAGTAACAAGTATAAAAGAACTCAGAGAATCCATCTAAAGACAAGGAATAAGGACTAGAAAGTGCAAGGAGCACATACTAGTAAGTGTAGACATTGGATATGTCTCAAAGACATCAAGAAAATACCTGACAGCTGGAAAGGATACCCCGCCTGAACACAGTAAGGCAAATGCCTAATGTGGACATAACGAAGCTCAAGAAACGGGACGGAGTCTCCCAAGAGCAATCTCAAGATTACCACGAAGTATAATCTATCATTGAAGAGGATATTAAACCTAGTCTTAAGCACTAGGAGAAGGTATGAACTGTCTACCCAAGAACGGGAGACGTTATAACCCAAAAGGGAATGACTCAAATACAATACCATAAGGCGGTATAGTGGACACAACATGTCATAAACATTAGCCGGATGTAACGGTGAAACCTAACAACACCTAGGAGCAATCCTTGATGGGTGTAGGAATTAGCAACAGTCGGACAAGCATGATGATAAGAGCACGGGAGCTAGAACGAACATTCGGTTAGGACACCGAAGGGATTTCGCATAACGGGAAATACCCTAAATTACTAGAAGGCACTGATTAGCACCAGATTGCCTAAAGGGCCTCCTATGAACGGAAGCGTGATGTCACGACTTTCCATGGAGCCCGGTAATACCTCCGACCTATGGGGTATACAAGGAGTGGAAGCATATATAAGAAGCTTACAAAGAGCATAGCTTGCAGCAATAAGGCTTAAAGGCCATGAACCAAATACGTTATGTAAACTTAAATGGTTGCAAACCCACACCATTTACTAATGAGACTTGCAAGAGACATTGCCTCATGCAATAAATAGATTGACAACTGAACCACCCAATCTGAGCTCAACACCATAAGCGGCTTGGAGTAATGGCTACCTCAGTGTCACTTTCACTAGAGCATCAGTCTAGTATACAGTTAATGGAGTTTTGATTGATCTTCATCCCTTCTGTAGCAATGGTAGCACAGAGGCACAAAAATCACAATAATGCCAACAATGGCCTAGTCCACACTTGGACACTACGAGAAACTCGAGGAAAGGTACCTCTCATTGAGCGAAGACCACCAACGTGGTGAAGATGTGAACGCTTAAATAAGGCTTCCATCTATCATAACAACAAGCTTGTGCATGTAGATATTGCCAAGAGGCGATCAAACAAGGGAATGAGATTTCCAAACCATTACGACTTAAAGGAGTAAGTATACCCCATATGCACCCAAGCATGAGGTGAACTATTGTGTAAACCCCAACATAGTAAACCTTGTCATGAGACCCATGAGTGGAGACAAACCCCTCAACAAGAATTTACATTTATTAATAATAGAATACTCTCCAATGGGAGAACGGGACCAGAAAACCTTTGAAGTTTCTTGGGATGTCCCGGTGATGTACATACAAGTAAAACTACACAGCTAGAGCCTATCACAATGCTCAGCACCGGAAAGACAGTAATTGTCAAAAACAATCAATGTGAATGCACATTGAACAACATGAATGACCATCGCTCAAGAGAGCATGTGACCCGATAAATCACTTCATCCTTGGTCAACCAAGATATGTGGCAAATTATATCATAAATAATGAAATAATGTGAGGTAAGCTAACCTACACATGAAACCTGATTGAAAAGAGACATCTCCACATTGAGAAGATATTAACATTGCGGTATGCTACGACAACCGTTATACATACGAACAGAGGAAACCCTCGGTGTATTCACACCACAAGGAAATGGTGCCAACGACAATGGCAATGAGTAAAGATAAACTACCACAGTAACGCAGTCAGTAAGAATGATGTTGTGTAATGAGTAAGAATACAGTGCGCAACAAGCGACCGCTATGAGGAAGTAGTTAGACAATGACACGAAGTATAAATATGAGAAGACAGACAAAAATATTCATTCCTATCACATAAGTGACTTACTGCCAAGCGTTTACGCCTCTACACTCTGTATGACTGAGTGTTTTGGTATTGCACTTGTGCAGCTAACGATCTAATGGGATAGCTAGAAATATGGAAAATGTAAACCGTAGTAAATCTTTCTTTTCACCGACAAACATGGAATAAGCCAGTTAAGCAAGCTTAGTAGCAAACCGTGCGGCCTAAGGCCAAAGCAGCACGAAGAGTGTAAAGCACACTAACAATCACAAGATGTGAGTTCCATTAGAATAAAAGGTGAAAGGAGATGTAAGAAAGTCACTAGGACCAATGCATAGAAAATGCAAGGTCATACAAGTAAGAACTTGTACTGAACCAGAGAACTGGTATAATTCAGAAGTTAGTGACAACAGAGGAAGCACTACAACTAAGTTGTGACTTAACCTCGCCCAACAATAAGTCGGAGGAACTTAGTAAATAATCGTGGGAGTACGAATAGTATGTATAATATATTAGCAGAGAGCTGGTTATAATCTAAACTCATTCAGTTCAAGCACAGTAAAAGAATACCACATTTGTTGAATAACCTTATTCCCATAATAGAGGGATAAAAAGGTGATGTGTAGCACATTAAGGATAACATGAAGGATGAGTAACCCAAGTTATCAGGGTCGTGCAGCAGAAGCTAGTGGGCCCTAGATGTACCTAGTAAGTATGAGAGAATGGTTATCTATGCCTTGAATCCTAATAGGCTAGAACCGAATTGGTTATGAGTTAAATAAACTCATATAGGAATTCTTGGTGCAAGGACTGAACCATTGGTATGGTTAAGATCCTTTGACCAGAGTACATTATATAATAAACCGTAATGAAGCTAAAATGCTTCACATTACCCGAATTTAGTAAACCAATGTTCAATAATAACATATGGTAGATTACGTGGGCATAATCCTCTTTAAGGGGGGTAGAGCGAACACCGCTTAATGTAAGTTTCATGAATAAAACACATAAACCATAATGTGCATAGCACAAATGAAAATCGAATTGATGATTGGTACTTATGTTAAATAAACATACGTATTCATTCATATTGTAATTATGGTAATTAGGTATGAGAGATGCAAATACCATAACATGAGTCGGTATAAAACCAATGTAGAACCTAGAGGAAAGTGAGTTCCCTAGGCGACTATGTGAGACAATTAAGAATAAGTAGTGAACAGAGCTCCACAAGTATTGTAACCCCTATGAAATAGTACAAATAATCATGAGTGGTTGATGAACGGAGTCCATGAGTAGCGTATTCCTAGGTAAATTATTCGAAGTAAATTGAGAATGATTAGATTCCGTAGGTATCGTATTCCTTAGTTAGAATATTTGAGATGATGGAGAGTAATGGATGAAAGTAGCGGAAGTCGATGAAATGAACACTTAGGCATTGAATCTCGAAGTAAAGTATTTGGGAAGTAGAGTGAGGATGATTGATGGACTAAATTCCATCCCTTGGAGTTATATGAATTTGTAATTATGACTAGGAAGAGTAAAAAGATAGAAAATGAAAATAATTGAATTATTTGATTGTTTGAAACTGATGTGGGAAGTCAAACTTGATCCTGATCAGATCAAGGGAAACCGAACACAAATTGGGGTGGAAAGATAGTTCAACACTGATGCTGATCACATCAGGGTCGAATGATTCTTGAAGCTCCCCTTAAGTGGTCACAAGAATCACATATAGGATGGAAGTAATGAATATAAATTGGATTTTGGAGTTGTGTGTTTTAGGGAAATTTCTAATTAGTAGTTGCGAAAGGTTTTCCCGTAGATTGGAGAGTGAGTATTTGTTGGAAGCTTATACTGAAGAAGATAGTAGTATAGCATATTGTAATATTCCAAGGGCAGCGGGACATAGAGGAGTCCTGTGTCTAGAGGACCTGAGTGCCTGCGGGATTGTAATGTGTATTGCATTGCTTTGGGGATAGCTTTGCACTTTATATATGTATAAATTTTGTAATGAGGAACCGGATGGTTGGATGTAATGCGGATTTGAGTAATAATGGTACATTTTTATGGTATGGAATGTAGAAAACCTTGAGTAATGAATTTGGGAATTTTAAGGAGGAGGAATGTATGGCTTTAGTATTAGACAAGTATAAATGAGTAAGTATTGTAACCCTTTAACCTCGAACAACTTTGAGGACAAAGTTCTTAAGAGGGGTAGATTGAAATACCACGAACTTAAATATAGTGATTAAGATTAGTCTAATCTGTATTTAAGGGCCAAATAACGCCTAAGCAAGATTGGTAAGGAAAAATAAATCCAAAAGAAATAAAGAAACGCTTAAAAAGCGAAAAATGCTAAATAAGCGTTAAATAACCATAGGAGGTATGAGACCTCGGTTAGCGTATTATATGGATTCTAAAGGCTTAATAAGGCCTAAATAATATATGGGAACAACTCGCGAAGAAAATGGACCCAAATAATGTATTAAAACGTTAATAGGGCTTTAGCGCACGTTTTTCGAGAAAACCCGAAAACATGATTTTAAGTGGTCAAACGAACCCGTAAAAATTATAAATCATTAAATAACAATAATTAAGCATTAATGGAATCTTAATAACTAATAAAATTAAAGAAACGAGAAAATTCCGGAAAACGGGCCCGGTTAGTGAATAGTACCGAAACCGGGTAAAATAACGAGCATTTTCTGTAAAAGACGAAAAATGCTCTAGCTTACGTATACATGTGGGGCCGGTTTTATTAATAGAGCAGCCCCTCACAAACACACACAAAGTAAATAAAGAAAGAAAGAAAAAGAAAGAAAAGGAGGAAAAAGTACAAAAAGGCAAAAACACCTCTCTCCTCCCATTTCCCTCTTCTCTCTCTTCTTTCTTTCTTCCCCGCCATCACCTTCCTCCTCCTCTCTGGTTTGCTGGTGATTTTTCTTCCCTTCCATGGCAGCCCACCTTCTCAAGCTTGCCCAAGCTTTATTAAAGCTCCAAATCAAAAACAAATTACATATTTGAACTCCCCTCATCATTCTCTACACTTCTCTCTTTTCAAAATCCAAAAATGGGGAAGCTCATCTCCATGGATTTTCCCCATTCAAAGAGAAAATGACATCAAAGTAAAGCTTGGAGTCTCCTCTCTCCATTAAGGTAAAAATCTTCATGAAAAACTCATGATTCCTCCATTCTATTTTGTAACCGATTTTTACCCCCTTGTAATGCTCTATTTTTCTCTCTATTTTGAGCATCAATTCAACCTTGCAATGGTGGTGGAATCACCTTCTCGAACCAAGGGCTAAAACCCCTCCTAAAAGCTTCAATAGGTAAACCCTAGAAATTGTGTATTAAGCTCTTCAATGAATTAATATAAATCTAAGGGTTAGGATTTTAATTACACTTGTTTATGTGTGCTTTGGGTGATGGGAATGGAGTTTGGCAACTCCATTCCCCATGTGACCGATTTATGCAAGAAAGAGAGGAGGAGAAATGGAAAAGAAGTGAAGGAAATTATAAGCTCAAGGTAAGAGCTCCTTCTTAATGCTAGATTTTAATGCTTTAGAGTAATGGGAATGGGAAACAGATTGAAGAACCCTAAATGTGTACTAGTATTGTATATTTTATGGAAGTTTGAGTATTTGTGAGCAAGTATGTGGATTGTAGGCCTTGGAGCCAAATAATTGTATATGAGTATTAGTAAAGTGGTTTGAGGAAGTAATGATGAATTGGTAATGATTTGATTGCTGGTAGGACCCTTGTAAGGGTGTGGCCAGATTAGGAAATTATATTGGTGATGAATGGATATGTGTGGACAAGTGAAAATTGTAGGTGAACTATGGCAAAATTTTAGTAGGAATTGTGCATTAAGAATGACTTGGTGTATGGGAAAACCAAGGTGTGTATTGGGTTTAGTAGAGATGTTTAGAAACCATGGATAGGTAGTTGTAGTATGAGGATATAAGAATGTAAAATCTGTAGCAGGAGGTATTGAAATGTGTTGGAGAAACAAGGAAGAATTAGTATGTAGGACTTAGTAGAATGAGTATTGTACTGAGTAAGACTTGGGTTGAGCATAATGCAAATGAGGCAATGAAAGAGCCATAGGATTGGTGGGAAGAAGAAAGGAAAAATCTGTAGCATTTGTGGGAGAAGAAAAACTGTAACAGTGGAGGAAAATTTGACAGTGGCATGTATTATGTAACAGATTTGTATAGACCTAGATTAGGTTAGTTTTGATTGCCTAATTAGGGTCAAACACCCTAGATTATATGTAGGAATATTGGGGAAGAAGTTGGTAGAAGTTTGGAGTTGAAACATAATCAAAAACTAGCATATATGTAAAAAATGCAACTGGTCCGGGTTTGTAAACCAGTACAGGAACCCGGACCAGGCTTAAAACAATACAGAACGTAATACAGAAGTGGTGGTCCGGGTTTGTAAACTAGGACCTAAACCTGGACCACCTCAAAATCACACCCGAGAGAAACTCAAATGAATGGTCCGGGTTTGTAAACCAGAACCTAAACCCAGACCACCCTTAAATGTTACCCGAGACTTTTCAGATCATGTGGTCCGGGTTTGTAAACCCGGGCAGTAACCCGGACCACACCAAATTTAGCACAGAAAGTGTTTTAAAGCTAATCTAAGGTAGGGTAAAGAAGGGTAATGATAGTATAAGGTAACTAAGACATGATTAATGATGTTTAATGGTCATTAAGGCCATAAACAAGCTTAGAGAATAATTTAAAGTAAGTAACCTGAGTAAAGGTATTTAAGTAACAATGAATTAGTAAGTAAAAAAACTGGGAAACAGTAGGGAAAGTAATGAGTAAGGTTAATCATAGATCATTAACCACCCAACTCTATATATGCTAGGATTCGAATAGTTGAACACCGAAGAGAGTGGTGAGTCCAAATCAACGGTGAAAGGTATGATTTCTTCATGCTCTGTATCCTAACCTGGTTACCCCGATTTGTGTGCTTATGTGATCACCCAAATAAGATAAATGCACGAATCGGACTTATATTGCACTTAATCGTGTTTGAACTATATTGTTCTGTTGTTTTCTCTTGAACATTAGTTTGTATAATTCATGAAATGAATGGATGAGAATGAAATGTATTTGCAACGTGTAGTGTACTAGTGTAGAATTTTATACCTTGGTATGGATGTGTATGTGTGTATTGCATTATTGTGGTCTGGATGTGATGACTTCTACTAATTCCTAACTACCTAACTTCTAACGTAAGTATTAAGTAAATTAGAATGAGTAGAAGTCCGATATAGTTCGGCCACGTGTGAGGATGAGGAGACACAGAGGTGGATCCGATTCCTGGTTCTTAAACTTGTCCACGGCCCAAACCCCTTAAATGGGTAGCATCCTGGATTAGTGAACCAAGTAAATCCTGGTGGTGGGGACGGTTGTAGTCCGGGCCGGGGGTCCCGACAACTTGACTTGAGTTAAGTAGTAAGTAAAGTAAAGTATTGTATGAGTAATGGCTTGGGTGGGGTGAAATCATTGACCCGGAGTACAAGAGTAATCCCCACCCGAAACCCGGGTGGACAAATGGAGCTAACAAGTATTGCGTATTGAGTATGTAATGTGTATGGGTATCTCAAAGAAGGTAAGTAAGTATTGGTTGACTGTATTGTCTTCCTTGTATGTATTGTATGTGTATGCATGTATACATGTGTAGTATTATAGTATGAAGTATGGAAGCATGTATGTATGTATGTATTGTAGAATGAACTACATGTATTCGACCAAAGTGGTCGGCGTACCTCGCTAGTTCGCGGGGTATAGGAAGTCATATGCAGCGAAAGCTTGAGCCCCTAGGGGCAACGTTTTTAGTGTGTAGGAACCCGAAGTGGACATGATCATAAGAGACCGACAGCTAGTTTGGATAGCTAGGAGTGAAATGTAGATAGTAGCAAATTGTACAAGGCTTGTAGCTAGTGGTAGAAGTGTACCAAGGGGTATACCTTGTACTTAGAAAGTAAGTAACTTGTGAGGAATGGGTAGGTGTTAGACTCTTGATGAGGATGTATGAATTGAAAGAGGTATTGTATTGTATAAGGATCTTAGTAAACTCGGTGTTTGGTTTATATTGTATTGAACTTATAGAGTATTGTATTGAATGGGAAATTGTAGTATTTGGTTGTAATTGTAGTAAGGATTGTATTTGTGTAGCACTCGGATATTCCGGTCCATCAGACCGATGTTGTATGTAGTTGTAGCCTTGTTAGTCACGTGGGTGGCTAACGGCATTGTATCACCCGCCGTGTGTAAGTATGTATCAACTGCGTGAGTACGGAAGTACGAGAAGTCTGGACGGTAATAACGGTATTAGCGGTAGGGGTGTTACATAAACACTTAGAAAACAAACAAACACACAAGCCGGTGTAAACTGGTAGCAAACAGACTGCAAGAAAACCATACCTTGGTCCTTGCTGCGTTTGAATTCCACCGAATGTAGCTCATATACATAATTAATAACGTAGGTTAATTACCTTATTTAACTTTTGATTAACTAAGTGTTTTACATGATTACATGACATGTTTTTACGCTTAAACTTACACTTGATTATCCTCATTATACCCACTAGGGTTTACTACTTAAGCCACATTTTTCTTTTCTGTTTTTTTTTAACAAGGCCGACCGACCTTGCAAGGTAGGTCCCAAGGTCGGTCGGAACCAGAACACTTTGCCGTTTGAAAATTTTTACCCCGACCGACCTTGCTAAGTTCGGTCCCAAGGTCGGTCCATTCCAGAAACATTTCTGTTTACAAGATTTAAGCCCGACCGACCTTGCTAAGGTCGGTCCTATGGTCGGTCCATTCCAGAGAGTTTCCTAGATGGGTATTTTAGGCCTGACCGACCTTGCTAAGGTTGGTCCTATGGTAGGTCGGAAACAAAAACTTGTTTTATCTTGCTTATTTCACTCCAAACCTCACCATACATGTCCTAGTATGTTCTAAATTCATTTTGGCACTTTAACCCACTCTTGAACCAACCTCCAAACTCATTTATTCACCCACCATCAAAGTCCTTAACCTTTACTCAAATTCTTACTAAATCCTTTACACTTAGAACATTTTTCCTTACACATTCAACTTGTACGTTTGCCTAAGGCTTCAACTAACCAAAGTATTGTCTCACCACCATTACTACTACTCCAGAAGCATTATTTCTCACCAACACCTCCTTTACACAAACTCCTTAAGATTTTCCCACAAGTTCATACTTAATCCTTCACAAGGCATTTTACTTCCTTTGTTCACCAAACTTTGCACAAGTCTCACAATGCTCATTCCATGACTTTAGTGTATTAAAATCACCCATTTGATCTCTAAACCTCCAAAACAATGCCTTAGTCATTTTAAACGCTCAAGAACACCTTAAGTCCTTTTCTCCACCATTTAACACCCAACAATTCCTAGTACAACCTAGGTCACCCAATTTCCTTTAAACACCTAAAACTCCTTGTTTACTCGCCAAATTTTGACATAGCTTCACTAGCACTTCCTTACACACAAACACACTGTTTTTCATCCTTAAATAATCAAAGACATTCATCCACACAAAGAATGTTCTTTACACCCAAACTACACTACATCACAATATAGTGCATAATTTAAATTGCTTGGCACTTAGGCCCTTAAATAGCATGGCTCCCAGGCCCTTAAATTGCATTAATCTTAAACACTGAATTTCCCACATAATAAATGCCTTTAACCTGCAAATACACACAACATCACATATGCCCTTAATAACCTCCTTGTGGATAGTTTTATAACTCATTTCCCATTGGCTCTTTAGGTTGTTTATTAAGCAAATATAGCTCAGATTCCTAGTACACAAAACTACATTAGGTTAGGTTATTTACCTCTTCCTCTTCAAGACTTTCTTTCTTGTTTTACCTTGTTCTTTCTTGATTGAAAATCGGAAAGGAGCTTTGATCACTTGTCAATCTTCTAACCAACACACATGTAAGGGTAACGAGCACTAAGTTTTATACTCAAACTCATGAATAACCCTAGATTAACATAAGTGTCTTAAACACTAAAATGGATGTTTACCTTGGAATTGAAAGAGAGTTTGATTAGGTAGCAAGAGAGGACTTCTCCTAGTCTTTTAAGTTTGGAATGAAGCTAATAAAAGAGAAAGAGAAGGAACCATCAAGAGGTGATTCTCGATCATGAACAAAAACAAGAGGAAACATGAACTTTCTTTGGTTTTTCTTACCTTGAAGCAAAGGAGATTGACAAGGTGTAAAAAGATGAGCTTTTCCTCCTTCAATGGGGATTCTTCATGGAACCGAAATGGAGTTCTTGAAGATTTGAAAAGACAAGATTTTAGAGCTTGCTCTAACTAGAAGAATGGTAGTCTTGGAATTGAATTTGGAGCATGGAGCTAGAAGTTACAAGGAGAAGAAGTTGGAGATGGTAGAAGAGCTGTAGCAAAAACCGGTTGGAGAAGGGAGGATGGAGGATGAAGACGGTGGAAATGAGAGAAAGGAAAGGAATGAGGTGAGAGAGTACACTTTTGTAAGATATTTAAGCTTAAAGCAAATAGTTAACTTACTTTGTTTATTTTTCCTTCCTTAACAACTAGCCAAGTGTGATGACTCACACTTAAAAACCGCCCCATTTTGAGTATAGGATATTTTATGGCATTTGTTGACCATTTAATTAAACTAAGTTGACTTATGTCTTAAACCAGCACTATTTGAGCACTATTCACAAATTAGTGCACATAATTGTGAAATTTTGATTTCCCATTGATTTAGACTTCCTAATGTGATACTAAGTAGTATACATGTTTATTAAAGGGTAATGATGGGCATTTAGCCACCCAAAACCCATTTCCAAGACAATTTTCCAAAAATGTGCTTTAAGACTCCTTAAAGCACATTTTGTGTTTTAACTTGTTTTAAGCTTGGTTTTCTTTAGTAATTGGTTTAACATGTCAATTAGTATGTTAATAAAGTCTTGGTAAGCTCTTTGAGTCATAACCAAGGTTATCCCAAGCTTAGAGCATGTTTTTGCTCAAATTGCCTTTATGGTACTTTGTTGTGTTTTCTATGGTTTAAAATGTTCACTAATGTTTCTAAGGCACTTTTTAGCCTTAATATACCATATTTGAATATTTAGACAACATATCAAGGTTTGGGGTATTTCAAGGACATTGTCCCATTCAAGTGTGGGGGAAACGACCTTTTCTTTTTGGTGCACTACTCAATTTCCTTATACATATCTATAGCTTCCATGTAGAAGTTACATTTATAATAAGCAAGTTTTCCATGAATTCTTATAATTTTTCAAAAAGATCTCTCTTGTGGAGCAATTATTTGCGGCGCATCCATAAATTCTTTCTTGAATGATTTTTATTACTTAGGGGTTCTTTCTATCTTCTCATCTAGGGATTGCTAAGGGGTGTTTCCTTGTGAAAAATGTTTATAAATGAACTTGAGAGACACCATAGGTAACCAATAAATGAGATTTGAGTGTTCATTAAAGAAAGGCAAAATGCCAAATTATCTATTCTCATCACTTGTTGTAAAAGTGAATCAAATGCAAATCTCTATTTTCCTTTTGTTTTTTCCTCAATGCCCATTCTTTAGATAAGTTGGCCATGGTAAAAGCTCTCCAAGTTCCAAAAATCTCTAAGAACTTGGAAGCATTCTAGATCATACCCCAAAACTCTATATTTTTATTTACCCTAAGAACACCCATGTCACGACGAGAAGGTTGGTTGCACTCCACTTGAGATGTTTCACAAATTTTTCTCACTTGAATTCAAGAGTTCATCTAAGCACTTGCTTGCTTTAAATGTTCCTTGTTATTGTGGGTTCCTGGTAAATTTTTGCTTGAGGACAAGCAAATAGATAAGTGTGGGGGAGTTAATAAGTGGTGAAATAATGATGTTTTAATGTCTTTATACACCTTCATTTTACTTGGTGCATAGCTCATTTCACCACTTAATAGAGTGTTTTTGTGATTAATAGTGAACTTATACAGTTTGATCTTTTGATAAGTAAAATCTCACCTTGAGCACACATTTGGCCCCTTTTAGAGCTAGTGGCATGCACTAGCAGATTCCTCATCCTTCAAGCTTTCCAACGCCGCAAACGGGGAGCAATTCCGAGCCGTATCGAAGATTCTAGGCCCCGCGTAAGTTAGAGAAAAATGTTTCTACAGTCGACCGACCCATGGACCGACCCACACTGGGTCGGTCGGAAGCTCCTGGAGCAGAAATTGTCTCTGTATTGGACAGACCCATAGGACCGACCCACACTGGTTCGGTCGGAACTTAAAAAGGTCATGTGTCCCGTCTTCAGAAGGCCGACCGACCCACGGGACCGACGCACGGTGGGTCGGTCAGACGTGGAAATCTCTCTAAATATGCCAGTTTTGAGGCTGATTCAGAGACTTCCACTTCTACACACTTAGAGACTGAAACAAAGAGAGAGAGATGCAATTTGGAGGGAGAAAAGAAGAAGAAGAAGAAGAAAAAGAGAAGGAATAAAGATCACCTTCTCCAAGCTCAACCACCTTCAACAATGGCTTTCTTTCTTCTTCTCTCTTTATCTCTATGTCTGATGGAGTAGTTCTATTTAGCACTTTGGGATGGGGATTTGAACTTGAATCCCCCCACTAGCTTGTAAACCCTTACTTCATTAATTATGGTTGTTTTCTCTCTCTCTTGTTCATTTAATGCTCTAACTTGATCAATTATGGCATTTATGGTGATTCCAAACAACACTAGACTTTGAGTTTGAGGTTGTGACCTAGAAGAGAGAGAAACCCTAGTTTGTGCTAGCTTGATTAGTTGGTGAAATTTGGGGCTATTAATGTGGACTTGCAATTAATGCTATCTAGTGATTTGAACTCTCCTTGATTTGGGAGTTGGAAGTATCTAGGTAAGAGTTGACTCTTCCATGACTTGGAAGGTCATTACAATAGTCCAAATAGGCAATTTGAGTGAGATGGGTTTATAAGTGTAGTTGGGGTGAATTTAGGTGATAATAACCATCCTAGAGTGCTTTCCATCCAATCCTTTAACAACCAATTTTAGTTTCCATATTTAGTTTGCAATTTCATTTGAATCAATCCATTAAGCTTGCCACCGGCTAAACCCCCTTTTTAATTATTGTTCCATTACCGAATACCGAAACTAGGGAGATAGATAGTCAATTTCCTAGTGGAACGACACTATTTTCTACTACCTCGATTGGGTCCACTTGCCCATATTTTGTGATATTGACCTACACATAATTGAACTAACACAAGTCAACGAAGAAAATAATGATGTCAAAAATACACAATCACCATTAACCATTCATCAATCTCGTATGTGTATAAAGATCACCCATTGGAGAAAATCATATCAGATATCTTCAAAGGAATCCAAACCAGAGCGCAAACTCGTGATCTCTTAGCCTTCTCAATGACAGTTTCACCTATCGAACCCAAGAACATCAAAGAAGCTCTTCAAGACTCAGACTTGATTAAAGTAATGCATGAAGAATTAAATTAGTTTAAAAGATGCAAAGTCTAGCATCTTGTGCCTCGTCCCACACATCAAGGAGTACTTGGCACAAAATGGGTCTTTAGAAACAAGATAAATGAGATGGGAGAAGTCGTTAGGAACAAAGCTCGTCTGGTATCACAAGGTTATCGTCAATAAGAAAGGATAGACTTCCAAGAAACCTTTGCCCCAGTATTAAGGATGGAGTCCATTCGATTACTAATTACGTTTGCTGCACATAAAGGAATCAAGCTCTTTCAACTTGACATCAAGAGTGCTTTCCTCAATGGGTACGTCAAAAAGAAGTGTATGTTGAACAACCTCCAGGTTTTGAGACACAAGAAGGAAAAGACATGGTGCCCAAGCTTGACAAAGCTCTCTATGGGCTTAAACCAGCTCCAAGATCATGGTATGACCGCTTGCCCTCCTATGTGTTAGACAACCACTTCAAAAGAGGTAAGGTAGACAAAACCTTGTTTGTTTACAACAATAAAAAGGACTTCTTAATTGTGCAAGTATATGTTGATGATATAATCTTTGGAGCTTGTGATGAGAAGTATTGCAAGAAATTTGAGGGTGATGAAAAAGGAATTTGAGATAAGTGATCTATGAGCATTGAAGTTCTTCTTAGGACTTCAAGTCTAGCAGGATAACGAAGAGAAAGTCATATCCCAGAAAAAGTACGTAAAAGATTTACTGAAGAGATTTGGAATGGAGGCATGTAAATCTTTTGACACACCTATGGCAGTTGGTACAAAAATGGGTATCACGACTGGTGACCAACCGGTCGACCAACGATAGTACAGAGAGATGATTGGTTCCCTATTATATCTAACTGGTAGTAGACCTGACATTATGTATAGTGCTTGCTTATGTGCCATATTTTAAGTAGATCCAAGACAGAGTCATCTTACAGCCGTGAAAAGAATCCTACATTACCTAAAAGGGCCCATGAATCTTGGTCTCTTTTATCCAAAATTCACTAACTGTAATATTGTATGTTTTTCAGAAGCAGAATATGAAGGATCTATCACCAATCGAAAGAGTACATCAGGGATAGTATTCTTTGTTGGATCACGTTTGATCGCATGGGGGGTCACTGAAACAATAAAGTGTAGTAATCTCAACTGTTGAATCAGAATACATAGCTGCAGCAAGCTGTTGTGCTCAACTTTTATGGCTCAAACAACAAAATGGTGGCTATGGTGTCAAAACAAGTACATTGCAAATTATGTGTGATAATACTAGTGTCATATCTATTTCTGAAAATGTTGTACATCATTCCTGTACAAAGCATATTGACATTAGACATCACTTTCTTAGAGATTGTTGTGAAAAGGAATTAGTTGGTTTAGAGTATATCTCTACCAAAAACCAACTAGCAGTCATTTTCACCAAACCACTAAGTAGAGAAAGATTTAACAAGATTGTTCATGATCTTGGAATGATAGTCATTAATCACGATTAGGCTATCTTTTTATTCCCGTGATCGGTCACAAACACGTGAGCAACACATCAAGTACGCCGTCCAATAGTCAACGTTTAGTTTAATGCATGAAAATTATGTCAAACGACTACTTGAAACAGATATGTCAGCATTCCATAAGAAGTAAGGATAGAATAGGGAGAGTGCAATAGTTAGACTCAGTAAAACTTCAATGGATCGATGACAACTGTCACGACCGCTGCCCGTTGTGAATAGTACCACTGGAACATGTCAGCAAAGGGACGAGGAATGGTCGCCAACCGTTACTCGATATCTATAAAAGGGCGATGGGAGTTTTTCTCTCGTCCCGCTATTTTCCCTCACTTTCTCTAAATCTTTAAGCATTCAAGCAACTTCTTTTCTCTCTTACAACACTCTAGCAAGCTTTGTGCAAAAAATCCCTTACCTCACAGCCGCTCAAGAACACTTAATCAAAAAGTTAGTAAATTCTAGCGAATCCTCCGATAAAAAATGGCACCCAAGTCTGCTCTTCATTCCAAAACAAAAGCCATCCTTAGGGATGTTTCTCCAGAAAAGGGGGCCAACATACAGCCGACAGAACCTATCAAAATGTCACCGCCACCTCGTCTGTCCAAGCAAGAGGAAGACCAACTTGTTCGAAGGGTCATGGATGAAGAAGAACTACTGCAAGAAGAGGTAATCTATATAAGCTCCCACTTACCTAAAGTTCACCACCTCATCCAATCTGAAATTCTCTAACCCAAAATCCTACCTTCTCCAACCCCCACAGAATAACCAGCCATGTCTTCTCCTACTCCATCACCAAAAATCACTACCAAACAATCAAAAGACAAAAATCCCAAGATCCTAAAAGACCAATGTCATTCTACTGCTACAACGAGTCGCACTACTTGCGCCTCCAAACACATTAAAACCAAGCAAGAAACTTTACAAAAAAGCCCACTCAACACTTGAAGAGTAACTCACCGGTTGCACTTCACCGACGACGAGGAAGCAACTCCCTCAGCAGTCGTCGAAGTTGTCGTTCAACAACTGGAAGCATAAGAAGTTCAAAGTGATGAGAAGTCACAAAATGAAGTTTCAACGGAAGAGAGGGGACAATAAGAAGGTATGACAACATCAGAGTCAGAGGAGGACATCGAACTCGTCGCTCAGACCACCGTCCCAGTTGTCGACCAGTCTCCGACACCTCACCGATCGAGTCATGAGGGATATAGCGACACAGAGTCGCTCTCACCGATCATACTGATGGTCAAGGAGCACGAGCAAATAAGGATGGCCAAAGGCAAACAATAGATGGTGCCTTCACCACGTGCTCAAGAGCTCGAGGAGCTCTTCCAATTCAAAAAGGCGGTTGCGAAGCTACAGCCACCTCAAACTCTCAAGCGCCTGAAGAACCTCAAGTAGAAAGAGCCAGCCATGATCAAGGCTGAGAACATCAACGACAAGTCCTGTCCAGTCTTACCAAAGACGTTGGACTAGGACTGGATGGAGAAGATGGGTGTTAGAAAGATCTAGGATCTGCTGGAGTTTCAAGGATGGGTAGATTTCTTTCAGAAGCCTATCGCCGTCTACATCTAGCTGCTGAAGGAGCACATGCGACATCTTAGGCCGCTCTAGGGCGATGCCGATGAAGACTATCTCAACTCCATAGTTCAAGGAGTTGGTATCAACATCATGAAGTCTTGGATCTACAATACTTTCAACTTGGAGCCAGAGGGATTGGTTGTTCGAAAGGACATAACCTGGAATGATTTGGGACATCAAAGAGGAAAGATGGTCCAAATGCTCAATAAAGGGGCAACAATGAAGAACTTCCACGTCGTGGAGATGTCTATCCCCGACAGAGTCCTCTTCAGTCTACTCACCCACAATATCACCCCAAGGAATCAACGCACTCACATCATCAATGCAATAGATGTGAGAATGTTGTACGCCCTCAAGACCAAGGACAAGATAGACCTCCCAGCAATGATTCTTCTCACCATTGAGGAGAGTCATTATGTGAACCAAGGTCTCGTACACAGGGGAGTGGTAACCATGACACTGCAGCAGAATGAAGCTGACACCAACCGGTTCCAAGAGTGCGCGTGCACCGCTCAGGACTGCATCTGTTCTGAGATGTTGTCCAAGATGGGGATTAAGACTACAGGAGGTAAGCTCGTGGTAGCTCAGAAGCCCACCAAGAGCAAGGACTCACGGTCAGAGCCTCGACCAACCACCAAGACATCCGTCCCCAAAAGGAAGCGTAATCTCTAACCAGTCCACGACAGGTCAGGGACCGGTCTGGATACTTCAGCTCAGGATGTTCTTCTGCGTGTAAGAGTTACTCTTACTACTGTGTAGGCTGTCTGCCAAGAACCAAGTGTTCATTACATGGTTCAAGGAGCTATAGATTTCATAGATTCCCTCCTTTAGCCTGAGCGTTCTTTGTCTCTTAGAGACACGAGTAAAGCCGGTGAGAAAATTAGTTTTAAGTTAGATTTGTTTTCTTCCGTTAATTTTTACGGCCATTGACATCTGTTTCAAAGTCAATGTTTTGATATTAATGAAAGTGCAATTGTTACTTTGTCTTTTTGAATGATAATTTTGTTCATGAAATAATTTATTGCATTGACTGCTTCTTCCTTGATTAAAAATTACAAATGATCAGAGATATTCAGTCCCATCCATTCCACTAATCCAAAATCCTAACTTGACACCTAAAAAGCCTACAAACATAGCCCACAAGACGTTGCACCTCATATATTACCCCTCACCGGTCAGTCGTTGAGCATATCCCCAAGCGTCTATAAATCCTTGATCACTTCACTTACCACTCACAAACATTGCTACACCTCTCACAAAATGGCACAAACTCCACAAAGTTTGTACAACTCAAATGAGCATACAATCCATTCAACCATTAGCAAGCTCATGTTCACGCGACATCCCAAGAAATATATGGCACAAAGCTATGTTCACCCAGACTCTAACTCTCTCACAGCTTTGTCTAGAACCTCAAGTGGTACTCTATCTCAGTCTCAAACTCCTCACTGCATGGAGTTCATTATAGATTCTGATGAGTTAGATACCTCTACCACAGTTGAATCTCCTCTGTGCAAAGCACTTTCAGAGGATGAAACATATGGCTTAGATGTCACCGAATGGGATACCTAAGACCGTCACTCTTTCTAGCTTGTCTCGATCACACTTGTAGTTTGTAAACTGTGTTATGTCATGGCCATTTCAATAAATTAAGTCATGTTGTTGCTCCCTATTTTTGTTGTATAGCAAAGGGGGAAAGAAAGATAAGTACTTGTGAACTTATGACTGTTGCCCTTGTGTTATGTAACTATCTTAGCGGAAAAACTCTACTATGGTCATGGTATAAAAGTTGTTATCTTTTGTTGTTCAAATTAATTTTTCTAACCTTTAACAAACTCAGAGGGAGTCCTTCTTAGGAAGAATCTCTCAAATTTTCAAGTTTACAAGTACGTATGATTTGTATTGGTTGCCATTATCAAAAGGGGGAAATTGTTAAGTCAAGATTCTTTAGTTTTGATGATAGCAAACCTTGTATTGTATGTTTAATATGTTTGTTAAGCTTTGAGATTCAGATAAATAGGTGAAGAAGTGGCTTAGCACGCAAGGTTGCAAGCGCACTCAGTTCGTGACATGTGCCCAACCAGTCGGGCACCTGTCTAGGAGAGCTCACGCCAAAAATTCTAGTACACACAAGAAGTCAAGCTCACACGATCACATCTCTCATACATCAGAAGGAAAATAAGGACAAAACACTACAAGAAGATCGACAAACCCATGTAGACCTTCACATCCACATAAGAAACCAGCTCTTGACAAAAGCATAACTCATTAATGTGCAAGATAACAAGATAAGTCAAGGGCTATTAATACACATTATTATGTAGCCGTAATGAAGTCTAAAGAGAGCATTAATGAGCCATAAGATCAGACAAGTTGAGCACACAAGTGGTGTTCGACCAATCGAAAGACTACCGCTGACGTGTTCAATCACAAGGCGACACGTGTTGGCTCTTGATCAAGTTGAAGCTCAATCTACAATCGACTTGGCTTTTATGCTAAAGGGTAAAGCAGTAATCAACTCCTAGAGTCTAGGTGATCATAGGCAGTTAGTTATATCTTAACTAACATGTATAAATACGTGCATTTATGTCCTATGTAAGTAAGCTAGATGCATAGAGAAAAAGGTAGAGATAACCTGAGCAAGTATGAGTCAGACTAAAGTGTGTGTAAGAGCTAGAGAGTTGGTGAGCTGGGTAGGACTGGAGTCAAGTGACAATACTTTGTGTAATTGATAGACTAACCAGTCGGGGAACGGTTGGGGTACTGTAGGGCGACTGTCAGGAGAAGGTAGAGGACTTAGGGATAAAGTCCTAAACTGTCCCGGGTCCATGGGTAGTCCACATAAAACGTGAGTAATCATTAACAATAATGAATACAAACCAATTTCCTCCATAACTTCTAATCCTCATTGGCCCACATAGATCCATGTGAAGTAGTTCAAGTGGTGAGGACATACTCATAATGCATTTTTTATTTGAAGGAAGTTTAGTTACTTACTTCTCACACAAGCATCACAAATATTGGTCTTAGATTTCTTAATCTCAGGGAGACCTTTAACCAACTGATCTTTGAATAATTTTCTTAGCAAAGATATGCTAGTGTGCCCTGGTCTTTTGTGCCATAACGTATAGTCATTTATTGATGCAGTTAGACATGGAAGATTTAAACTGTCAATATCCTCTAGACTTGTTATACACATTTTTCCATTTCTTTCCTCTTAACATTTAATTTCCACTACTAAAGAAATATTATGCTACAATGTGTAAAATAAAAATGAGCTGAGTTTCCCTTGTCACAAATTTGAGATGCACTAAGTAAATTGAATTTAACCAATCAACCAAGTTGATATTGTCAATAACATATTCCGATGAAAATCCAACCTTACCTACACCTTTTTTATTATCGCCAAAGGAAACGGTTCCTTGGCGTCCTGATTCAAGTAAGAGGAACTTCCATTTGTCTCATGTTATGTGCTTTGAGCACCCGCTGTCGATGTACCATTATAGATCCCTTCTCACTCGATTCTGCACTTAACAAGTTAGTTTGTGGGATAAGGTCCCAAAAATATTTGGGCCCATTATCACCAACAATCTTTGTTCTATGATCCCTTTTTATCACTCATTTTAGTCCAACTTTGCTTAGTTTCCAATGTCTCATAAATCATGTTCTATGACATATAGAAGTATGGTGACCGGGTTATCTGCAAAGGTGACAGACTCCTTGTTGATGGGTGCCTGTTAGGTACCCGATCGATCGTCTACCGTTCCATGTAGGTGTTGTAGCAATTTTATTTAGTCCTACACATTTTTCTTTAAAGGGTGCTAGTTCTTTTTCTTTTTGTCAAAAGCAAATATTAACTCATCAATTTCATATTGTTTTCCCATCTTTAACTTTTCATGAGCAGCGAGTATTTCACAGTAGTCATTTTGCAATTTCTTTAATGCATCATTGAGCTTTACTATCTTGTTTCTATTTGAGTTTTTATTTAGATTTTCAGCCTCATTTGATAACTTCTTATTTTCAGTCAGTTACTTTTAATTGATCAACCAATATAAAGGAGAATTTTTTAAGCCCTGGAAGTTCATCTTTATGAATCTTCCTTCTAAGTTGAGAATAATTTACCTCAGTTAGATTCTCTTCTCCGTCAAATTCTGATGTCTAATCTCGAGCCATTAGGCATATATCCTTAATGCAAATATGAGCCATTTCATTCCTGATTTGTTGTTATCTGTGTCATCATCACTAACCTCTAAGTCTCCCTATGCAGCAACGAAGGCCTCTTTCTTTGTTCACCTGTTCGGGGGCTTTCGGACAGGTTTCCTTACTCGATCGTTGTCCTCTCAGGGTAGTTATGGACAATCCATGATGTGATGTCCCCGTTTAGAGCATCCAAGCATTTGTCATTGCTTATCTTTTGGTGATCATCAGATTCCTTGGAGTCTTTTCCCCTTCTCATATTGTATTTAAATAATTTTTTGAATGCATACCAGACCATTTCATCATCATCGTCTTCTGATCTAGATTTCTCATTTTCAGCTACTTGGAGGGATATACCCTTGCTTTTTCCCTTTTTATGCTTTCAGAGTTTCTTTGTTGTAGTTTGAGTTCAAATGCCATCAGTGATCTCAACATGTCATCCAGAGACATCTTTGAGAGATCATGGACTTCTTGCATAACATTGATTTTGCTATCGAAAGAAGCAGGAAGTGATCGGAGGAATTTCCTAATCTGATCCTCATTTAAAATAGTTCTACCAAGCACAAGCATCATTGATTAGCTTGGTGAACCTAGTACGCATTTCAAAAATGTTTTCCTTCTCTTATTTCTTAAATAGCTCCCAGTGAGTAAGTAAAAGCTCAATGCAGGTTTTCTTGATTTCATCATAGGTAACTTTCAATGTTTCCCACATTTCTTTGGCAGTCTTAGCAGAGGATAACTCAAAATATTGCTCAGGTAGTAATGCACAATGAAGGATTCTTATAGCTCGTGCATTGAATACTAACCTTTTGATATGATTGTCTGTCATGTTGTCGACAGATATGTTTAATCTTTGAGCATCTTGAAAAGTATATTCTCCTTGTGTTATTACCCTCCACATTCTTAGATTGTCAGACGATGTGAAATTCCATCTTGTTCTTCCAATGAGTGTAGTTTTCTCTATTGAAGAGTGGAGGTCGGTTTGGAGCTGACCCTTCTTCTAGTGCCAGTAGGGTTGAGTGAGACATTAATCCTCTTCCAATGTAGTTAACTTTCTAGAAGAGACCGGCTCTGATGCCAATTGAAACTAGCTAGTGCTCCGTATACGTCCTTGACCGACCGTGGACGTGTCATTGAGTCAAGAAAATTTAATAGTTTAAATAGGGACACGATAATCACAAACAGAAACTCCTTTTCGATTGAGAATTTACACACTATAAATTCACTCAATCTCCCTCCATAACCTATGGACTCCGGGACAGTTCTGGGCTTATCATCAAAGTCCTTTACCCTTCCTGATAGTAGGCTTATGGTTCCCCAACCGTTCCCCGACTAGTCAGTCTACCAAATACCAAAAGTATTAAGTTAATTACACAGTTTGACTTCGCTCACTAACTCCCTAGCAAACACACACCATACACTCAGATGTACACCGTATAACTCAGGCTTATACTTGTTGTTCTTCTTTCTCATGTGTGTATCACTTATTCAATGCGACATGCATTGAATATATATACATAAGCAAGTTAACTTATAACGACCAACTATGATGAGCTAAACAATAGAGACGGTTGCCTATTGTTCCAAATAGAATAGCTCTATATAAGGTAGGCTGATCTTCAACTTGATTGTAGGCGCGGCCATGACACATGTCGCTCACTGATTGGAGGCAAAAGTTCAAGTGGCCAGTTGCTCTTGTAATGTCCATTAGCCTAGTCTGATAGCTTCATAAATGCTAAGTAATTAATGCCTCTTTATAGCTCAGGTTTATGTCTTGTTATCTTGTTCATACTTGTTTATCTTCCACGAGACTTTGTCGAGAACTTCACCAACTTCTATATGAACTCATGGGTTTGTTGGTTTTCCTATACTTGATTTGTATATCTTGGTCTTATCATTTCTAATGCTGAGAGTCGTTGTTGTGTATTCTAGCGTCCCGTGTGTACTAGGAGCTCTGTTGGAGAACTGCAGACAGGTGCCTGACTGGTTGGGCACTTGTCATGATTAGAGTGTGCTTGCAACCTTGCATGCTAAGCCACTTTTTCATTGTACCTGATTTTCAAACTTAGACAAACATGTCAGCTAACACAGGTTTGCTATCATCAAAACCTAAGAAACTTGACTTAACAAAGGTGCATGGGCCAAAATGGTTTCATGAACATGATAGAAACTTGTACCTGGATATTTTTAGAATGCGGCCACTAGGCCACAATGTTCATGGATGGGCACTTGGGCCTGAATGATTCTAATTGAGAGTTAGACACTTGGGCCAAAAAAAAAAATTCTTTTTGAGAAGGTGGAACTGCGGCCGAAATGATGTCCAAATGGCCAAAATGTTTTGATTTGTGAGTGTGCCACTTGGGCCAGAATGTGTTTGGGCTAGAAGTGAGGCGCATGGGTTGGAATGATTTCTAAGTCGTAAATAAGTGTGTGGGTCTAAACACCCTTAGTCGGGAAGTAAGGTATATGGGCCGAAAGAAACTGTATGAAATATGGATGACCACTGGGCCGAGAGAAACTTTAGAGTCAAAGATTTGTTTTGAGCTCTTGTTGGGCCTTTAGGCCTAAGTTGAACATGATCCTTAGTCAATTTTTTAATCTTGCAAATTATATTGAATTCAAATGTATTCTTGTATGGGCCAATACCTAAGCGAATGATTCAGATTCGGCTGAATGGGGAAATCACCTAGATCTAGGTTTTTGGGCCAAAACCCAAATGAATTTCTTATTTAAACCAAACTGTGCCTTTGGGCCACAAACAATAAAGTAGTAAAATCAGGTTGGGCTGAATCGGGTGTAAAGAAAGCTCCACCAATTTCTAGGGCTGCTAGTGGGCCGATCATACAAGTAAACAAGATTTACACACAAGTTCAACATGTCGTCACTTGACTTTTTAATCAAACTGGGTAAGGATCGACCTAGAGAGGTGCTAAGGGCTCGGGCCCAGATCACCGCAAAGGGAGAGGGCTTGCACGCTATCCTCTTCGGGCTTGGGGCTCAGGTCTAGGTTGCCACAAAGGGTAGGGCTTGCACGCTATCCTCTTTAGGCTTCCCCTGTAACACCCCTACTGTAACTTAACAATAAACCAAAACTACAGCGGAAATATATAACTTAAACGGCAACTAAATCGAGTCAGTGATACACGCCGTTAGCCACCCACGTGGCTAACAAGGCTGAATACATACAATTGTATCGGTCTGATGCACAGACTCCCGAGCATAGTTACTAACATCCAAAATTACAACCAACTATTCCGAGTATATATTTACAAACCATCACTGTAAATCCGTTACTACCAAAACATATCACCACGGGAACACAGACGCTTCCCGGGTCCAACATTCAAAAACCAACAAAAGTACTTCTTTACACCTAGGATCTAAAGCAACTCCGCTTCCTCAATCCTCATCCTACAAAATGAAATATGGTGCCCCAGAGGGGCTCAGCAACCATGGCTGGTATGATTAACGTGCAGCCCGTCGGCTACAGGGATACACGCAACTAATTGTCATGATAACATGGCATTCATTTAACGAACATCATACTTAACATAGCAATAAACATTGCATATCGACAACAACACATAACATAACAGGAACACTTCACTTAGGAAATGAACCGAACATTAACTAATCAACTTGGTAAGCCTAGGGAATGGTCTCACTCTCATGTTAAGCTCGTTACATAAATCATTACCGTTCCGTTTGTCGAACGAGTAACTTAACCCAAAGATGTGTCGGATATAGTGATCCAAGCACACCGTACATATAATCCCCCTAGTCTGATCAATAGTCAGATAGGTAAGCCTTGGTTAAGCTTGTGGGTGAATGTAATCCAAGAAGGAAAACAACCATAACATAGAGAGGGTCGAATCTGATCCAAATATCGACTCTCGTACATACACGCGTGACCGGAACGACCGGATTCCTCACCCCCGGTTATACTCTTGTTAGTAGTCCCTTTGTAGGAACTTAACACAATAAATCACAAGTAAGTGTTTTAGGCCCGGTTAGGCACACAAGGGAGATGGGATACACTTTAGTAACACAAACCACAACCAATTCATACATAGCCATAGTTAGAACGTTCCTTAAGTTGAAACGTTAAAGCCAGGTATCGCTCTCTTACGTATCCTAGTTTGGTTAACTAACGGGTTAGCACGTATTCGAGGTTAACGGTACCGGTACACTCACGTCACAATAATAACAATGACTGTAAACTCGTTTCATGATTTAAATGTTACAAAGTCATAAACATTCAGAAACAAACAACACACAAGCCGGTGTAAACGGTAGCAAACAGACTGCAAGAAACCATACATTGGTCCCTGCTGCGTTCGAGTTCCACCGAATGCAACTCCTATACATAATTAATAACGTCGGTTAATTACCTTATTTAACTTCCAATTTACTAAGTGTTTTACATACTTACTGAAATACCCCAAACCTTAGTATGTTGTTTAAACATTTAAATATGGTATATTGAGACTAAAAAGAGTCTTAGAAGCATTAGTAAGCAAATTAAACCATAGAAAACACAAAATGTGATTTAAGGTCAATAAGAGCCAAAATGTGCTCTAAGCTTGGGATAAGCTTGGTTAAGACCTAATGAACTTACCAAGACCTTATTTATATACAAATGAACATATTAAACCAATTAGCAAAGAAAACCAAGCTTGAAAACAAGTTAAAACACAAAATGTGCTTTAAGGAGTCTTAAAGCACATTTTTGAAAAATTGTCTTGTAAATGAGTTTTGAATGGCTAAATGTCCATCATTACTCTTTAATTAACATGTGTACTATATAGTATCACATTTGGAAGTCTATATCAATGGGAAATCAAAATTTTCACATCTATGTGCCTTGTTTTTATGAATAGTAACTTTAATAAGCTAGTTTGTAACATATGTTATATTAAGTAATTAAGTGACTCAACAAAGACTAAAATACCCCTTGCTACTATTGGGGGGCCGGTTTTCTTATAAGGGAATGAGTCATCCCCTTGTTAAATTGATAAGATGGAAATTGATAGAGTAAAACACTATTTACTTTACTTAAATATCTAAACTAACAAAACTTATCTTCACTTCTCCCTTCCTTCTTCATTTCCCACGGTTCCAAGCCTTCTTCAACCTCTCTTCTTTCTTTCATTCACGATTTGCAATAGTACTACACAAACTCCATCTTTGATCTCTTGTAATTCCTAGCTCACTTAACCAAATCAAAAACAAACACCACCATTCTCTTAGTCTCATCAAGCTCTTCATTCCTATCTCCTCAAAACTTCAAGACCCATTTCGGTGCCATGGAGTTCCACCATTGAAGGAGCTTGAGCTTATATTTCTACATATTATTGATCTCCTTTGCTTCTAGGTAAGGAATCTCAAAGAAAAATAATGTTTCCTCCATGTTTTTATCTTGACCGAAAATCACCATTGATGGTGCTCATTATATTGCTTTGTTCTAGCTTCATTCCAACCTTTCAAGGACTAGGTGGAGTCCTCTCTTGATACATATTCAAACTCTCTTCAAATACCAAGGTAAAACAACTATCTTAATGTTTTGAAACAATGTAAAACCTAGGGTTTATAATGAGATTAAGCTTGGAGCTTGAATACTCATTACATTGCTTGTATAATGTTTAGAAGTTGACAAGCAACCGATTTTAATCAAGGAAACAAGAAAGAAGTTTGTGAGGAAAAGAGGTAAATATGCTAACCTAATGTAGTTTAATGTCTTAGGAGAAATGAGCTTATATTGCTTGTTAAAACTACTTAAAGAGCTAATGGTAAATGACTTAGTGAAATGTTCTCAAGGAGACTAGTAAAAGGACATATGTGTTGTTGTATGTATTTGCAGGTCAAAGGCTTATATATTGTGGAAATTCAGTGTTTAAGGTTTAAGCATTTTAAGGGCCTAAGTGCCATGCAATTTAAGTTATGCACTATATTGTAATGTAGTGTAATTTGGGTGAAACCTTGTGTGTGAGAGTGTTCTTGGTGAATTTAGGTGTTCTTGTGTGCTTAATGGAGAAAACAATGTGTTTTGGCTTAGTAATGTTCTAGGAGAACCCATGTCAAAAATTAGGTATAAGAGGTTATAAGTGTTTAAGAGAATTTTTGGAAACTAGGAAGTCTTAGGAAGGGCTAGGTATTTTACTAGGAAAGAAACTATGTATTAAGAGGTTTTAGAGTGCAAAAAGGACTTAGACATTGTCTTGAAGGTTTTAGAATACAGTGGGTGTTTAGGAATACACCAAAGTCATTTTGGAGTTGTTCTAGGACTCATGCAACTTTGGTAACAAAGAGAAGGAATAAACTTGTAAGAGGAACTACAAGAATGACATAAGGATTTAGGTGTAAGAAAAGATGCTTGAGAGGTGATGTGTAAATGGTGAGGAAATATTTTGGTATAATGGCTACAATAGGCATGAAACACCATTTAGAAACTTAAGGAGAAAATACTACGAGTGTTAGAGGTTTGGGTGGAAATTGGTTAAGTGTTTAAAGGCTTAGAAAATGAGTGTTTTGCCTTGTCCGAACATCCGTCCGGACATGGACGTTCGGACAGGCCCTGTTGCGTAAAAAATTTCAGAGTCTCGACTTGTGTCCGACCTTGGGAAGTCTGGACACAAGTTCGGACGTACCTGCTTCTTCATTCAATTTTCCTCGACCCATGTCCGAACTTCCGAAGTCCGGACACAAGTTCGGACAGGCGTCTGTTTCCAGTTTTGAGTCTCGACTTGTGTCCGAACTTGGGAAGTCCGGACACAAGTTCGGACAGGCCACTGTATCGACCAAAAACTTTGTTTTAAAGTAGAAAACGATGTCTAAAAATGGTGATTAGTTAGTAATGATGATATGAGGTTAATTAAGACATGTTAGGAGTGTTATAATGGCAATTAAATTGGTGAAAAGTAATAACAAGTGTGAAAGTAAAATAACTAGAAATGTAAAGTAATAAATTACTGACGAACTAGTACGTTAATTAACCGACGTTATTAATGATGTATAGGGGTGACCTACGGTGGAAACAAATCGAAGCAAGGACCAAGGTATGGTTTTCTTGCAGTCTGTTGCCTACCGGTTTACACCGGCTTGTGTGTTGTTTGTTTTTCTGTGTGTTTATGACCTTGTAAGACTTAAGTCATGTAATGAGTTTACAGTTGTTAAATATTATTGTACTGTTACGTATGACTCTCGCTTCCCTTGTGTGTGTCTAACAAGACTTAACCAGTTGTTTGTGAATTGTTTATTGAGTTCAATGTTGAACTACTAACAAGTGCTAACGGGGGAAGTGAGGAGTCCGGTCTGTTCCGGCCACGCGTGTGAGTATGGGAGTCGATGTCATAACCGGTTCGATTCTCTTTGTATGTTATGGTTGTTTTCCAATTTGGTTTCCAACCTTCCCTTTAGCTTAACCAAGGCTAATTTACTGACTCACGTCGGGCCAAGGGGCATACTATGTGTTGTTTCGGTGTGCTTGGATCACTATATCCGTGGCACCTAGTGTTAAGTTATATGTTCAACCTAACAGGACGGTAACGAGTTATGTAACGAGCTTAGCATGAGCATGGCAACATTCTCTAGGCTCTCCATGGGAACTAATTGTATTGGTTCACTTCCTAAATGGAATTGTTCTTGTGTGTATGTGTGATGTTGTGTACAATACCTATGTTATGATAATTGTATATGTTGTGTGTTTTAAAATGAATGCCATGTCACCATGACAATTAGTTACGCGTATCCCGGTAGCCGATGGGCTGCGCGTTAACCATACCAGCCAAGGGTTGCTGACCCCCTCGGGGGCTCCATATTTCTTTTACTGCAGGATGAGGATCGAAGAAGCGAATGGCTTTAGATTCTAGGATGCAGGATTACTTTTGATTACTTTTGGATGTTGGGCCCGGGATGCGCCTGCGCTCCCGTGGCGTTATATATTTTGGTTGTGAACAGTTTACAGTGATGGTTTACAGTGAAGGATGTAAGTAAATACTCGGTATTGTGTTTTTGTATATATGGTTATTAGTTCTATGCTCGGGAGTCTGATCATCAGACCGATACACTTGTATTTATTAAGCCTTGTTAACCACGTGGGTGGTTGACGGCGTTGTAGCACCAATCGTTTAGTTACTGTTTAGTTGTTTAAATTCCGCTGCGATTTCAAGTAATGCATGTGCGTAGTAGGGGTGTTACACTTACATGGCATGATTTTATACTTTACTTCCCCTTAATTGTCCTCATTATACCCACTAGGGTTCATTACTTAAGCCACATTTTCTTTTCTGTTTTTTTTAGCAAGGCTGACCGACCTTGCAAGGTAGGTCCTAAGGTCGGTCGGAACCAGAACACTTTACCGTTTGAAAATTTTACCCCGCCAACCTTGCCAAGGTCGGTCCATTCCAGAAACATTTCTGTCTGCAAGATTTAAGCCCGACCGACCTTGCTAAGATCGGTCCTATGGTCGGTTTATTCTAGAAGGTTTCCTGGGCGTGTAATTTAGGCCTGACCGACCTTGCTAAGGTCGGTCGGAACCAGAAACTTGTTTCAACTTGCTTATTTCACTCCAAACCTCACCTTACATGTCCTAGTATGTTCTAACATCGTTTTGACACTTTAACCACACCTTAAAACATCCACCAAACTCATTAATTCACCCACCACGAAACTTCTTAACCATTACTCAAGTCCTTACTAAATCCTTTACACTTAGAACATTTTTCCTCACACTTTCAACTTATATTTTTTTTCCTAAGGCTTCAACTAACCATAGTATTGTTTCACCACCACTACAACTACTCCACAAGTATTATTTCTCACCAACACCTCCCTTACACAAACTCCTTAAGATTTTCCACAAGTTCATACTTAATCCTTTACAAGGCATAATACCTCTCTTGTTTACCAAAACTTGCACAAGTCTTAACTACACTCTCACCATGACGTTGGTGTATCTCAAATCACTTTTTTGATCTCTAAACTTCCATGAACAATGTCTAAATCATTCTAATACTTATTACACTTTTATTTCCCTTTCTTTCGGCAAATCAACCCTTAACAATTCCTAGTACAACCTAGGTCACCAAACTTCATTTGAACCCTAAAACTTCTTATTTACTCACCAAATTTTGACATAGCTTCACTAACATTTTCTTACAGCAAAACACATAACTTTTCATCTTTAACAATCAAGGACATTCATCCACACAAGGGATTCTTTACACACAACTAAACCTTAAACTACACTACATCACAATATAGTGCATAAACTTAAATTGCTTGGCACTTAGGCCCTTAAATAACATGGCTCTTAGGCCCTTAAATTGCATTAATCTTAAACACTGAATTTCCCACATATTAATTGTGTTTGACCTGCAAATACACACAACATCACATATGCCCTTAATAACCTCCTTGTGGGTATTTACTAACTCATTTTCCCACTGGCTCTTTAGGTAGTTTATTAAGCATTTTAAAGCTCAATTTCCTAGTGCACAAAACTACATTAAGTTAGGTTATTTACCTCTTTTTCTTCAAGATTTCTTTCTTGTTTTCTTGGCTTGAAAATCAGCAAGGAACTTGATCACTTTCAATCTTCTAACCAACACACATACAAGGGTAATGAGCATTAAGCTTCACACTTAAACTCATATATAAACCCTAGATTACATAAGTGTTTTAAAACACTAAAATGGAAGTTTACCTTGGCATTGAATGAGAATTTGATTAAGTAGCAAGAGAGGACTCCTCCTAGTCCTTTGAAGTTTGAATCAAGCTAAGAAAAGAGCAAGAGAAAGCACCATTAAAAGGTGATTCTCGGTCATGAACAAAATTGAGAGGAAATGTAATTTTTCTTTGGTTTTCCTTACCTTGAAGCAAAGGAGAATGACAAGGTACAAAAATATGAATTCTTGCTCCTTCAATGGTGATTCTCCATGGCACCAAAATGGAGCTCTTGGAGATTTGAGAAGATAAGATCGTAGAGCTTGGTCTAACTAGAAGAATGGTGGTCTTGAAATTGAATTTGGAGCATGGAGCTAGGAGCTACAAGGAAAAGAAGATGAAGAAAGGTAGAGGTGCTGTAGCAAAACCGATGGATAAGGGAGGATGAAGGTTAGAGACGGTGGGAACAAGAGGGATAGAAGAGAATGAGGTGAGAGGTAAGTTTTTGAAAGATATTTAAGTAAAAGCAAATAGTTATTTTACTTTATCATTCCTTCCTTCCTTATTTAACTAGCTAAGTGTGGTGACTCACACTTAAAATCCGGCCCCCTTTAGTATATAGGATATTTTATGGCTTATGTTGACCATTTAATTAACTAAGTTGACTTATGTCTTAAACTAGCACTATTCGAGTACTATTCACAAATTAGTGCACATAATTGTGAATTTTTGATTTTCCATTGATTTAGACTTCCTAATGGGATACTAAGTAGTACACATGTTGATTAAAGAGTAATGATGGGCATTTAGCCACTCAAAACCCATTTCTAAGACAATTTTTAAAAAATGTGCTTTAAGACTCCTTAAAGCACATTTTGTGTTTTAATTTGTTTTCAAGCTTGATTTTCTTTAGTAATTGGTTTAAATGTTCATTAGCATGTTAATAAATTCTTGGTAAGCCCTTTGAGTCATAACCAAGGTTATCCCAAGCTTAGAGCATGTTTTTGCTCAAATTGTCTTTATGGTACTTTATTGTGTTTTCTATGGTTTAAATTGTTCACTAACGTTTCTAAGGTACTTTTTAGCTTTAGTATACCATAGTTTAACATATCCAGGTTTGGGGTATTTCAATCCCCATTTTTTCACATCATCGTGAGATGTGCGTCTACGGCCGGTCTTTGACTGACCAAACATTAGGCTCGGTAAGGATACAGCTAGTGAGATGCTAGGAGCCGAAGACTAGGTATTAAGGGGATGTGGCTTGTGCGACGTCCTCTCCATTTCCTCCACTTATTCAAATCACCTAAAAGGTGTGAGTCTCTAATAGGGGCCGCCTATGCGGGTCCCGAGTGAAATTGGTTTATATGAACCCTCGCTCTCGCATGATCCATATTTGCGTAAAATTAAAGTGCGTACAAAAGTAAATCGAACAATACAATGTAAGTCGTAAATAACATTTTCAAGTTAAGCTCTCTTATCTTAAAATTAAACAAGTTAAAATTAAGATTAAAAGCGCCAGCAGAGACAACAGTTTGTGGGCCCGGGTTTTTGAACCTTATCCTATGTTGATTCTAGTTTATTAGGATCTGATTAGGTTCTAGGTCCGCCTATAGCCTAAGCTAAATAATTATGTCGTAAAACTATAATTAGTAAAACCTAAGTTAGCCCACTAGAACCTATTACGGGTCACCACCTAATTTTAAACTACTGTAAATTAGGAAAGGTTAGAGTTCAGGTTCGGGGGCTTGGTATATAACTTTTCCGGGTTCAAATTACTTTCACTACCCTTCTAAGTTATTTTTCCTCTACTAAAGTCATTTATGGATTATAACAAATTTGATTTAACCTACTTGTGCTGGCTTCTGTATTTTGTATTTTTTAACATTTTTTGACTGAAATTAAAGGTGAAAGTTGAAAATACCTAAACTAGGGTTTCGGTGGCCGAATTAGGTCAAATTTTAAAATGTTTGTGGCCACAGATCTAATGTTCGTACCCACGGAACCTAATTAAACTATGTAACACCCCTTCTGATAATCCATACACAATCCCTTCATTACCATACTCAACTAATCTAATGCAGTGGAAATAATTACAATAACTCGACTTCGGGTGTTACCACCGTTACTCACCCACGTGAGTAACTAGGCTTCCAATTACATATACATTTAAAACGCTATGATGCCGAGAGATAGTAATTCCACAACTTACAATCCTTATACAGTATTGAAATACCTCAAACCTTGGTTACACTAATTAATCATGAATTAATTAAAAGAAAGGATTTAATCAAGGGATAACTAAGAAGGATGAACCTTAAATAATTAAGGAGTTTATCACCTATAAACATACATATACAAACAAGTATGTAAAGTCCAAAATGAGCACCAAGTCTCACATGAAATAATGGACCAAAATGGAAGCATTTACAAGGAGGACACAACTCCTTAAATTAATGTAACATATAGTACAATAATACATACGAAAGGATCAGTAATCACGTGATAAAATTACATGGTATACTTCACGTAATTACAATAAATGATAACAAAATACGTCAAACATTAATCACCCTAAATTACAAGGGATTAATTAGATTGAAGAGATTAGTCATGATTAATCATCAAAGGATAATGACAAAGAAGCAATATTTATTAAGGAATATTACAACCTCTAAACATATATACATAAATAAATATGTATAGTCCAAGATGGACATCAAACCACACATGGAATTATGAACCAAGGAAGTTACATTAATAAGAAGAAAAAATCTCCTAAAATTAATACAACATGTAACACATTAATACAAGTACTAATATCACAAACAATGTGATAAGATTATATAAATTATTTTATATAGTCAAACCAAATTATAAGTGCAATAACCACTTATATATACACATTAGAACAAGAAAATAACTATGTTACAACCTAACACATAAACCCAGTTCATCATGTACAACTTTAATGTTACAATATTAAGTCTCAAATTTTGATACTTCCCCCCAAAAAGTACACATGGCCGGCTGCAAGGGGTCAAAATGGGAGACCAAAAAGTAAACAAATAACATAAGAAAGCATAGTACAACTAGCTTACACACCTAAACACCTAAATCAAGACTTTTCCTTACTAATACCCTACTTTCCATTCTCTCTCTCTCTCTGCCCATGCTCTCACCGATTCCAGCACTTTTCCTCCCTCTCTCTCGGCATCCAGCTCCCTCTTCCTCCATCATCTTCTTCTCTAAGCTTCAAAGGTCAACAATGGTGTTTTAAGCTTCTTTCACCTCTTTTTGCCTTAAAACTTCATCTTCTTGCTCAAAAATCGCCACCCATCTTCTCCCGTCTTAAGTTGTTCGAAAATACAAGCATGGGCCAAGAAAATCAGAAGAAACCAAGGGTGGAAATCTAACTCAAGTTGGTACAAGACAAGGTAAGAAAAATGACTTAAACTCCTTCATTCTTCCATTAAAATAGCTACAACTTCAACTAATGTTTCCCACCTATTCATGTCCAAAAATGACATGTCTAGGAGCTCAAAATCTGTACAAAACTTGGAGGAAGGACCTAGACCAAGTTCAAAAACAAAACAAGGTAAAAATGTGCCTTAAACTCTCATTCCATCCCGTGGTTAGTTTATGTCCGAAAATTAACCTCACTTATACCCATTTTTCTACATCTTGTCACACACAAAATGAAGCTCCATCTAGCCCTTGAGGTGGCCGAAAATCCAAGCTAGAACAACACTACAAAGGTGATACAAATGTAAGTCATAAATCAAGTTTTGAGTGATTTTAACCCTCTTCACCTTGAGATCTACATGAGAGCTGAACATATTCTTATTTTCATAGTGAAGGCCAAAATTTGGGGGATGAAACTCCTACTTGAACACCATAGGTAAACCCTCCTTCTTAATGCACATTTTGTGCCTTAAATTTGTAATTGTGCTTAAGAAAATTTAGGACCCTAACTTTTACTCCATTTTCTGTCCTAATCATGGACGAATGGCCCTTGGGAAAAAGCTCAAGCTGCCGTGACAAAGGAGTGGAGAAAGGGGCTTGAAAATCAACCTTGAAAGGTAAGTTACTTAATTAAGTTTTAAGACATTTAAACTAAGGTTTAAGCTTATGTTTAGTGTAGAAATCTAACCCAAGCCTATTGTTAATATAGTGCCGAAAATACAAGGGGGTCCAAGGAGGTTTTGGAGCCTTAAAACTTGTAAGTATGCTTAAACACCATTTTTAAGCTTTAAGGTAAATTACATTGTGAAAATGACTAAGGCCAGAACATAGTATGGTACATGGGCTGTTTTGACTGAAAATGAAATTAAAAACTATGGTAACTTGTTTGGCTAAGTTACTTTGATAAATGATGACTTATAATGTCATGAAAATAAAGTAAAGGGGCTAAAATGCAAAAAATTAAAAGTTGCTGGGTATATAGGTAAAAATCTGAGAGTCTACTGTTACTGCAAACATTTTATGTTATTTAAATGTTACATTTGAAGTTCGTAATAAGGTCAAGTGTTTAGGCCATTTTTATAAGTCATTTAGTACTTTTTATGCATTAAAAGTTATGTATTTAGTTAGTATAAAATGTGGTGAGGAAATCTGATGATAATAGGCTGATTAGTAAGTTTTAAACCACCTAAAAGGTCAAGGAAAAATACTTACGAATTTAGTGAAAGTTGGATTAAGTTTAAGGTTAAAAATAAGCTTTAAAAGTAATTATAGGCTTAAGGAATATTCTAGTGAACAAATGGGCATAACATGTGTGGTCAAGTGTAAATAAATAATATTTGGGGTGTAAAAATGTAATAGGGCCATAAGTTAGGCCTCAATTGGAGTTTAGATGGAAAATATAAGTTTTTGTAAAGTTAACGATCTAAATGGAAATTCTAGGAAAAATTGGGGTCAAATTCATATTATAGAAATTTATGGGCAAGGTAGTGGTTTGGTGGTCAACCTTGACTATACTTAGGGTGTTAACCAAGGTGGATGAGAGAAATAATAAAATTAGGAATTTAATGAAGTTTTGGAATAAAATGTAAGCTTTATAAAACTTGTGTGGCCAAAATGTAAAATCTGGAAAATTGGGGCCAAATTGGGAATTAGAAAGAACTTAGGGAATTTTCTGAATTTTAGGAAAAAGTGGAGTGAAAATTGGAATTAAATTAAGAAGATTACAAGATATAAGAGTTAAAGGTTAAATTGCAAAGTTTATGAGCTAAATATAAGGTTTATAAAACTAGCGGGGTTAAAATGTAATTTCTAGAAGTTGGTGGTAGAAAATGACAATAAAAACATCCTAGGGTCTGTTGGTGATTTACTGGAATTTATGGGGCTGAATTTAGAATTAAATTGATAAGGTTGTATAACATATAGTTTAAGGATGATTTTATAAGGTTTATAAAGTAATGTGGGTCAAACTGTAAATAAAGAAAAGTTAGAGAATAAGGAAATAAATATGTAATAGAATGACGTCTGTTCTGTTTTTTATAATACATGGTTGAAAACCATAGGTTAAAATTGGTTAAGAGTATAAATATTATAGCATAAGACATAAGGAGTAAAATTGTAACATTAGAAAATTAGGGTGGAAGATTTGTAATTAAAAGTAAGGGCTTTTGCTTAAAAATCAGTAGGTTAGGAGGTAAGATTTAACATGTGATTGAGAGTATTATAAGTGTTACACTTATATAAAGCCTGAATGACATCAAAGGTGGAAAGGTATATAAGTAAGGAATTTTATAATTCACCAAAATAATGTGAGTATTAAGAACTAGTGAAATTATAAAATAATGTGGAGAATTCAATAAACCTTGGAGGTTGAAATAATACTTTATATAACATCATATGACATTAAGATCATAGTCTAAATATTAAGAGGTGAAGGATAACACAATATGAGAGAATTAAATGTTACACATGAAACGGTAAGGAATATTATTATACAATGAGTTTTATAATTCAAATGACTTATATGAATATGTGGGATGTAAGTAATTACACCATATGGTGTAGAAATTGTAGAGAAGGATAAAGTATGATATAAAAGTGGAGGATTTAATTACACAACATTAAGTATAACTACTGATGTCAAATTGTAAAGAGTTGAACAAACAAACGAACTATATAATTCAAAGATTATGATGAGGGTTATATATATACTTGTAGACATGAATACATTGACCGAGTCAACCCGAATTGACCAAGTCAACTTAATTGACCAAGAGAGGTTAGTTGACCAGCTCACAATCTAAAGGAGAGTTTAAAGGTTGAACAAACCATAAGGTAAATTATAACATATAGTAACAAACTTATTGTTATATACATAAGAGTAATAACCTATGATTAGGTGGGATGTTATACGAGTTAAACCTTACGCGTAGTAAACTAAAACTACATGTCATTTATAACATAAATAAAGTAAGATCTAAGCTAATCCCGAATATACTTGAAAACCCGAGTAACAACAATAACCGACTAAGGGGTTAATCACGTGGTTAATACCGAGGGGATTAGTAATTATTGGAATACCGGATCAGTTTGGACTACACAAATTAATACTTAGCAATATGTTCCAGAGATACGAGCTACGAGCCATAGAAGGTATAGAGGACGAGCGTGATATGTCATGCTAGCATTGTACATCGGTGAATGGTATGTTACTGTGTGGTCTGAACATCATGAGGGTGTCCTTAGGTTCAGACGTGTTTGTTTAAATGTTTAAGAGTGATATGTGTGCTATATATTTATGCATGTGACTATATGTTTATCTGCCCGACTATCACGCGTATTTAACTGTGCGCGGACGTCTTACGGACTAGAATACCGATTGGAACTCAACTTAAGCTACAAGTAAGATTAGAAGTACCATTACTTATTACAGTGCAAATATATTCCTAAGCAACTCAAGTAAAAGACTTAGGAGCGAGATTCGGTATTACCAATCTCTAGAGCATTTATACTCGAACATGAATATGACCTAGACGACTTCTAGGAATTGTGTAAGACCTACAAGGCAACTAAACAGAATTGTATTCTCCATAATCTAGGCATAGACCTTATGAAATCAATTAAGTTACTTACTCATATGGTGGAGGATTACAGGGTCGTCTTTGAGGGTGTGCAAATGGAGCTTTGGCACAGGGCCCCTACTTATTAGGGGCCCATATTTAAGGGTTATGTTATTGTTTAGTTAGAGTCAATTTATTGTTAATGTATATAAAAAATTAATAAGTAAATGAAATACCCCAAACTTTGGTATGTCGTTTAAATATCAAACTATGGCATTTAAAGGCTAAAAAGTGCCTTAGAAATAAATGGAACAATTTAAACCATAATAAATGCAATAAAGCATTAAGACACAGCTTGAGCAAAAACATGCTCTAAGGTTGGAGTGAACTTGGTTAGGACCCAAAGGGCCTACCAAGACTTGATAATGTTTAATTATGACTTTATAAGGCTAATTAAGTCCTTAGGAAACTTTGGTAGACAGTGAAACCAAACAAAACACAAGGTAATACCTTAAAGTCAATATGAGCAAAAATGTGCTCTAAGCTTGGGATAAATGTGTATAAGGCCTAATGGTCATACCTATGCCTTAATTATATGTTAATGAACATATTAAATCAATTACCAAAGAAAACCAAGCTTGAAAACAAGTTAAAACACAAAATGTGCTTTAAGAAGTCTTAAAGCACGTTTTTGAAAAATTGTCTTGTAAATGAGTTTTGAATGGCTAAATGTCCATCATTACTCTTTAATTAACATGTGTACTATATAGTATCACATTTGGGTGGCTATATCAATGGGAAATCAAAAATTTCACTTCTATGTGCCTTGTTATTGGTGAATAGTGATTTTTATAACTAGTTTGTAACATATAATGTTATAAGTGATTAAGTTGGTCAACAAAGACCAAAACACCCTTCTACTAATAAGGGGGCCGGTTTTTGGTAGTAATGAGTCACCAAACATGTTAACATGTTAAGTAAATAAAGGTGACTCATAGGTGACTATTTGCTTTAGGTTATAAATATCCTTAAAAGCAAACTTATCTCATTTCTCTCATTCCTTTCTCCATTTCACACGTCTTCAAGCTCCTCCCCTCCCCTCCATTACGATTCTCTATACCAACCTCTCTTCTCCATCTTCATTTCCTTGCCAAATCCAACTCCAAGCTCCAAATCAAATTCTAAGACCATATTGTCTTAGTTAGGTCAAGCTCTACACTTCTACCTTTTCAAATCTTCAAGAGCTCAATTTTGGTGCCATGGAGAATCACCATTAATGGAGCTTGAGCTCACCTTTTCACATATTCTTGTTCTCCTTTGCTTCAAGGTAAGGAAACTCAAAGAAAAATGACATTTCCTTCATGTTTTGTCATGTCCGAAAATTCACCTCACAATGGTGTATTTATCTTGCTTGTTTTAGCTTCATTTGAATCTTCCAAGGGCTAGGAGGAGTCCTCTCTTGATATATATTCAAGCTCTCTTTCCATTCCAAGGTAAAACAATCATGTTAATACCTTAAGATAATATATGTAACTAGGGTTTACAATGAGATAAAGCTTAAAGCTTATATACTCATTTCAATGTTGGTATATTGTTTAGTTGTTGGCAAGGAACCAAATGCCCTACCGGTTTTGTAAGGAAACAAGAAAGAAATTTGGGAGGAAAAGAGGTAAATATGCTATCTCAATGTGGTTTAATGCCTTAGGAGAAATAAGCTTATAATGCTTGTTAAAATACCTAAGGAGCCAATGGTGAGTGACCTAGTAAAGTGTTCTCAAGGAGACTAGTAAAAGAACATATGTGTTGGTGTATGTATTTGCAGGTCAAAGGCATTATTATGTGGGAAGTTCAGTGTTTAAGGTTTATGCAATTTAAGGGCCTAAGAGCCATGCATTTAAGGGCCTAAGTGCCAAGCAATTTAAGTTATGCACTATATTGTGATGTAGTGCTTAATGTGTGAAGTTTGTGTATAAATTGTGTTTGATGGATTTTAGGTGTTCTTGGATGAACTAAGGTGAAAACCTAAGTGTTTGGATGTGGCTATATACTAGAGAAGCTATGGCCAAATTTGGGAAATGTGTAAGAAGTTCTAGGTATTGTAAGTGAGTTTTGGTGAACTAGGAAGGATTAAAGGTGAATGAATGTTTACTTGAGAGGGAAACATGTATTAAAGTGATTAAGAGTGATGCAAGGATTTAGGCATTATCTTGGAAGTTTTAGAAATCTATGGGTATTCTTAAGATGTATTTAAGTCTTGGAGGAGTTGTGTAAAGTTTAGGTAATGTTGGTGTTCAAAGAATAAATGATGTTTAGGTAAGGTTTTGAGTAAGGAGTTTTAAGGAGTTGTGAAAAGGAGATTTAGTTAGTAAGAAAAGAAGTTGAGAGGTGATGATAAGGTGTAGAGGAAACACCTTGGTATTGTGGTCATTATAGGTGAAATGCCACCTAGAAATCATAAGGAGAAAACATTGTAAGTGTTAGGAATTTTGTGGAGATATAAGTAAAGGTTTAAGGAATTAGGAAACATAGTTTTGTGAGTGTTTAAGAATATCTTAAGGGTGTGTTTGAAGTGCCAAATGATGTTAGAACACATTAAGAGGTCTTAGGAGAAGTTTGGTGAAGATTTGGCAAAGTTTGGGTAAGTTTAGGAGGCGACACGACCCAGGGGCCGACCCAGTTTTGGGTCGGTCGAGCCTCTGTAAGATGTTAGGAAAATGTTCGGTGATGGTCCGACCCAAAAGGGTGGGTCGGACATGGGTCGGTCGGTCAAGTTTCAAAGGAAGGAAAATGTTCGCACATGGACCGACCCAGAATGGTGGGTCGGACGGGCATGTTTATAAGGAAGTAAAAGGGCTCTGTAATGGACCGACCCAGTTGTGGGTCGGACGGTGGGTCGGTCGGACCAAAAACATGGTTTAAGGTTATGAAATGATATGTGATGATGGGGATTGGTAGGTAATGATGTTATAAGGATGTTGAGGGCATGTTGGGTGAGTTTTAGTGACAATAAAATGGGCTAAAAGTTGTATTTAAATGTGAGAGTAAAACAAGTTAAAAATGTTAAGTTATGTAACCAAGTTAACGGGGAAAACTTAAGCATTGACATTAAATAATCAAGCAAACCCCGGTGTTAATGAAAACACATGTGATGTTAACAGTTGTTCGAGAATTTGCTCGAGGAACATAAGAGGACGTGGTAAAGTGGACCCCGGTGACAGGTATGGTTTTCTTGCAACCTGTGTCCTAACGGATTACACCGGCTTGTATGCCAATATGTTTTCTTGAGTGTTTGCCACCTTGTAAGATTAAAACATGTAATGAGTTTATAGTAATTCATTTATGTGGCGAATTTGGTATCCGATGCCGTTTAACCTCAAATATGTGTTAAACCTTAGCTAACTAAAACTAGGAACACATGAGTGATCGGTATTCGGAGTTGACGGCCCAAACCTTGGGAACGTGCTAACCACGGCTATGTGTGAGTTAGTTGGATATTGTTGTGGTATGCAAGTGTGTGAACCTCCCTTGTGTGCTTAACTCGGTTATGATACCGTATGGTGTGTGGATGTGGTAGGCTCCATAATGGATCCCTAACTACTTACTTTTTATGTATGTACTAATGGGGGGTGAGGAGTCCGGTTGTTCCGGCCACGCGTGTGATGGACGGGAGTCGTTATCTTATCCGGTTCGGCTCTCTTGGTGTATGTATAGGTGGTATTCCAATTTGGTTTCTACCTTCCCTTAGCTTATCCAAAGCTAGTTACTGACTCACGTCGGGCCACAGGGGCATACGTATGTTAATTCGGTGTGCTTGGGATTACTATATCCGACACACCTTGGGTATAAGTTAACCGTTCTATATAACCGGACGGTAACGAGGATGGTAACGAGCTTAACATGGGATTGGCAAAAATCCCTAGGCTCACATGGTATACTAACTATGGTGAAAGGTTCCTTGTGAGAACCGATTTTATGGTGTATGTAATGTTATAATGCTATGCAAATTCCCTGGCTATGCTTTGGTAAATATATATATATTGGATGTTTTAAATGAATGCAATGTTGTCATGTGTACATCGAAGCAAGAAAGGTTTGTTATGTTTTGTTATGTGTGGAATGAGTTATGTGGTAGGATATGGAATGTGTGGATCATGGAAATGACTCCCTGTTTGCGACAAGAGGCATTTGAGGATAACCCGATTAATGGGTACATGCCGTTCGTTAAGGAAGTAGCTCCATTTTTAGAGGAGAGCCACTCTAGGGTTTAAGGAATCATTGGATGGTTGGGTAGGTGTGGATGTTTTGGTTATAGATTGAGCCCATTGAGGCGAGATATTATGTGTGGTATGGATATGGCATGTATGCATGATTTAAATATATCAACTGCATGCTAAGACGACAATTAGTTGTGCGTGGCCCGGTAGCATGTGGGCTGCGGGATTACCATACCAGCAAAGGTGCTGAGCCCCTTGGGGGCCACCCTTTCTCTCCTTTTCTATTTCAGGTACAAGGAGCTGGAAGCCGTTCGAGAGTAGGACGGGGCAGACGTTTATACATGGGTAGCCATTTAAATGGCGTGAGTATGATAGGCGTAGTAAGACCGAAATTGTTATCGGCAGCAGTTTGTAAATACTCGGTACAGGGGAGTGTATGTATATAATAAATGTTTGAAAATGGAACGAGGATTGTATTGTGTAGTTGCTCGGGAATCTAGTCCATCAGACCGATACAAATGTACATATATTAGCCTTGTTAGCCACGTAGGTGGTTAACGGCGTGTAACACCATTGGAATAAGTAATGTGATGAGTTGGGTTTCCGCTGCAGAATGTTATTATGTGTTTGTTGTTGGATGGGGTGTTACAAAAAGTGGTATCAGAGCGAAGTATCGCTCTGATGACTGAATTACCGAGCTTAGGAAGTACCGAGTTAGGATTTAAGTACTTTGGGTTAAGGGTTGAGTGATAGCGTGAGAGATACGCTAGTTAGGAACTACCAGTGATTACTGGAAACCTACAATATCCATCCCACCCTCCACAATCCCTGTTTGATAACTTGGGAAAGAACGCCAGAGAGATGGAAGTCCTCTCTTACTCGGGAATACCCGATCTGGCTGTTATTAAATACCTTTAGGGTACGGGGAACCTGTCATACGGTTGATCCCGAAAACTGGGAATCCCGAAGACGGTCCCCATCTAAACAGTGTTAACCACATTTCATAGCGAAGAGTGAAGAATCTTGTGTATAGAAGAATAGAATTTCCGGCAACCTGGGTCGACATGCCGAGCAGTCGAAAACAATCAACTTGCAACGCACCAAACCGTGCAACAGGCAAGAAGTGGATTGATAAAACCCGAGACGAATGTCTATGGGACCACAGTTGATAAATAAAAACCAACGGTATACCAACCGTCAGGGAACTACAACGTAGTGCCCAATACGTGGAACGGACTACAAAGTGAATACAATACTATGAGAAAGGGGTCTCCCAGAAAGGGAAACACCCTAGCTACTGATTATCATGTGAAAACAGTGAGAAGTTGCCTAGAGAAGTTATTATCAAGGCAGTAACATCAGTGAGGGCCAACAAGGCCGCTGATGACAATATGTGTCAAAACAATACCACAACCGGTATGTGTCAAACCGATAGCCAGTTAGCATGGCGCACTTGCCATAGCAAGTGCTGCTATACAGGGCTGTTCGGGAAATTCATAACCACTACAGGTACTTGGAAAAGTACCATGAAGTTAAATGTGATCGTCATACAGTGGAAGGGCCTGTTAGCCTAACCTCTGTAATTGGAAGTACACCAGTCAGCAAGAAGCTAGACTTGGCTAAGGTAAGAAGATGTTGTGAAACCATGGGAATTTTCTTTCAAACCTAATCTTCACAAACCCTTTTCTTTTCAAACCAGATTTTCTTTCAAACCAACACTTCTTTCCAACCTTCTTTAAACCAAACCAGTAGAACCAAGAGCAACTGACAAGGATGCAACAGTGGATAAACCTTCCCTCGATTAAGTTCAGGAAGTAAAGAATGAATATTGTCACGGGACAATATAAGGGAGTTGACAACAGAATACTTCACCTAGGCGTGTGACGGACACTACAAGTGTACCAACTGTGTTGTGGGACGACCGCACTCCGATAGGAGCATGTGGGCCTGACAGACCTACTTATAGGTTAGTTGGGTAAGTAGTAATGTATCAATATGATACCCCATATATGTATACCAGTAGAGTCCGAAACACGGGAAGTAGTCGACTCCGTCTACGGTCAACAGTATAAATCAAACAGGAGCTAAAAAAATACAAGGAATGCTTGAAGTCAAGGAACTCAGTTAAGTTAACGAGACTAAAGGAATTAGTGAATTCCTTTCAAGGAAATGTTTAAGAGTCGGGAAGTGCGAAGTGCACAAACGATTAAGTAAAGACAGCTTATGTGACTTAAGGATCCCCAGGGATAAACATGATAGCTGAAAAGCAGGGCAAGGTAGATGCCTAATGTGGACACATTAATGTGCAACGAACGGGATGAAACTTCCAGAACATACCTACACTATCTGGAGATGTTGATCTCTACAGAAGAAGATAATAACAGAATGTATCAAAAAGTGCGAAAACAAATGTAAGGCATAACGTAACGACACCCAGGAGGAATCCTCGAAGGGTGTGCGCATCAACAATTGTTGAACGAAATACATGAAAAACACAAGGGTTGAAATTAACACCCAGTATAGACATAGGTGGTCAGGAGACGGACTGACAAAACCTAAGGGGAATCCCATGAAAGGAAACGGAAATACAACGACCTTGTCATGGAACCCCTACAACCTCCAAACATGTAATATGATACAGAGGAGTACATGTGTGTGGACAGCCTACAATGAGCCCAGCTCAAGGCAAGTAAGGCTTATAAGCCATAAGCAAGATATGTTATATAAATTCGGTTGATTGTAGAAGTTTATGTGGTACAAGGAAACAGAGCGGAGAACGCACCACTGCATTAAGAGTGGGAATACCTCTCGATATGGTGAGACCGCAGGAGCGGTAGTTATGTGAATCAAGTTCAAGAAATATGTGGAGGATGGACCACGTTGTTATTACCCCAGGATGATTGGAATAAAATGATACAAAAGGAAGTACTCGTACCAGCTGAGTACACAGGAGGAATGATAAGTCTGATAGCAATCACCATAGGTGTGTGAAGCTAAATGTGTAGCGAACAACGCTCAAGGGAAAGATAATGATATATTCAAAAATCAGCCAAATAAGTGGCCAGATAAACCTAGCTGAATAGCAGAAGCTGGTATAACAGCGGATACAGTATAAGTTGATGCTATATAATGAGTAAGGATACGGTGCGCAATAAGCGACCGTTATGTGAGTATTGTTAAATGATAAAATGGGAGTGAGCAGAGTTATGAGTTAAACCCGGTGGAGGTACAACATTAAGCGATAGCAAACGAACCGAGCAGTAAGCCGGTGGCAAGTGTTAAATGATAAGGATTTCAGTGAAAATTCCTATCGCAATCGCATAAGAAAGTTGCCGTCAAGGGTTTACGCCTCTGCACTCTGTATGACTGAGTGTTTTGGTATTGCTCTTGCACAGGAATGATCGAGTGGGATAGCTAGGAATCAGAAGCATGGTAATTATGGAGGAATAATGTTGTAATGGCCGATGCATAGGAAATGCAAGACCGCACCAATAAAGGGATACTTGTATAAAACCAAATATGGAGACATGATTAACAGTAAGTGACTACGGTAGCACTAACTGCCAAATATCGGTATGGAATATACCCCAAATGTTGTAAATAGCTGAGAGAGCACTACACACTAAGTAGTAGCTCAATCTCATCAACCGACAGTAAGTCGGTAGAGCAAGTCAATCGTTGCGAATTACATAGTAGTTTCTGCTGTAAGCTACTGGAGAAATGGATGGAAAATTGTGAAACTCACCGAATTCGCTCAGGGTAAGAGATACCATGCGTCGGTTGAGAAACCATTCTTCCCAAGATAATGGTGATACATTGGGGATGTATAATACACTAACAGTAACGAATGGGGCAACTAGCTCTATAATTATCAGGGTTGCGCAACAGAGGCCAGTGAGCCCATGCGTCAGGTACCGGGTATACATTGTGAATATGAATGGATGGCTAGTTATCAGCTCCTAAAACCTCACAGGCCAGGACCGAAACCGGTTATGAGTTACAACTCCAATACGAATTCTTGTGTTTAGGGACTAAACCGCCAATATGGTTAAGATCCTCTAATCAGAATCCATTGTGTAAGGGACCGCGTGGAAGTTAAAACACTTCACGACGGCAGACCATTTTAAGCTAATGATCAGTGATGATTACGTGGGCGTAATCCCTTTTAAGGGGGGTAGAGCGCAAAACCACTTAGTGTGTTTTACCGTACAAGTGTACGCGAACTAGGTGTGCATAGCACAAAATGATTGTTACGATGGTTGGCGCGTGTGTTATATAAACATACGCATTTATTTGTGGGTAAATTGTGGTAATTGCGCACAGAAGATGCGAATACCATGTAGGAAGTGTGTGAATTTGTAAACGGTGGTGTGTGAGAGTACAAGTGGAAGGGAGTAAAGAAACTCCCGGGGAAACTAAAACCCCGACGGTGCATAAATGTAAACCATGTATGGTATTTGATAAAATATATGTATATATAAACAGTGTGCGATTTATGAGGGGTATAAGACCGACATAGAACCTAGTGAGAATTAAATTTCCTAGGTAACTTGAATTAAGTTGGACTTGGATGATGATTGATAGACGGAGTTCTATCCTTGGAGATGTTATGATTATGACTAGAAGGATTCAAAGATAGAAATGGGATATGCTTGAATTAATTGTTGGTTGAAAATGAAGTGGGAGGTGAAACTTGATTATCATGAGATCAAGGGAAGCCGAACACAAATTTGGGGTGGAAAGATAGTTCAACAATGATGCTGATCACATCAGGGTTGGATGACTCTTGAAGCTCCCTGTAAGTGGTCACAAACAACCATGTTAAAAATACAAGGAGCATAAATCGGACTTGGAGTTGTGTGGTGTTTTCAAAAGGATTTTCAATTGGTGTTTTCAAAACAATCGATTAATATTTGAATAAAGATCTTTCTTATACTTAACCTAGTAAAGAGTATTTTTATAGTACTTGCTCACGAGCTGAGGACGTATGAGCCTTTGTCTTCGGACCGGTGACATGAGAAGTACATATGTTAAAAATTAAGTGAATGTTTTGATCTCCCAAAGGAACGGGGACCAGAAAGTGTCCATCGCGACCGGGTTCTGCGGGATCACAATGTATATGTACTCAAAGTGGGATTCGAACCCATGGAGAGATGGAAAAGGTATTTCTGTTTGATATACATGCTATGACATTTGTTTGGTATGGGTGATAAGGGTTATTTGACTTTGATCTTCTAAAGTGTGTGCTATCAAGACCTAATGAGTCTAAATGTGTTGTGTTACATAGACCTATGAGTCTAAATGTGGTTATGTAACCCAGACCTAAGAGTCTGAGGGTATTGTATGGGTGCAAGTGTGGTGAAGGTAACCCGGACCATTGAGTCCGAGGTTACCATGTGAATATGATATTATATGTATAAAGTGGATATGTTGCCCGGACCATTAAGTCCGAGGTTGGATGTGAAAGATGGTTGGTAATGGAAGTCTTGTGGCTAAAGTAATTCCCGTATTCTAATCCAATGATGCGAGGAAATGTGAACTTCGAGGACGAAGTTCTTTAAGGGGGGTAGATTGAAATACCCCAAACTTTGGTATGTCGTTTAAATATCAAACTATGGCATTTAAAGGCTAAAAAGTGCCTTAGAAACATAAATGGAACAATTTAAACCATAATAAATGCAAACAGCATTAAGACACAGCTTGAGCAAAAACATGCTCTAAGGTTGGAGTGAACTGGTTAGGACCCAAAGAGCCTACCAAGACTTGATAATATTTAATTATGACTTTATAAGGCTAATTAAGTCCTTAGGAAACTTTGGTAGACAGTGAAACCAAACAAAACAAAGGTAATACCTTAAAGTCAATATGAGCAAAAATGTGCTCTAAGCTTGGGATAAATGTGTATAAGGCCTATGGTCATCCTATGCCTTACTTATATGTTAATGAACATATTAAATTAATTACCAAAGAAAACCAAGCTGAAACAAGTTAAAACACAAAATGTGCCTTTAAGAAGTCTTAAAGCACGTTTTTGAAAAATTGTCTTGTAAATGAGTTTTGAATGGCTAAATGTCCATCATTACTCTTTAATTAACATGTGTACTATATAGTATCACATTTGGGTGGCTATATCAATGGGAATCAAAAAATTTCACTTCCTATGTGCCTGTTATTGGTGAATAGTGATTTTTATAACTAGTTTGTAACATATAATGTTATAAGTGATTAAGTTGGTCAACAAAGACCAAAACACCCTTCTTCTAATAAGGGGGGCCGGTTTTTGGTAGTAATGAGTCACCAAACATGTTAACATGTTAAGTAATAAAGGTGACTCATAGGTGACTATTTGCTTTAGGTTATAAATATCCTTAAAAGCAAACTTATCTCATTTCTCTCATTCCTTTCTCCATTTCACACGTCTTCAAGCTCCTCCCCTCCCCTCCTTTACGATTCTCATACCAACCTCTCTTCTCCATCTTCATTTCCTTGCCAAATCCAACTCCAAGCTCCAAATCAATTCTAAGACCATATTGTCTTAGTTAGGTCAAGCTCTACACTTCTACTACCTTTTCAAATCTTCAAGAGCTCAATTTTGGTGCCATGGAGAATCACCATTAATGGCTTGAGCTCACCTTTTCACATATTCTTGTTCTCCTTTGCTTCAAGGTAAGGAAACTCAAAGAAAAATGACATTTCCTTCATGTTTTGTCATGTCCGAAAATTCACCTCACAATGGTGTATTTATCTTGCTTGTTTAGCTTCATTTGAATCTTCCAAGGGCTAGGAGGAGTCCTCTCTTGATATATATTCAAGCTCTCTTTCCATTCCAAGGTAAAAACAATCATGTTAATACCTTAAGATAATATATGTAACTAGGGTTTACAATGAGATAAAGCTTAAAGCTTATATACTCATTTCAATGTTGGTATATTGTTAGTTGTTGGCAAGGAACCAAATGCCCTAACCGGTTTTGTAAGGAAACAAGAAAGAAATTTGGGAGGAAAAGAGGTTAATATGCTATCTCAATGTGGTTTAATGCCTTAGGAGAAATAAGCTTATAATGCTGTTAAAATACCTAAGGAGCCAATGGTGAGTGACCTAGTAAAAGTGTTCTCAAGGAGACTAGTAAAGAACATATGTGTTGGGTATGTTTTGCAGGGCAAAGGCATTATTATGTGGGAATTCAGTGTTTAAGGTTTATGCAATTTAAGGGCCTAAGAGCCATGCATTTAAGGGCCTAAGTGCCAAGCAATTTAAGTTATGCACTATATTGCGATGTAGTGCTTAATGTGTGAAGTTTGTGTATAAAATGTGTTTGATGGATTTTAGGTGTTCTTGGATGAACTAAGGTGAAAACCTAAGTGTTTGGATGTGGGTATATACTAGAGAAGCTATGGCCAAATTTGGGAAATGTGTAAGAAGTTCTAAGTATTGTAAGTGAGTTTTGGTGAAATAGGAAGGATTAAAGGTGAATGAATGTTTACTTGAGAGGGAAACATGTATTAAAGTGATTAAGAGTGATGCAAGGATTTAGGCACTCTCTTGGAAGTTTTAGAAATCTATGGGTATTCTTAAGATGTATTTAAGTCTTGGAGGAGTTGTGTAAAGTTTAGGTAATGTTGGTGTTCAAAGAATAAATGATGTTTAGGTAAGGTTTGAGTAAGGAGTTTTAAGGAGTTGTGAAAAGGAGATTTAGTTAGTAAGAAAAGAAGTTGAGAGGTGATGATAAGGTGTAGAGGAAACACCTTGGTATTGTGGTCATTATAGGTGAAATGCCACCTAGAAATCATAAGGAGAAAACATTGTAAGTGTTAGGAATTTTGTGGAGATATAAGTAAAGGTTTAAGGAATTAGGAAACATAGTTTTGTGAGTGTTTAAGAATATCTTAAGGGTGTGTTTGAAGTGCCAAATGATGTTAGAACACATTAAGAGGTCTTGGGAGAATTTGGTGAAGATTTGGCAAAGTTTGGGTAAGTTTAGGAGGCGACCGACCCAGGGGCCGACCCAGTTTTTGGGTCGGTCGAGCCTCTGTAAGATGTTAGGAAAATGTTCGGTGATGGTCCGACCCAAAAGGGTGGGTCGGACATGGGTCGGTCGTCAAGTTTCAGAGGAAGGAAATGTTCGCAATGGACCGACCCAGAATGGTGGGTCGGACGGGCATGTTTATAAGGAAGTAAAAGGGCTCTGTAATGGACCGACCCAGCTGTGGGTCGGACGGTGGGTCGGTCGGACCCAAAAACATGGTTTAGGTTATGAAATGATATGTGATGATGGGGATTGGTAGGTAATGATGTTATAAGGATGTTGAGGGCATGTTTGGGTGAGTTTTAGTGACAATAAATGGGCTAAAAGTTGTATTTAAATGTGAGAGTAAAACAAGTTAAAAATGTTAAGTTATGTAACCAAGTTAACGGGGAAACTTAAGCATTGACATTAAATAATCAAGCAAACCCCGGTGTTAATGAAAACACTGTGATGTTAACATTGTTCGAGAATTTGCTCGAGGAACATAAGAGGACGTGGTAAAGTGGACCCCGGTGACAGGTATGGTTTTCTTGCAACCTGTTCCTAACGGATTACACCGGCTTGTATGCCAATATGTTTTTCTTGAGTGTTTGCCACCTTGTAAGATTAAAACATGTAATGAGTTTAGTAATTCATTTATGTGGCGAATTTGGTATCCGATGCCGTTTAACCTCAAATATGTGTTAAACCTTAGCTAACTAAAACTAGGAACACATGAGTGATCGGTATTCGGAGTTGACGGCCCAAACCTTGGGAACGTGCTAACCACGGCTATGTGTGAGTTAGTTGGGTATTGTTGTGGTATGCAAGTGTGTGAACCTCCCTTGTGTGCTTAACTCGGTTATGATACCGTATGGTGTGTGGATGTGGTAGGCTCCATAATGGATCCCTAACTACTTACTTTTTATGTATATGTACTAATGGGGGGTGAGGAGTCCGGTTGTTCCGGCCACGCGTGTGTGGACGGGAGTCGTTATCTTATCCGGTTCGGCTCTCTTGGTGTATGTATAGGTGGTATTCCAATTGGTTTCTACCTTCCCTAGCTTATCCAAGCTAGTTACTGACTCACGTCGGGCCACAGGGGCATACGTATGTTAATTCGGTGTGCTTGGGATTACTATATCCGACACACCTTGGGTATAAGTTAACCGTTCTATATAACCGGACGGTAACGAGGATGGTAACGAGCTTAACATGGGATTGGCAAAAATCCTAGGCTCACATGGTATAAACTAACTATGGTGAAAGGTTCCTTGTGAGAACCGATTTTATGGTGTATGTAATGTTATAATGCTATGCAAATTCCCTTGCTATGCTTTGGTAAATATATATATATATTGGATGTTTTAAATGAATGCAATGTTGTCATGTGTACATCGAAGCAAGAAAGGTTTGTTATGTTTTGTTATGTGTGGAATGAGTTATGTGGTAGGATATGGAATGTGTGGATCATGAAATGACTCCCTGTTTGCGACAAGAGGCATTTGAGGATAACCCGATTAATGGGTACATGCCGTTCGTTAAGGAAGTAGCTCCATTTTAGAGGAGAGCCACTCTAGGGTTTAAGGAATCATTGGATGGTTGGTTAAGTGTGGATGTTTTGGTTATAGATTGAGCCCATTGAGGCGAGATTTATGTGTGGTATGGATATGGCATGTATGCATGATTTAAATATAATCAACTGCATGCTAAGACGACAATTAGTTGTGCGTGGCCCGGTAGCATGTGGGCTGCGGGATTACCATACCAGCAAAGGTGCTGAGCCCCTTGGGGGCCACCCTTTCTCTCCTTTTCTATTTCAGGTACAAGGAGCTGGAAGCCGTTCGAGAGTAGGACGGGGCAGACGTTTATACATGGGTAGCCATTTAAATGGCGTGAGTATGATAGGCGTAGTAAGACCGAAATTGTTATCGGCAGTAGTTTGTAAATACTCGGTACAGGGGAGTGTATGTATATAATAAATGTTGAAAATGGAACGAGGATTGTATTGTGTAGTTGCTCGGGAATCTAGTCCTCAGACCGATACAAATGTACATATATTAGCCTTGTTAGCCACGTAGGTGGTTAACGGCGTGTAACACATTGGAATAAGTAATGTGATGAGTTGGGTTTCCGCTGCAGAATGTTATTATGTGTTTGTTGTTGGATGGGGTGTTACAAAAAGAAATTATAAACAACAATAAACTAATTAATAAAACAAACATGGTAAAACTAATATTCAACAAAGTTTTTATTAAAAACATGTATACAAATAAAAAAATTGATAAAATAATAAATATTGAGTAATGAGTATCACTTAAATTAATATATAATTATTTTTATAATTTATATATGATTTAATATTTTTATATATGATGTATTTCACCGGCACAGGGCCTCCTAATTAATTGAGACGGCCCTGGAGGATTGGTGTATGAGGAGGAAAACCCAGTGCAGTCACAGACTAGCTGGTTGCACAGAGTGACCACTAAAGTAGGAACTCGAATCGGGTCTGCTCTTGGAAAATCCCACGAGCCCGATAGGATTGTTGGTCAGATGGTACCTGCTGTTGGTACATGGAGACGGCCGCTTAAGGATGCCCTAGTAGGGCAAAGTAAAAATATCCAACGAGTTCGTTTAGCACGTTAGTCCAGCAGTTACCCAAACTGTCTGATGCGAGAGAAGATCTCGTCGGATGTGTCTGTCCGCTTAGTACTAGAAGCATGGAATGCATTATGGTGAGAATTATATATTGTAATTATAAGCATATGGACGGGTTGTCCTAACATGACGCACGTCAAGGATTAATGAATTAAAGGTTGCAAAAATGAGTAACCACACACTAGTTACAAGTTAGTACGAGACATCAATAATGCTCGTAGACATGGATAACGAAAGAAAAGGGCCTTGAAGGCCGTATAACGAATACCGTTCTCAAACTACGAATTCATATTATTATCGTTTTTACTCGTTATTGTTACATTTATGTGAATGCTTACTTGTACAATAATCATGATGATATTGGTTGAACCGCTAAGTGTTCACTTATAGCAATTATAGCTTTCATTAGATAATTGTAAACCGGAACAGCATGAAATGAATCTAATGTTAAGATGGCTAATTGACTTAAGTGATCTAAAGGATCTAGGATTACACTTTAGCATATTCAGCGTTTTGCTTAGCCTATACGGCAACACATTACAGGATATTGACCGAGACTTGAAGTTGGAGTGCAAGACTTTTGGGTAGACGACACTATTTTGATTATTGCACTTATTAGACTTCGTTTGTATTATAACACGATCATACATTGTTGAGATTATGTAGTAGCTCACTTGTTCTAGTTTTGGACTATGGTTTGACTATGTATGTACTGTTGGTTAAACTATCTAGTCATAATAGCTGTTATGAATCATGACTATTGGTAAGTGGAAGCCTTGTTGCTCACATGAGTGAGTGACGGCATGTAGCGCCCAAGTTAGAGAAGTTAGACTTATTTTCCGCTGTGACTTATGTTTTTAATTATGCTATGACTGGCGATTATACGAGATTAGGAGTTAGGGTGTTACAAGTATACATGTGAGCATTATAATTTAATCAAAATAATACAACGGGATTAAAATCCCAATAATCAACCCAAGAGGTAGCATTCTTCTAACTACCCTAATCTCGTACTTCATTCGTCTTTTGCTGCGTACCTGAAAATGGTTAGGCCACAACGGGCTCAACACAACTTGCTGAGTATGATAACGTGTAACCCGCTGGCTACCAGGATATACACGACTAATTGTCGAGTGAACATGTGATTGATTATTATAATACATGTAAAAGTGCAATAAACATCCAATCATGCTGGTATGTAATCACAACACTATCTCAAGCAAATGATCATACATATCGGGTTCAAAACATCAAACAAAATTCAGATGCAATGAGTCATTATCATATCTCGTAGGTCTTGAGATATATTTGGAATCTCAAATAAGACTTCAATCAGTTTATTCTCGGACAATCCTCAAAGGGGTTTCCTCTTTCCAAAGTCAAATATTTATTGTGTTTGGGTATGTATGAACCCTGTTAGGCGAGTATTGAACTCTCAAATTGCATGACCGCCAGTGTGACGCGTGACTAACCAGGTAGTATATGAACCCTAATAGGCGAGTATTAAACTCTCAAATTGCATATCTGTCAATGTGACACGTCACTAACCGGGTAATAATATATGAACCCTAATAGGTGGGTAATAAACTCTCAAATTGCATGACCGTCAATGTGACCCATGACTAACAAATTTCCCTGTCAATGAGTAGAAGACAAAGACGCCGAGCCAATGATTTAACTCTAGGATCACCAAGTTGGAAGAAAGCGATCCAACGGAAACGGATCAATGTAGATACCATCCTTCAATACAAATGCGCGCGTATGGAGCCTCCCTGGAATCCTCTCTCCAATCTTGTTAGAAGTAATTAGAACGTTTGTCATAATTCTAGTATGTCAGATCGATCATCTCTATTTTGGATGTCGACTAAATATTGAAGAAAATTTAGTAAGAAACCTTTCATATAGTTCCTTCGTTAGATGGCTCGTATAATCAAACCTCTAACGTTCTCTAACCATTATTATATGTAACGTATGTGTGTTTATGTCTACTCTAATGTGTAGTTAGTTACACACCACATAAAGGTCAAGGTCAGAGAAATATCATAACAGAAAACAATACAATAATCCATTTTCATGCAATTATCTTCAATTCATTTCAAACAAGCATTTAGCACACGAGCCGAGGTAAACTCGGTAACATGCAGGGTACATGAAACCATACCGTACACCGTAAGAGAAGCTCATCTAACTCCCGGATGTTGTCTCGACTATCGTCCTAACTATCCCAATCCTATAATTAGATCAACCGAGAGTGTCAGTGATTTATTACACTCGTTTAAACAGTTTCTCGTATTACGTTTCTCTCGTATACATTTTCCTCTTAATTAAACTTACTAACTATATATACATGTGTTTATATATGTTCTCATAATTCCTCACCACATTAGGCATACCACTAAACCCTTTTATACTTAATGTAGTATAATGTAACTCTCTCTCTCTTAGTGTTACATTATATAGTCTTATACTTTATGAGTTCTATATTAATCCTTATGAGATATTTTCTCTTGACTTAATCAGGTCGTCCACAACCCTAAGCAATCACAGCTCCCAGCCGTTCTCAATCCCCCGTGTTTTGAACTTCCGAACCCCGATTTAAAACCGAAATTCCATCGAAATCACCACAAAAATCAGTTTTCTAACTCCCGTTGCCACACCAATCACTAAATACTCTTCAAATCACTGCCAAAACGAGAAGAACATCATTAACAACCTAGGGTCAAATGCTTGGGTCAAACTTAATCTGGGACTGCCATCGACAAGGCTTCCGAGGATTCCCAACATGAAGGAACTCCACAATCCCAGGGGTAAAATAGGTTAGAAAACGTATTCTCTTATTCCTTTTGGCTCAATTAATTCTCTGTTAAAATTTGGGATCAAACCGACTTTTCCTAGCTCCCGAATTAACGTTTGATTTTGTTGTTATTCAATAACTTGTTTAATAAGTGTTATCATTAATTTAAAGTCAAATTGAAGTCTTTCAATTACTAACATGTTTAGAATCTTTTAGGCTACGTGTCCATAAAATTTGACCTGAAAACCACCCGAATGCCGTCGTTCGAGGGTGGCCTGTACCCATGGATGCCATATCCAGGGTCCTAGAAGCCCTGTCCAAAACCACGGACACCTCCAAACGGTGGCAGGATTTAATTTTTTTGAATTTAGGTTCTTAACACATGTCAAGGCCCTCGGACACCCTGTCTGTGGCCCTAGACTTTTCAATATTTTTGTTTTTCTGCAAATTCGACTTTTATGCATAATTAGGTTAACTAGGGTCCGTGGGTTCGGACATTAGGTCCGTGGCCACGGACATATTTAAAATTTGACCTAATTCAGCTCCCGAAACCCTAGATTTGGTTATTTCAATGTCACTTTAATTTTCAGTCAAAAAATGTTTAAAAAATTTTAAAAAATCAGAAAGCGCACTTAGGATAAACCAACTTCGTAATAAGCCATAAATGACATAAGTAGAGGAAAACGACTTAAAAGGGTAGTGAAAGTAATTTAAACTCAAGAAAGACGTATAATAAGCCCCCGAACCTGAACTCTTACCTTTCCAAGTTTAGTTAGGTTAAAACTTAGGTGGTGAATCGTAATTGGTTTCAATGAGCTAGCTTAGGCTTTTGATAATTAATGGTTTATAACATAGTTATTAAGCTTAGGTTATAATTGGACCCGTTACCCGATCAAATCCTTATCAACCCAAATCAATATAGCATACTGGTTCAAAATTGAGGCTCTGAACACGTGTGCATTGTAATAGAGAGCTTAGGTTTGTATAAGTTCTGATTCAGAGAGTTTCAGTTTCATAGAGTGTGATTTAAGTCTTGTAATAATCAAGCATTAATGTGAGTTAGTGGTGTAATTGAGCTCTTAGTGTTGAGCTTGCAAGGGGTTGTAAATAGTCTAGGAGCAGTCGTGGGACTGCTGGGAGACTGTAGACCAAAACGGTTCGGTTTTGGTAGAAGGGCTTGAAGCAATCCTAAACTGTCCCAAGTCCATAGCTTGGGCAAGAGAGAGATTGAGTGAATTTCTAGGGTGTAATTCTCAATCGAAAGAGGTTTCCACTTTAAAGTACTTATAGTCTTCTATCTCAAAGTTATCCCTAGTAAACAACAGCACGACATGTCATTTACCTATCAGGGACGCGTCAAGGAGTACAAGTGACCAACAAGATGGTTATATCTTCAATCCACCGGATGGAGAACACTATTGTAGAGCTGACAGAAGAGGGCACCGAGGACGCTGGTGCAACCAAACCCACCCATCCTTCACCGAACAAACTGCTGAGATAAATGAAGTCGTTGTGTTCATCCATTTGATTACCTTGGAAATTGATTTGATTTAACTTACTTGGTTATGATCTGATGGATGTTGGTGAAACTTTTATGGTATATGGAAATGATTATTTACATTGAAAAATTAAGGCTTTGGAATAATGATCTTTGTTGATATTGGATGAATGTTGTGTGCTTGGTAAGGGAAGCTTTCTTTTGAGACTTGTACACATTGGTACATTGAATTATGCTAAAATGTGTTGTGATCACTATATCATAGTTAAGCCACTACGATATACTTTTATTAGTCAAATGTACCCTTAGAGAGGTGTGCACACTTTATAACATAGGGTGAAGTAGAGCTTTGTAACCCCACTTGCTAGGTGTCTTCTATTGGATGAGCCATGGACTCGCTTGTTTGAGTGTCCAATTGTTTGAGCCCTTCGGGGTGGTTGGTTGAGGCTTCGTTCGGAGACAGCGGTTTTGTGGTATATATGTGGCATTTTTTACGGTGACATTTTTGGTAAAAATGTCAAACAACCACACTTCCAAACAACAATTTTCAAAACAGCCACAAACAACACAAAACAGCTAGCGGTTTATGCTGCAAAGAAAATGAATACCGTAATTTGGCAAAATTATTGTAATGAATAGGATGAATAGCGTGCATATTATTGTTTACAAGTTAAGGTTGCAAAATTGTAACGATTGATGTGAATAAATTAACTAATTTTAAAAAAATTCTCTTATTATTTGTTTTTATAAAAATGTCATTAAGTAGTAGTTTTTACAAATTATTTACCAACAATAATGGTAAAATGATAAATGTTAATAAAAATAAGGTATAAAATCTGAATATTTAATTATATGTACATATAGTAATATATTGGTCATGTTTTTAACAACTTAATTGTTTATTTTTTTTGTTTGATGTAAACATTAATAGAGTGCACTAATTAATTATTATATTTTCCTTTTATTCAAATGTGAAGAAGTACCCTCGTGTGTTAAAACCATGTATAGGTACAATTATTGTTATCCATTGATAGAATTGTGAAGTTATTTGTATAGACCTTAATATAAATGTTAACAAATATTTATTGTAATAAAACTTTATTGTTTTCTTAATTAATAAATTATGTATATATTAATATATATATTTGTTAGTAGTTTCTTTATTTACATCTTAGAAAATTTGTTTTAAAGTGTAAAAAAATTAATTGTAGCACAGAAATCGATAAACGCATCGCACACACGTAACTAACTTATTCAAATATGAGAGACGAAGCAGCCACACTGCCAAATAGCAGTTTTCAAAACAGTCACAGATATGTCAGCACAAAACAACCAGTAAACCGCTGCAAAACAGCCATCCAAAACTACCAGACCAAAATAGCTACAAAACAACCGCAAAAAAGCCATGCCGAACAGAGGCTGAGAGTTTCTTCCCTAACCAATGTGTGGATTGTTTGTTGATTGGTGGAATTATGAAGCATGTGAATTACAAATATCTTTATTGTTGTCCGTTATATTATGTCAAATGTTTCCGAACAAAATGAATTTTACAAGGTGAAGCAATGATTTCTCAGTTAATCTGATATGTGCAATCCCTTTTCTATGTTATTTATGATTTCTGACTATAGGTTGATGGTTGATGTTTTTCTAAGGGAATTCGAGGAAACGCCATGACTTAGACTAACTTCGCTGATTATGATTGTTTCAGATATTTAATGTATTCTTCCGAAATTATTTTTTCCATTGACTTATGTTTTCTTCCGGGGGTATTACTACAAGAAAAAAGACTTTTTAGAGATCAACAATACTCATCGTTAATGATCACGACTTTTGTCATTGATGATAATAACAACAAAAAATGAAGTTCATCACCAGTGATCGCTAAAGGTCTATCACTAAAACTTTTTGTGGCCAATCAAATATTAATGGTTGCAAGTACAATAATGACTAGCTATATACATTGTCCCTAATGCAATAGTGACAAAACCAAATACCTTGGTCGCTAATGAATTAACGATTAATGTGAAGTTGATCACTAACGCTTTGGCGACTGCAATATTTTGGTCATTAGAGTTTTTGTGACTGACAATATAAATGATCATTAACATCATTTGCGACCATTATATGTGTCTATAAGGTAAGAGAAAATGTGTACCTGAATTCAATGGTGAGCAACAATTTCGGTCGTTAATGTTATTAAAGACCAAATTTTACATGTTATCTTTGTGACTAGATTTTTCATGTAGGGAAGTTTTACTAGATACCCCTGAGGTTGAGCGAGTTTTACCAAATATGCCTACCCTTCACAAATTAATACAATATACCCCTATGTTTTTATTTTCTTTACATAATACCCCTCCGTTCAAATTCTAGTATAGTTTATTTTAAATATTCCCATTTTACCCTATCATCATATGCCCCTTCAATAATCTCAAGGGTATATGGTCAAACATTTTATAAAAGTTGTGTATTTAAACAAAACACATAAAAAAATTAAAATTTATATAAGTTAAAAATAATTTTGACAAATGACTAAAAACTTTAGAAATCAAAATAAAGACAAAATACATTTAAAAGCATAAAGTAAAAAATTAAAAAACATATAAAATTTGAAAACGATTTAAAAATGACTAAAAATTATAACAATTAAAAAACGAAAAAAAAAATTAATAAAATATTTTAATTTTAAAAATAAACCTGAAATTAATTAAAAGTTATATAAATTTGAAACCATTTTAATAAATGACTGTAATATAAACAATAAAAAACATGCACAAAAATTAAATTAACATCATAAAAATTAAAATAATTTTAAAAGTAATTTAATAATTAAAAATACAAAAAAATCCAAAACGATGAAAATTTCATTAATAAAAAATTATCACTTTAATAATATAAATAAAAATTTTAAAAAATTAATACATATAATATAATAAATTTTATGTTTATGAAAAAATTATAATGTTTTACAGCTTAAAAGATATACAAACTAACCTTACATGAATTGTGACTATTGATATCTTTATACTATTTAAAAAATTAGTAATTATTGTATTTAATACGATTTTTATAACATTTTTGGTGGTTTTATGTAATTACTATGTTTTTCAAACATTCTACAAATTTTATTATGTAGTCATTTGTTATGTGTGTTTTCAAAAATGTATGCTTCTAATGATTTTTGTGCGGGGTTTTTATAAATATTTTTAAATTTAAGCGATCTGCTACATTAACTAATTATCATAAATTATTGAAATAATATTGATTTATTATTATAAATATCTTACATTGTTAGTCATGTGCTATAATTGTTTTGACACTTTGTAACATTTTCAAAATATTTGGGTAATTGTAATTATGAAATCGTTTTTCAATTTATTTTTAAACTTTATGCTTTTAAATATTATTATATTTGTCAAAGTTATTTTTAACTTGTATAATGTTTAATTATCTTTTGTGTGTTTGTTTAAATTTGGTACAACTTTTAAAACAAGTTTGAATATATATCATTGAGATTATTGAAGAGTCATGTGGTGAAGGGATAAAATGAGAATATCTAAAATATATTATGTCATAATTTGAATGGAGGGGTATTCCATAATGGAAATGAAAACTTATGGAGTATATTGTAGTGAATTGTAAAAGGTAGGGATATTTAGTGAAATTCGCTTAAACCTTAGGGGTATTTGCTGAAATTTCTCTTGTGTGTAATATGATTTTTTGCACCCGATCACAAACTAGTGTCATTCTACTTAGTTAAAATGATGAAAAAACTGTAAGTATAGAATAATAAGCTTCTTCATATAAAAAATAAATAGACATCTTCGTTGATAACCATATGACTAAATTACTATAAAAATAGATCACTAGACAATATGAAAGGTTTTACAATAACTTTTTGCAAAGCAAATAAAAAAAGTAAATGAGATGACATGTCAAAAGATGTCATCTAATGTGAGAAAACTTCATAGTTTACAACAAAATGTTATTGCATTACGTCTAATTAATTCTTTACAATCATAGTCTTACCATTCATATAAATAGCTGCACCTACAATCTCAAGAAGATTGAGATATAATAAGTAACACAAAGATTAATCTTTAGTGTCCAATTAGAATGGTAAGTCATAGTATGAAAACACTTCACCTTTTCGAGAGTGAAAATTGTTATGAAACTTAAACATAATCTGCAGCAGACAAGAACATTTAAAAGAAGCATTTTAGATAATAGAAAGTTTTTAAAGTAGGGGAAGAATGACCATAAACTGCTCATAAATTTTGTTCAATTATTGTCGGTAACAGTAAAACATAGCAACAATAACGTATTGACCATTACAATAATGTAACAGCAATAATGTTCGAGAAGATATTTAGTCCTGTTTAGTATAATCCTGGTACACTGAGACTTCTACTTTATATCTAATTAGAGTATTGTTGTAATACAAAGTAATGGTTTGATAAATAGTGTTTTTGTTAAAGAGTGTAATTAAGTTTTAGCATTCTCTTTGGTGGGTGTGACGGTAATACCTCGATTAATCTTTATTTCCGATTTGAGTTTGTTGTAATTGCTTGAGTTGTAATCGATCGGAAATCAGGGTGTGAACACTCCTAACTAAGTTATTCATCATGTGTTAAGCAAAAAATGTAGAAAAACACCAATAAAACACTAATCTAGAGAAAAAGCTAGCTAGCTAGGTTATTCTTATTCCTCATGTTTAAGCAAGAAGAGTAAGAGAAAGCTGGGAAAGGATATAGATCGGTGGGCCTGATCTGGTTTAAGCTTTGTTGTTGTGTTTTTGTTGAATGGAATCTGAGCACCCCAAATTTTATCAGAATCGATTTTGTTGGAGCATAAGAATTACCACGACAAAAGATGTTGGAAGTATGCATGACGTGGTTGTCATTATCTTATCATTTTATTTGACGTAGAGTATCCAACTAATGCAATGAATGAATAGCCAATAAGGGTTGAGAAGAATAGTTTAGTTACAAGAGAGAAAAGACATGAAGCAGTGAACAAAAACAAGATAAGGTGGTGGTACCTACACCTGCTCCATATATAATCTGTATTAGGTAGAGAACTCAACACCAGTAGTGTAGTATGGATGAACGTGAACCTAAATAACATCCAGCCCACGGCTGCAGGTAGAATAAAGCTAGGTTCACTCTTACTCGCTACAAGACAGAAATGAAATAAGACGAAACAAAAGATGCTGGTATTCATAGCGCCTTTCCTCAAAAGAAGTAGATCGAAAGTAGACACAGAAATTAAGAAGAGCACGGCAGGCAGGGTAGCAGATAGCTTAGCGTGGGTTGGGTGTTGGAATTTTAAAAAAGATGGATGGAATATAGAAACGAAAGTGCAAGAGGTAAAAGAAAAAAACAAAAGTACACGAAAGAGATGATTCAGAGTGGAAAGGTAAAGCAATTAAGTTGCAAGGAAAAAGTAGTAGTATTACATTAGAAGAGACAAAAAGAGATATGTGTGGGGTAAAAGAAAGGAGAGAATCCATAAAGAAACAAAAGACAGTTGCGTACGTTCTTTGCTGAATCTGAGGAGCTGGCTGGCTGGCTTAATGGGTTTTAGAGCAGAACAGAGTTCCACTCTTGTGAGTTGTACCTGTACCACCACCACTTGCACACACCATGGGATTGTGAGGGAGTTTGAATGAGTTAATTATTTTTGTCTTTTATGAATTGTATTCTAACCCAACTGCTCAAACTCCGTAACATGCAAATTAAATGGTACTAGTACTATCTTCTTTATGAAACAATAAGGAAAACATTCAACATTGAACGAGAACAAGATGTTCAAACGAATAATAATAAGTGCGCGCCAAAACTCCTTACTCACTTCACTTGGTTCAAAAAAAAGGGGGGAAATGGACCAATCAAACAAGATGTTATCTTCTAAAAAGCCTTTGTTGTTGAATCTTGTATATCAAGGTAGGGTGGACCAAATAAAAAAGTTATGTACTCATAAACAAGCCCCCGCCCCCGCCCCCTGCTGCATCTGCGTCGTCGTCGTCGGATACACATCTTTAAGCATACCAACTACCTGCTGCATAGTTGGTCTTTTATCAGCCATTTCCGCCGTACAAAGATACGAAACCCTTAAACACTCAACCACACCACACAACAACTCATCATCACCAACCGATCTCACTAACCGTTGATCAATCGCTTTTATACCCTTCCCATCTCTCACCACTTTCCTTACCTTCTTCACAGTCTCCTCACCAGTTGACCCAGTAACTGACTTCCCCGTCAACAGCTCCATTAAAACCAACCCAAAGCTGTACACATCATCCTCGGTCGTCATCGTCGACGTACTATCCCGACGATGATGACGGAGACCGAAATCAGCTATCCGTGGCTCAAGATCATCGGAGAGGAGGATATTGGATGGGACTAAATGACCATGTACAATAGGACGTGCTAATGCGTGGTGTAGGAATGCTAAACCTCGTGCTACACCTAGTGCAATTCGATGCCGGGTTGTCCAATTTAGTTTGCTGTGGGAAGATGAGGACTCCTCATTGATGTGGTAATCCCATCTGTCGGTGCTCCAGTCATCTATATTGGATGGTGGTTCACCTGCTGGTAGTACTTCTTCTAACCATCCGTGAAGATCTCCGTTTGCCATGAACTCGTAGAGTATTAGCTTTTCCTTTCCTGCTTACAACCAAATTTCTTTCTTTCATTAATTAATTAATTAATTACCAACGATAAACTATATATAATTCTTTATTGTACTCTATCTAGGACATAAAAGTACAGTACAGTTCCACCGCCATAATAATTAATTCCTTCACCGAGCTGCATCAGTATTTTTATGACCCAATTTAATTTGTTTCAACTAACTTTGTACTAATAGTAGTAGTAGTATACGCATCTTACTACGCCAGAAGGTTAAAGGTTATCGTCAGGTCAGTCCTCACTCTCTATCTCTAGTCTACCTCCTTTCTTACACGTCTCATACAAAAAAGGACACGACACACGACACGACACAATGGGCCCAGAGATTGTAAATCAGAGTAAGGATGAACTAGAGCAGAAAAAACAGACAAAAGTTTACCCCCCAAGAGTTTTAAAATCACATCACCATCAATTCACCAATTTTAAGAAAAGAAAGTGACCTCCCCGCCCCGAGTCAACTGCCCATATATCAAGTAATAAACCCACCCACCCACTCATTTATAAATTACCTTCAAAAATCAGCCAGCCTGCTCTACTCGCTACCATTTCATACAAACTGAAACTGCCCCCACCACATTGACTTGTCAACATGCCTCCATTGCACATTACCCAGATATTATAGTTTACTGTTTACCACATCACTACTATAAAAATATATAAAACTTAATTGTACTAGTAGTAATAAAATAAATAAACCCATTAAAACAACACTAACCTGCAATGCAGTATCCAGCAATAGGCAACAAATTCGGATGTCTAACTTTCGCAATATCTTCAAAAATCCCCACCGCTTCATCTTCCTCCATATCTCTACAACTCTCCAACACTTTAATCGCAACATGTAACTCACCAGGCTGCAAAACCCCTCTATAAACAGCCACTCCTTCCGCAAACTGTGACTCTTTACCAAACCCTGAAGTCGCCACTATCAAATCCTTAAAACTTAATCTCATTAACGGTTTCTCAAACATCACAACTGGTACTGACCCTGGTTCCTTTATGTCAGCAACCCATGAAGTACCTGACCCTGTTGAAAACGAGAATGGGCCTGATTTTTCACCAGATGTGAGTTTGTATGTCGATGATGATGAAGTTGATGTTATTATCCCACTTCCAAGAACTCCTCCTGACATTGGTTTTGAAATTGACCATTTTGTTCGATGACGGTTCATACGTTGACGATGGATACAGCAGATTGTAGTGGTTATGAGTAAAATGATAAACAGAAATGATGAACCGATTGATATGCCGATTATAAACGCTTTACTTCTTTCCCATCTTGACTTTTTATGGTCGTGATGATGATGATATTTTCCTCTTAAGTTACCATGTTCGTTTCGATTCTTCTTCCGACTCACATGTTGGCGATTGTGGTGGTTACTCCTCTTCTGATGCTGACGTTGCTTCTCCTCCTCCTGCTGCGTATTTCCGTTATGTACGCCTCCAGTCACAGCTGTAGCGGGGGACACACTGGTGTTTGTATTCCGATTACTTGTAACTTCAATTCCTGAACGCAAAAACGCTGACTGACCAAACCGGCTAATTCCATCACGCGTTATATGACCGCTGAAATTATTCCGCGAGATATTGAGATACCGTACTCCTGATAACGGTGGAAAATCCGATGGAAATTCACCCCATAACCGGTTCCGTGAAACATCCAGATGCGTAAGCGATTTCAAACCGGAGATAGATTTTAAATTCCCAGAGATATTGCATTTCGATAAATCGAGATTCTCTAACCGAGTTAAACTGGATATCCCAGACGGTAGAGAGCGAAGATTGTTACGGGAGAGATCAAGGTACTTGAGGTTAGTGAATCCGGAGAGTTTGACAGTGTTAGTGAACCGATTGTTTGATAAACTGAGAATTTGAATTGAAGATGACGAAATCGTTGAGTTTGTGGAAGTGAAGTCGATGCTACCACCGAAGTAATTGTGGGAGAGATTTACTTTGTGGAGAGTAGGGATGGACCAGAAGTGAGATGGGATGGAACCTTTCAATGTGTTGTTGGATAGATCTAAAGTGAATAAGTTGGTTAGGTTTAAGATGTAGTTCCATGAAACGACGCCGGTTAAGTTATGGGATGATAGGTTGATGATGACTGCGCCGGTTGGGGAGAGGGAATAGGCTGGTGGGGTGGGAGGAGTGGAAAGGGAGGAAGTGGTGGGTAGGGAGTGGGAACAGAGTGATGACAGGTTGAAGCCGGAGGTTGAACTGAATGCTTTCTGTATGAGTTCGGCGTCGGTGTTTGTGATTTGAGGGTTGTTTATACAAGCGGCGGGTAATTTCAGTGCTGATGCGGCGGTGGAGGGAGAGAGAAGTAGAGGGAGTAGTGTTGTGACGATAATGACGAGGTGGAGGAAATCTCTGATTGCAGAAGCCATATCTTACTTTTCTGTGGTGGTGGTGAAGATGTCACGTCACATGCTCGACGGTGGTGGAGAATGGATGAAACGGTGGAAACAAAAGAAGGAGATGAGACAGAAATTTGCGGATTTGGGGCTTCCTTTCCACCAGCAGTATAGTAGTAGTGGAGTTGAAAACCTTTTAGGGAGCGGAAACCAAAATCCAGTTAGGTTGGTGGACAGACTTTAAGAGCTATCATCAATGCCGTTTTTAATGGCATCGTACCACACTCTGCGTATTTGCTGCTACTCTGTTTCTTTTTCTTGTTTTTTATATCTGTGATGTAATGATGATGAGCGGAGAAGGTCTCCAACTCTCAATGTAAATGGAGCTAGCAGAAAGAAAAGTGGTTCACTTTTGGCCGTAATACTCAGAGACAGGCACTTTATACTGACCTCGAGATTATACTAGACAAAATAAACTAACTACTCTTGTATTATTGTATTTTCACTCTTCTTATTTATCGTTAATACATTGAATATGTGATTGTTCATTGGGTCCCACATGTCACATGTGAGCTTAAAAAACTTCAAATTTGATATTGGACCAAAATATAACACTTTTGCATCGTCCATGTAAAGTTTCATCAATTTTGGACAACATTTAAGCATATTTAAAGTTGAATTACTAAAACCACAGGGGTATATTGTGAATTACGAAAGAAAACAGGGGTATCTCGTGAATTTTCCCTTTTTTTAATACATTGAATAATACGGGTGTGGTTATGTTAAAAGGACACTAAATTGCCTTTATAAAGACAAAAAAAATGTTAGTCATTTTTATAGAACAATATTAGTCATATATGAAAACTGATAACCACCAGATAGCTAATAATAATATTTTAAAGAAGTTGTTATTTGCAGTTACAAAATTACTAAATACACTCATAAGTTGTTGGCGACAGTATACAAGCTACAGGCTCAGTAGCCAGCCTCAAAAACGATTTTTTTAAGATTACTCTACACCAACATTACCTTATACCACAAACCATAAAAACCACTATATGATCTGTTAAAAAATGCCGAAAACATATTTAGGGTTCGTAATACAAGCATTGTAAAACCCTAAACCATAAACCCTTTATACAAGCAATGGAATATTAACGATATACAACCATGGCCAATATTTTATTTAGCTATGGCATACATATTTATGTATACATGGCTTACATATCTTAATGTCTATGGCAATGATTTTTTGTATATAAAAGCTTAAACTAATAAATAAAAGATTATTAGTTGTACATATACTTGAACATGTTAGTCAGCATAGATCTTAAATACCACCATAGGAAAGCTAAAACAATGAAAACCTATTTTAGGGTATGTAGTGAAGGGTTTAAGGTTGTTACCACAAACCTTTAAAATTTGTCGAGTCAATGGCGACATCATAAAATATAAAACAAGTTAAAAAAGGATTATCCTACACCACACATCCTAAAAACCACCATAAGAAAGTTTTTGTTCATAAACGTTAAGATTCACTTAAATTTATTACTAACAATTATTTATATATTAAGATAGTTTTTTATATGATGGTTGTTATTTATATATAATCATGGCTAATATTATGTATACCCATGACATATATAATTTTATATCGATGACATATATTGTTGCCTTTATGATAAAGGCAAATTGGGTGCCATTATCTAATCCTACCATGAATAATACTCTCTCTCCTAATTTCAAGGTCTTGTTTATGTTATGATGACTTTTCATCCTAATATTAAATATATCGGATAAAATAATTATACAAAATTAAATTTTATAATAATTTATTATATGAAGAATCAATTATAAAATTTAAAATTATTTTATTGAAGTCAAATAATATGTCTAATGAAAAAAACGATCAATTCAGAATGGAGGGAGTAATATTTTATAATTTTATTCCAATATTTTTGCTTGTTAGTAGTAGTAATTAATGAGATCCATTTGTTAGTGCAGTCATTAGTAATTTTATTTCAATATTTATTTTTGTTAGTAAGTGGACTCTCTTTTTTTGTTATTAATTTTAAGTGATTGTAACTTTTAATATAAGTCTAAAATTAAAAAAATATATGTTGTTATTCATCTAAATTGAAGCTCTTCAAAATAAGACCAATCACGGATATAT